>WOVY01002938.1:0-311300 GCA_013436015.1 Rhipicephalus annulatus
GTTTGTTCCGACCGTGTCTACTCTGTCTTTTACTCCAAGAGCGTGGTGTGGCGCTTGCTCGCCATTTCGAGACCCCAGACAGTCTAATCGATGCGAGCGATCTGGGTTTAGGAGCAGTCCTCCTAGAGGAATACGATGGCATGTTGCAGCCATTGGCCTTTGCCAGCCGCTCCTTGGTTCCTGCGAAGAAAAATTATTCCCTGACCGAGAAGGAATGCCTCGCCATCGTGCTTGCTCTACGGAAGTTTGACGTCTACCTTGATGTACGAAATTCGTGGTGCAAACGGATCACAGTGCACTCAGCTGCCTGATGCAGCTCTGTGAGCCTGCCGGCAGGCTGGTGCACTGGGCTCTCCTGATACAGCACTATAACTTTGCAATGCAGCATAGAAAGGGGAGCACCAACGTGGTAGCTGACGCGCTATCCCATACCCCATTGTCTGCCAAGGACCTGGATCCTGGTGCGACAGGCCGCTAGCGGTGCTTTTGCCCATGCAAGCGTTGTGGGCGAAACAGTGGCTTCGCCACCATTCGACGAGAAGGGCGAGTCTCCATGCAGACGAACCTTGGCTGCTAACCAAATAAGCGGCGCATCGCGAAGCAGCCAAGCGGAGGAGCTTTCCGAAGGCTACGATGCCGAGAGCCAACCGTAACGCTGACGCAAGCGGCTGTTACTGCATGCGGTCCTGAGTAGGTGCGATACCAGACTCCCCCATTTTGGGAGCATAGGAATCGCTTTCAGCAGAGAGAGCTTCTGAAGGCCAGCAAAGTGATCCATTTTGTCGCCAAACGTGCAACGGTGTCAGAGAGACAGAGCGCCGTGATCTGCTTGTCCTGTCAGCAGCGGCGCCGATAGCGACTGTCTTGGCGAGGTGGAGCGCCGATACGCTGCTTGCCCTACATCGGGCGCGGATAGGGGGCTCGAACCAGCGTGTGTCGCTGAGTCCCCCGCAGATACATACTTGCTGGACAACCATGGACTCCTGCTGAAATACATAGCCACTGATGAGGCGTCCGTGACCCATTCGAGGTGGTTATGCCTAAATGTCTGAGAGGCGCCCTGTTGCAAGTCTCTCATGATGAGCTCATGGCTGGTCACCTGAATGGCTTCAAAGCTTTTGCAAAACTGAGCCGCGTTGTGACTTGGCCCGGCATGAAGCGTGACATTTTTTGCTATTGCTGTTCTTGCTGCATCTGTCAAACGGCGAAATCAAGGAGTGGCAAACCGCCCGGTCTGATGAAATCAATTGTCAGTGAGCATCCGTGGCAAGTGGCCATCTGCGATCTAGGACCATTTGCCAGAAGTAAGCATGGCTTCATTCACCTGATGGTAGTGATTGATCACATTTCGATGTGGTTGGAATGTTTTCCTCTCTCGGAAGGAGACAGTGCGAGTGGTGCTTGAGAAGCTGCAGGAAGTATTTTGCCGGTTCGACTTCCCGTAAAGGCTTATCACGGACAATGCTTCGTATTTCACCGCTCAGGTGTTTCTTGTCACGTGCCGTTCCCTCGGAATTGATCACTGCACCACTTCACCCTACAATCCCCAGTCCAATTTGACGAAGCGTGTCAATCGTACGCTCAAACTGATTTTGGAAGCCTTTGCCGAAAGTCAAAGGGACTGGGCAGACCATTTGATTGAGCTCACGTTCGCTATTCAAACATCTGAGAGTTGCTCAACTGGTTTCTCACCCGCCTTCTTAATATTGGAAGGGACGGTGACCCCTAGCGGAAGACAAGCCTAGGTAGCGGCGAGTGAGAAGTAAGCTGGGCACTTCTGCACGTGGCGGTTGCCGCGAACGGTTCTCTCTAGTGTGGGTCCCCGGTGCAGGGCACCACGGTTTGCGCATAAGGGGCCCTAATGGTAAGTCAAGCGTTGGCAACACCGCCTTGGATATGTTAGTGTTTGTCATGTTTTGGAGCGTATGTCTAATATTGTGTAAGAATGTCCTAGCATGTTGATAACAATTGATGTTATAATTATTTGGCTGACAATATCATCGATCAAAAATTACTTAAATAAATGTGTGTATCGTTGAGTTTGTTCCAACCGTGTCAACTGTGTCCATTCTCTCCAAGAACTGGTGGTGGCACTCGCCATTTCGAGACCCCACACCGATGAGGCCCGGCTTCCCAGCGAGGTTCCCTGTCATACATTGAGGAAGGCGGGGCCTCCGAACCGCCACCGAAGCAACGTTCGTCGGACTCGCAGTCCAATCGTCATCATGAGCCACGAGCCATTAGTAAGCCCCTTCTGTGCCTTGACCTCACACACGGATATCGCACCCAGCGGACATTGTCACGCTTTCCGCCCCTCCGTGCAATGGACGCTATCCCGCCTCAGCACCACGAACACTAGTCCTACTTTCCTGTGCTCCCTTTCGCAAACATGTTATAGTGCCATGTGTTTTTTTATTAATGTTTTTTTTTCTTCCTTCCATCTTTTTTTTTAGCAGCAGTTACAGGGCTGGGACTGAAGTTAGCTGTTGCTCATATCAGTGTCATTTTTAACTGCATGGGTATTGTCCGGCTGCCTTTGAATACTGGTAAAGGGCAAATTTAGGAGAGGGGAATAAGAGAATTCAGGCAAGCTCGCCGCCATTGTGTGGGCTTTGCCGCCTATTTCTGCCATTCATGTCCCAACATGACTCCCTTCCTCCGCTGTCTGCCGTGCTGGAGGAGCGAGAAGTTAGGTTTAACCCCTCTCACCTGGTAGCGGATATGGGCTGTGGCGCCCATATCATAGACAATAAGGTGCTGCAAGCTTGAGTAATACCGTGTTCTCGCCACGGCGACGGTTAACGCGTTCCCTGGGGTTCGCTAAGATCGGACCCACGCTAGTGGCCGTACTCCTTGGGATATGTGTACACTACAACACTCCTCCGAGAAACAACAGCAGCATATTGGCCCTTACCAAGTCACCATCACCGCACCGCCGTCTTCACTAACTAGACCCAGATATGCATGTTAGATTACTGCCAACTATGAAAAAGTGCTGTACAAGCTTACTGCACCGGTTACGATTAGGTGTGACGTTTACTCACATCGTTACCTTACATTATCGGCCTTGCAGGCCCAATTGTGAGGCCTGTGGCACCCCTGAGAAAACTAAACATATCTTGTGCATCTTCCCAAGATATATAGCACAAAAGAAGTCGTTGGCCACCGTCTTGATGAAATGTACCAAGCAGCAAGTTTCCGTAAAAGTTCTTTTGGGACCACCACCTCATCATCAAGCGCAATATTCTAAAAGTGCTGACCGAGTTTTTTAAGAGGTACAGAACTCGACAAGAAACTGTGAATTTATCCAAGGTCTTGTTTCATCGCCACCTTCCTCATCAACATCTCTCTCTTTCTTTTCCACACCCTCCCCTTTCCCATGCTCAGGAGCAAGCTAAACAGAACATGAATTCAGGCCGACCTCTCAGCTTTTCTGTATCAATAAACATTTTCTTTCTCTCCAAGGACTTCAATCAACTTTTTGAATTAACATCATCACAGTCCAGCCATCGAATTTATTTTTCATTGTCGATGGCTTCCACCAAACTGTCGACAGAAATAAATTAATACATACTTGAAAATTCTTCATTTACTTTGCTTAAAGCTTAATGAACATAAACAAAAAACATTTGCAGCACACCAGAAGTACCCCATAGAGTTGAAAATACAGAGCCTTTTGAAATGGAACGCGGCTTTCACTTTTGTACTTCGATTCATATCTTTGGAAGGGCTTCCCATTTCAGAGTTGGTTTTACAGAGAGTGCACAGCTGTCAAGCAATTCAAATATGATACTACATAGCTAGATCTTAAGGGAGTACAGTCTCAACGGGCTTTCTCCACAGCCCCAGGTTATGGGGAGACCCGATTAGGGGTATCAGGACACCCCTTACCTCCCACCACGATTTACGCCACTGATCTTGGGAGACCAAAGCCAGTCCTTTAGGCCGAGCCCCTTTTCAGTAAATGTTGACAAGAAATATTCGTAGCCTGATACATCAAATATAAAAAGGGTTTGGTGGAGACACACTACATACAGAACTATTAATAATGGAGTGAGCAGCTTTTGTCCAGTCACTTCATAACTTATTCCTCATATGTGGTTGTGCTCGCTTATGTAAATGTAAAATTTTAAATCTGTCAACATCAACACACTAACAAAAAAACATTCTGGGCATGGTATTCTTCAGAGCAAGGTAGGTATATCACAAAATATGGGACCTATCTTGCAAAAATCATTCTGACCAAGATTTGAAGTTACACAGCAAAAATATTATTTGCATGAGAAAGGAAATAACACAACTTGTTAAAAATTAGCAAATAAATGCTAGACAGAATGCATGGAACAGAATTTTCCACCCTCTGTTGCTTTGTATTGGTGCACACAGGCACAACTGTTTTGCAGTAAAGTGTGCAGTACTCACCCAAAATGATGTGTTGCAAAAGCCATCCATAGCTGATCATGTACAAGTGCTGTAAGTAACGAAAAAAAGAATGAATTGTTTGTTATTAAAGTGTATTTATTTTGAGAAGAATGAATGTTGATATATTCAGTATAACAGCAGAAATATCGCAAGATGGCACTGGACAGAGTGCCCATTTCAACTACTAGTTAATTTTGGGATGAGCTTATTAAATATGCAAAACCTATGAGACACAATGTCACTTAAAGAAAACATCTACGAAGTGAATCATGATGAGTGAGCTAAACACTGGAGACTGTTCTTACCGTAAATCACCTGCGACTTTGCCCACTTGTGTATGTAAATGTGTGGCAACTAGTGTAGCCACCTTCACACGTGTATATGGTACATGCAATGTGTTTTAGTTGTTGAGCCGCTGCTCAACTCCGGGGTAGCAGCTTGTCATCGGTGCTGCCATTTTTCCACTGCTTTCTGAACTCTCTCCTAGCTTGCTGTCTACGTGGACTAGCCACTGCATGTTGCACTCTTGCCTCAGGAGTTGCAGCTTGTTGTCAGTGTTGCTGCTTTGCCGCTACGTTCGCGAGCTCTCGCCTCTGGGGCAGCTTGTTGATTGCATCAGCGTTGTTTTTCTTAGGCGAGAGTGCGTTCACGTTCGTTTTTATCCATGCCAGAAAGAAATTGTATGGTCAAGAACATGCTTTTTTCATCGTCACTATGAGCACGCACAACACACAGACAAGCCCATCAGCGTCATTGTATATAGTGGGTACCTTGCATTGTATCAGCATCACCGTGAGTACAGACAATAGACAGATTAGGCCTTAAGGTATCCAGATCACCACCGTCAGCGTACACCATGCAGGTTTTGCCGCGGCTAAACCCACCTTCCTGAGCCTTTTTTGAGTAGCCGTTCCTTGCTTGTGCTGTGCTAGCAATCCCAAAGCCCTTGCAATGCGAAACTAAGCAGGTGCGAGGGATGCAGTCAAATTTTAAATAATGTGCACTCTGCAAATTTTTATTGTCCAGCTTCGCACAAGGACAAATCTCACATTGGCACTAGAATGCAAGTGGGGATCCGGTGCTTATATATACAGAGTGGCCGGTGAAGAGTTGTGCAGTACAAGCAGTCAGTTTTTTAAATCAACAAACTTGCTATCAGATGCTGCTTACATCTGCGTTGTATCTCGTGGCAATGGCATGCTCTCGTCATGCAAGGTGGCAGACAGAGCATTTCCAATCTGAGATGAATCAAAGTGAAACGTGAAGAATTGATCTTATATTACCTAGGCGTGCTACAAAAGCAGACTAAATACAAAAAGCATACACGGACAAGCGGAATCTAACTAATTTGTTTTTGAGCAATTGTTTGCTCATGTACCCGACATGACCTGCGCTATCGCTTTAAAGAGCAGATAGTTTGCACATATTTCACCTGTGATCACAATGCCACAAATCAGTGCATCCACAGAAATTGAGTACATTAAAGGCACACCTCATAAATAACTTAGAAAAAAAATGGCATTAAAGATATGATGACAGAAGCAAAATCTCTTTATCCTGAAAGGCGATTGAAGGATAGCTAATGCACTTCTCTTTTATACTTTTTCAATCGAAATGGCTTCCAGAATTTCTCTCATAATTTGGTTGAACTGAATGGTATCACCGTAAGGCTGAGCTTTGCACCCACATTTCTGACACTGCTAGGTCGATCTCTCAGGTTGGACAAGTGTTCCCTTTTTCAGCATCTTCCAGTTTACCATACGTACGCATGTCCCATGTCATAGGAATGTTATACACAACATGCAATCTACAAACTGGTTCTTATATGGATGTTTAATGTTACATTCTTCATTTGCTCAGAAAGTGTGAGAAGTCTGTCTTCCTCCTTCTGTGTCCTGTTTGTCTTCGCTGACAGAATTCTTCATAATGAAAAGTGAATTTCGTCAGTAGCAGCCCGTGAGGGGGTAGTGTAACATCTTAACACCTCACGTGCAAAGAGGAGTCATGGTAAGCTATAAAAGACTGTTATGTTGTTCCGATAGAAGAATTGATTTGGTGTGGCCACAAGGCACATTCCACAGCCCCGTTGACCAGGACATTACTCCATTGTGTCAAAATTGCAACAGCCAAAGGTGGCATTATAAACAATTTGTCCGTTCGACCAGAGTAATTTTCGAGTGATGCTCTCCTCGAATTCCTGCAGAGTAAAGGGACTATTCTTGCCATTCAAAAATCCTTTTCTTTCAAGCTAAATGGAAGATTTTATGTTTAGAGCAAGTGTTTTATAGTCTCTGTCACATCTTTCAAAGCGTGAACTCTCTGTTGCATGCAATCTACAACAGTTGACAATCTGGAGTTTTCTTGAGAAGATGAAGTGCCTCTGAGATGTGTACATGTGTGTTGGTATATAAAAGACAAAAAGGGCTCTCATTCACTGCATGACGTGGCGCCACGGCCCCACGCTTTTTCCTGCACACTTGTTCAAGATGGCATACATCTACTTTGGCAGATGGGTGAAGTTCTTATCTACATTTTATAACACAAACAAAATCGCGATTTGTCCAATATAATGGACGCCATACATCGTTGGGAAAGCACCACATTCGCGACGCGTATGTGCATATATGTAACTAAAGTGGGCAATAAGTTTTTTCATTTGCCGCACTCGATCACACCACTTGTTCAAGTACGCAGATGCCTTCTTTGGCGGGTAATTCGCTTTATTCTTCACTTTCTTTTTTTTTTCTTATAACAGAAATGAAATCGTGATTTGTTATTTAATTGAAGTCACGTTATAGAACAAACATTCCTAGTTACGAGATGCAAATATTGCAACTCTAAAACCAGCATTGCTGCAATGAAAATGTGGATGTTCAGGCGAGGTTCACTTCAGCATTATATGTACAAAAGACAGCTGCTATGGTTGTTAAGTTATTCCTGAATATGTGTGTGTGTGCATGCATGAGCGCGTGCGGTATCTTATTCTGTGATAGCCGGAACCAAGTTCCCTTGGGCTGTCACAACTGTCACTTATTTAGATGGTGTCAGAATTCCATAATATAAGCGTACTGTATAGATAGTGCAAAGAAAATTGTTGACTTATACGACTTAATTTGAAACAACGGATGCTACAACGTTCATCGACTACACATTACGCTCCAGCGAAACTAATTCACGGCAGTCGGCAAGAATTATTCTCAAATCCGCTCAAGCTCTCTCACGCGAGATAACTCACGAAATAAACATTATTTAGTGAAGTCAGCGAGTGGCATCATCTTTTATGCGCACACGCTAAGAAAATAAAACCCGGGGTAACGTACCAGACGCCTCCACGTTCCAATGAATAATACAATGCATGCCTACATTAGGATGGAGGTTAGCGCAACCATGCACATTAGCGCAACCACAATTTTATCGCGCACTTCGACCTTTTAAGTGATACCCGATAACGGTAAACAATGCTTTCATGCACACCGGTGCGCACACACGCTCTGAGAAGGCGTGAGAAAAACGTGCGTGGGCTACTCGGCATTTTGTAAAATAGACATTGTGCTGAATTCCGCGACGACCACATCGCACGCTCAGACGAGCACGTGGTCCAAATAAGTCGACAACGAGCGAGTACTCACGCACACGGTACCGGCCCAATCCGGAGGAGCGCGTGTATAGAAGAGGTGGATTGAAAACGAAACCAAACCGGCCGCCGTTGGTGGCGTTATAGTGCCCAGACAACGTCAGCAAGGGAGTAATGTGTATTGTCAAGCCCTGGAAACTCTCACGTTCCCGCGATGACCGTAGAGGGCGAAAAAAATTGACCGCGGCTTCACACTATAGTGAAGAGCTTCACCCTGTAGTTCAGGATAATGACGCAGAGTTCTCCTAAGCACTAAAGTTTAGAGACAGGGAGGGCAAAACAAATTTTAAGCGGGTAAAATTAACTAAAAGGGGGTTATTTGATTGGTGACTAAAGTCAAAGCACGAATGAAAATTAAACCCTTCACTGCAAAGTACCAGTCCTCAACTTCACTATTAACAAAAAAAAAATAAATGTAGTTTTTGTTCACTAAGCATTACGGCTAGGTGGCGTTAGCCACCGCCAAATTTAAAGAGTACACCACATCTATTTATTTAATAATCTAACCAGCAAGTTTTTCTTATTTGTGCGTCTAGTGGAATTACTATGTCCTCTCTTAGCGGTCAGATAAGTTAGTGTGTTTTTTTCCTGTTAGGGGCGCTCAACGCGGCTAAAGTTTTTGTTTCAGGATGTATCATAAAATTGCTAAAAATAATTACTAAGTCGTTTTTATGAAAAAATTAAAAAATTGTTTTATTTTATTATAATACAATAGCGGAAATTGTTTTAGTTCAAGTATTGAGACTCTCCTGACGTTTGAAAAGCAGCAGCTCATTGGCATCGATTTCGTCTCTGTCGGTTAATTTGTTCAATTTATCCGCGGTACTTTTCGTCAGCGCTCTGTTTTGTCTCTCTGGCAAGGTCACGGAGAAGACCTTTCCTTCCTCCGTGGTTCAGTGTAAACACTTTTCCTTCCTCCGTGAGCCGTGGCTCAGTGATTAACGCCTCGCACTCGTGATGCAGAGGACCCAAGTTCGACTCCTCGATCAGTCGTGAGTGTAAATATCGTTGTCTGACTGAACAAGCTAAGAAAAAATTGCGCAATTTCACCGGGTAATTTTATTAAACTGGTATCACTGTTTTTTTTTTTCATGTATTGTTCAACTCTGTGAGAGACAGTATTCCTTGTTTACATGTATATTGCTGAATTCACGATTGTCAATAAACAATGTAAGCTTACTTGCTTGGCGTGTTTTTTAACACTTGAGGCATCTCGGTCACCTGGCGGCATAGCAGAAATATTTATAGTAACGTTAAGGTGTTGTGTGCGCGAATACCACCCCGCAATAGCAGCGAATACACGCCCATAAACCTGCGGGCGCGCATTACGACCCCCTGCACCCCGATGACGATAGTTATAGCGCGAGAACAAAACGACGACACAGAGACAAGAAGGACACGAAAGACACGAGTTGCATGCTTTGACTCTGTGTCGTCGTTTTGTTCTCGCGCTATAACTATCGTCATGCCATACGAACTAGCCCAAGCTGCCACACCCCTGCACCCGCTACCAAAACAACTGCCTTATTTGCCCTAATGCAATGATGATGATAGGCCTACCAGCGCCGTCTCTAGGTCGAATAAATTAGTTCACAACGCCACCGCTACTCTTATTTGTTGCACAACTGGTAGGTGTTCTGCACAACTGGTTGCACCATTGTATGGTCTAAATGGTAGTGTATAGGTGTTCTGGCAAGGTTCCTTTTGGTATGGTGCTCTTCAGTGACTGCCCGGTTTGCGGCAAAGAAACAGACTAACGTCTTTACCTTTCCTTTCTCCGTGAGCAAGGTTCTGTTTGGCGTGGCTACAGTGTCTAGAAAAATCTGCCTAGTGTGCTGAGCACGGGCAAGGAGATGGCTCCATCACTGATGACTGCCGATGGCGACCGCTTGGTGCGCTGCGGCATGAGTGGGTGCACCAGAAAATTAGAGAGAAAGGACAAAAATAAATATTGGAAAAATAAAATATGAACAGTGTGCCGTAAATGGCAGAGAACTTAAGCTGAAACTTTACTTTTTTTTCCATTAAGATAGAATTTATCGAAGTAGAGGTATTAAGCCAACATCAAAAAAGAAAAAAGGTTTTTTTTTTTTTTTTTGTCGAGCCTGGTGGCATACTTGTCACCACCCCGTTATAAAGGGGACGCTCATAGCATCCATCCATCCATCCGTGCATCTGCGTTCAATCCGCGCGATCCGCAAGCGCTGCGAAGCTTTCAGTAGGCCGAGTCGCGCGAGGACAACTTTCATTTTTTTCTGTATTTTCGGAGAGTTCTTTACAAAACGCTTTATTGTGCAATGCCTACGCGACTGCTTTCACAGTACTCGTATTTAGCAATATCAAATGAAGATAATGTCGTAATTTACACCTCACCGTTGGCTGCCGCTCACAAAACACACACGCACACGCCGTATCGCCATCGTCGACTGCTGAGGACGACTCGGGGAACGTCAACTCGACATTTCGCTTCCGTTCTTTAGGTGCCGGTCCTTGATCACAAAGGTTTTAAACTTTCCTTTTGACCGTTTTTTTTTTTAGGTACAAGATGTGTTGAGTAATTTGCGAACACTGTAGGGACAGCATCGGGCTTCAGGCGTAGCTTCTCTCGGGCGATTTCATTCGCGACAACGTTCACCGTAATCTGAAAAGATCGTTCGATGCAGTCACTCTTAAAATGTCGTTCGCAAACGACAGCCTTCGGCATCAGCCTTCTGCCTGCCCTCTTGATCCTGCTGTCCCATTCTGCAAGCCGTGCTGGGTCCATCGGTGCGGTGAACAAATATATTCTTTCCTCGTTCGATTGATAACCGCTTCGACACAGTGGCACAAAACATGCCCTTTCTTTGCATTACCCCTCAGCCTTTAACATCTCAGTATGTTGCTGCTCACATCTGGCAAAATACGACAGATAACAGCTGTCAAACACTTATCTTACTCGTGGCGAGGCTCCGGCAGCAAATGGACGAGAAAACTTCTTCGCACAATCAGGCACCCACTCGATTCGAAGCGCCGCTTGCAGTAACTGAGCGTAGTCATCACTTGTCGGACCACCCTCCCTCGTACAAAATGCGCGCGCTCAGCACACTAGGTAGTATTTTTCTAGACACTGTAGCGTTGCTACATTGTACTAGAAGAGGTCAGTGGGCTTACTCGCCGCTACTCTGACGCATTTGGCGTCACATAGGAGAGATGACGCCACAGGCATCTTCAATGGAAGCTTCACCTGCAGAAGTTGCTCGCCGATGGCCGCTCGTAAAAGTTGGAACGTGCATTTATTCGATATTTGTAATAAACTTGCATGCTTTGACTGCCCTCTGATTTTATTAGGAGCTTCTGGTGCTCTCGCTTCACAGTGTTTCCCTTTTCTTTTGCGATACAGCTTCCCAAAAATTAGTGCAATGGCAGCCAGCGCAGTCTGTGCATTCTCCTTTCTAGCAACGTTTCTAGAACTACCTAGTCTAGAAACGTTGCTTTCTAGTGCGGCGCAGTCATGGCGCAGTTGACGCTTTTTGTTTGTGTGTGTGGCCAGGCTTTATCAAAAAAGCCGTTGTCACGGAAGCTTTTGAAGCGTTAAAAAGCTTGCACTTAACTTGTACTGACTCATTTTTTTTATTTTTTGTCTTTTGTGCATTTAAAATTGCTATGTCTTGTTTCATCACTTCAACCTGCTAATTCCACTTATATTTTGATCGGGATCAATATTCGGCAAAGCGCTCCTTCGAGCGCTTGCAAACAAAAAATAAGACACTTTACGACGTGTTTTTTTGTAATACGTCTCTAAAATAAACGCATAAATGCGAAATTACCGAATACGAAGAAAAGTAATGGCATAAAATTGGAAAAAAACCAGAGAAAAAACCAAAGAGAAGTCACGCGAAAGGGTAATTACCTGACGTCACCACGCGGTCACTCGAAGAAATAGAGCGCTAATCGTAGAGCAATGGAAACGCGCGCGACGCAACAGGCACAGAAAAAAAATTAAAAAAACGCTGGTGAAAGTGATAGAAGAAAAAAAAAAGGTGAATTCATGGGTGAAGCTGCTGTAGCGCTGCTGCGTGTTTTACAGAATCTCTTTACCTTCTTATTGCGCAGAATATTCCAACAGCAGCAGGAGAGATAATTTGACGTTGGGTGCTAAACGACACACCTTTAAGGACAGCCCTTTGAGGTGGCGACGTCTACGTTTCGAATTTTTCTAGTTTCGGTTCCGGCAACCCTGTAGAAAAGCAGCGAAAGCAGCCCGTGGCTCCGCGACGGCACGTCCCAAATGTGAGCTTGTATTTATATTCTCTGCAAGCCTGCTTTCAACCTCAGTACGCTTGGAAACACTTCCCAATGTTAACAGCGCTTTTTTCATGCTTGTAACGCCGTCTTATTTCTATCAGGTCGAAAGTGACGTTCAAGATAACTCTGACGTCGGACCCGAAGCTTCCTTACAAGGTGTAAGTGCCTTCTCATTTCATATCTCACTGTTGGCGTCATAAAAAGCCTGATTTCAAGTATAATATAACATTACCATTTTATACGCTGTCTCGTTCATGGTGACGGTCGCCACAGTTGTGCTTCCTGGCTTGACATATGTCGCAGGTTTGCCTACATCGTGCCCATTTCTTTTCAGCCTCTGCGTTCCTGAAGGCACGCCTTTTACAGCAGTGTTAAAGTTCGCAGCCGAAGAAGTGAGTGCATTTCATGCCTTGCTGATCAAGATGTCCCAATTCGGGTTATTTGCAGGTGCATTTGCGCGATATGTGTATGGCTTTAATTTCAAGCGGCTAAGCGTGCTATTTCTTTTTTTCCTCGTGCTTCTAGTTCAAAGTACCACCAGCCACCAGCGCTATTATCACTGATGACGGAATCGGCATAAACCCTGCTGACACTGCTGGTATGCGTATTGTTTCATTATAAATAATGTTATGTGCACTACAAATGGTGCCGCCACAGGAATTTAATTTTATATGCACGTGATTGACAGCAAAGGTGCACTAGCTTTCCCAGTGTCGTTGGTTAGTCCGTGTTACAGTACCTAGAATTCTTGAAGTGTGATTACCACCAAGCGGCGCGTATGGGAACCAGAGTTGCTAGGTGCCGCCGAGCAAACAAGCGAAGAGCCACACGAAAACAAGTCCCCCCCCCCCCAAAAAAAAAAAAAAAAAAAGCGGCGGCCTGAATAAGCCTAAAATAGGCGGAAGTTACAAATGTTCATATTCTTGAAAACTGCATTGTAGTGCAGAAAAAAAAAATACGAGTACATCTGCAAGTGCGAATGTCACCCTCGCAATACTTGCATGCAGCTTTTTTATTCTCTCCAGTGGCTGGACGAAATCAGTCCTTTAGCTTCGGTTCCTTTTCCCACTCTTTGCAATACTTATTGCCGTACTTTGACCACCTTGAAGCCATAGCAATGCACTACAACAACTCGAGGACACACAAGGATGGGACACACCGGTCAGTGCAGAATAACAACTGATCTTTATTTACTAAGAAACCACAAGATATACTCTTTTTCAACACCTCATGAACACAGTGCATGAGCAAATCGGCATCCTACAATCATTGACATAAACTGACCTTTACAATAGAAGGTGTAATCTCACATCTTGTTCAACTATTCAATTTCTTCATCATTCAGCAGAACCGAAACATGTCCTTATGATGCGAGATTACACCAGCTTTATCAGTTTATGCGAGTGATTGTAGGATGCTGATTTGCTTATGCACTGTGTTCACGAGGTGTTGAAAAAGAGTATACTTGTGGTTCCATAGTGAATAAAGATCGGTTGTTAGTCTGCGCTAATCTGCTGTGTTCTTTCGTGTGTGTGCGTTAAAGTTACAGTTTGTTAGAGTGCTGACTGGTGTAGGGAAGCATAGTTTCGCTGTGTTTTTGATAACAAATTGCATGTAGGGCGATGCAATTTATTTTTCAAAAAAGCACAGGCAAAAACTTGACAAGCGACCATAAAAATTTGCAACCGTCTCAGCAAGAAAAAAAGCCTAGATCTGCTTATAATAAGCGGAACTGGCAACTTTTATGAGAACTCTTGAGGCCGCTTGGCGATGCATCCATTGGGTGGTGCACTCTCCCACATACACGTCAGGCCACCATAAGAGACGGATATTTGCATACTTGGTTGCGCACGTTCTACTGTTATTTTTGTTCAAATCATGCCTTGAGTAGTGACGATGACCCAATGAAAAAGTCCACTGATTTTGGCCGAGCAAATTTACATTCTCCCCAGAGTGACTCCCACTCTGAATCTGCCCCCCCCCCCCCCCAGACTCTAATTGGCTCCATCCTCACCCTTCTGACTGGAACACACTTGCTCCAAAACAAGCGAAAAAACTGGCCCAGACACCGCTATTAGAAATCAACATTGATTACCACATAGGGCACCTCCCCCCCTCCCAATCCCCCAAAAAAATGCTTCAGATCAGTCCTGTCTGCAGCTGACTAGAGGAAATCGTTATAAATCCTAATAGGCTAGTAAATAATCACAGTGTCATTTAGCAAAGTCACGCACATTTTATTCCTTGGTTGATAGCTATACATCTGCGAGCTGTGTGTGACTGCTGACTTAGGCAAATACTTATGCAGCTTTTCCAATCGGCTTGCATATAACCACATGGTATCGGCACACTCTGTTGTCCAATCTACAGAGGTTTTTGTTGTTTCTTTTTTTCCCTTGTGCAGGTAACATCTTCCTTAAGCATGGATCAGAACTTCGCCTCATTCCCAGGGATAGGGTTGGACATTCCAGATGACCAGACATTTGCAGATGTATTTTATGCAGTGCGCCCACATTTTCTGGAGGAAAGGTTTTTCGACACAAGCATTATGAATAATAAATGACAAAATCTGCTTCTGTGCGTCATCAAAAAAACTGAAAATGGTGCAGCAATGCCGATCTTACTCTGGACTTTGTGAAGTTGTAGGTGCTTTATGTACAAGTAAGATAACAAATGGTCAGCAAACACAGGTCTACCCCCATTGTCCCGCATTAAACAGTTTGACCACCTATCTGTACGGGTAGAATTCCAAGGCGAATTGCACCCTGCCCATAGCTTCAATGAATTCCTCTCGGTCATTCGAAAAATGTTTAGTTTGCCCTGTGCTCTGTGCATTATATTCAGCTCTGTCTAAACCGAACCCAGAACAGCAGTAGCCCATATTATTTGCAAACTTTTTTTAGCATGGTCAAGAAAACACTGCCGTTCAGTAGTCCTGGCTGATGAGAACTTGTGAACCAGACATTGCAGCAGAGCATGGAATTACCTATTCTCAAATTCAGCCAAAAATTTCTCTCTCTTCTCTCAACAAATTATGCCATAAACTAGAGTTCACAGCCATTGGTCGATTTGAGCACTGTGACTGCTGTATAATGGCTCGACGTGCTTGCGATAGCGCAAAAGGTAAACCATGAATTAAAAAAAATAACTTAAAAAATGCAGCAGATCCTACAAAACTTGGGGATTGATGTGATGCAAAGCATGCAGATGGAAGGTGACTGTGTTTCTTTATTGAGTGACGTGTTGCATGGTGGTGCTAAATATATGTACAAATGCACGCACAGACATACATTGAACAGCCACATATGTTTCATATTAGCAGTTGTTCACAGTTACAAATTGATGCCAACACTATAGATATTAGCGACACCAGAAGCAGTGAGCAGATGTGAAGCGCTGGTGCTCGCAAGGTTGGTAGCCCTGAACACTGCTACGTAAATCAACTTCAGTGAATGGCGCCTAACTATAATCGACGTTAACCCAACATGACGGCTGTATTATACGAGAGCATATATGATGTCTATAAAATTTAATAGCCAGTACTGCAACCACAATTGATGTTTCACGAACATTAGGATCTATTTGAAAGGTAGTTTAGAAACCTGGTGTGGCTCTGTGGTAGAATACTCAATTGTCACGCATAATGCTAGGGTTCAATTCCTGCTGGGATCCTGACATTCTTTTCATTCGTCCAGTCAATGTTGCTGATGTCAGCTTATTCTCAACACTTAATACTGACTTGCCGAAATTGCCCATGTGTGTTCTCATTAATCCTGGGTAGATATAAACTTTCAATCACCTGCCCTCGGGTATGTGCCATTGTCTGGCGAAAAGTGTTTGGCGACGTACGCAACGGATTGTGACATCACCTGTCCCCGGCATTTTCTTAGTGTTCCACTCGCTATCGTCTATCGCTGCAGCCATTCGCATACTCTGCGTTTCAACCGTTTTTTACAAAACGATTTTCAAGCGTCTTCACGAGACGATTTTCAACTGCCTTTATGAGACTGTTGTTGCATTCGCTCACGATGTGTCCAACGAAAAGGAAGACGCAACAAATGCTCAGTGCAAGGATGCTCAGTGCAAGGAAGCGATCTATGAAGATTGTCCGTATAACGAGGCTCTGCGCTCGCATGTGCGCCGACAGTACATGTGGGACAGCTTCTGCTTCATCTATGCAAGGATGTGGTTGCATTGACGCGCCTAGACACGAGACTCCAGCTCCACTGGTGCAAAAATTTCACGTTGCAAGTGCACCTGGTGTCTCGTGCTCATCGACTGAGGTTTCCACATCCTCTCTTTCATCAGCCTCCGAGAGTGCGATTCCATTATCAACTGTGCATTTGCGAACACGTTTTCTGGCGTGCGAAGAGAAAGAGGCGGCAGATCAACAACGTGCTGCTGTTCAAAGACGAAGTGGAAATTTTAGGCAATGGAGCAGGATCATGAAGCTGCCACCACTACAAGTGAAGGTGAAAAATTTCTTGTGCAAATGAATCGCTAAAAATGCTAAGAAGAGATTTTTCGAGAAAACAAAAAGGCGGTGAAGACAAAGAGTGCAAAAGGACACCTGCAGTCATGCTGCAGGGTTTTGATTTGCATATGTGCCCAAAACTTTCAAATGTCATTTTCTCAAAACTACTTTTTGGCTAGTGAGGCTGCTTGTTCCAGCCATATCTGAGGAACCACTGATCCTAGTTTCATAGGTTATTTTTTATTATTTACGTGAATAAATTTATGAGGGGGAGACAAGCCCATTGTTTCGTTATATTGTCTAATATTTATGATACCTAGTCAAAATTTGATAATATTTTAATCACCAACCCTAGATTTGATGGACTGCTAAAACTTTCCAGTAGGGAAATTCAAAATAAGAGCTTCGTTACCCCCTGAGGTGTCAATCTGGGAATCATAATTGTTAATTTCACAGTTCCAGCATCTTTTGTAGGTTCTCCAGGCCTGGAATAAGAGAACCTTGTGCACTATTCTGACATACTGCTGTAACTGGAGAACCAGTGAACATGACTTCATGAAATTCTGTAGTACTAATGCTTTTGCTATTAGTATATTCTGAAAGTATCATTGAGATATATCAATGAACAAAAAAGTTTGGTAGCCTTCCCCTTAAGGTGTTAGCCTCCCCCATAAGGGGATGGGATAATTACGAGAGCACCCACATGTAGGCAGACAGATAGATACGATCGACAACCGATAATTCAGACTCCACGGGAACGTACAGAAGTCCGAATTATCGATTGTCCAAATAAACGAATATGTCAGAAGAAAACCTAACTTATTGACGCTTTAGTGACCCAGTGGCTAGAAAAAGTTGGCAATGTGTTGCCGCACGGACTTCCGTTTACGTGCAACCAAGTCAGTCTGTATTTCTGCCAATGTGGTGTGCTCACTGTAGGAACACAGGTACAGTGTACTATACTCCGTTTCATACATCAGGTTCAACGCTGTGGAAGGTAGCGAGAGTTCTTGCAGTCAATGCGTTCGCAACAAAAAGTACTTCGATGTTAATACTTACCATCAAAAATTCAATTTTTCTTTTGTTTTGGAGTGAGAAGTAATTGAAAATATTATTAAAACGTCATTGAACGTCTGTTATTATGTGGCTGTATATCTTAGTTTCCCCGTGACATCACACACAGGCTCTCTACTGTGGGTACATCACGATGGCGGCCACCTGGACATTCAGTGTCGGTGCAGGATAAAACACGACAGGGTCGTTCTGTACCTGCGCTCTTTTGTGCTCACCCCACTTTCTTCTGTTTGCGACTACGCACTCTCTTGTGCGCATCCGGCATTCCTCTGTTCGCTAGTCGCGCCAAAGGGGAGCACTAAGAAACGTGAGCGTGCACCAGCAATAACCGGATATCACGCGAGCGATCACGAAACGCGCGGATTTGTACGTTTTGTTGGCCGAACTTCTTGCATAGCTTCCACAGCGATGCACCATAGAATAAAGAACCAATGATTGCACCTGATCACTTCGCCATAAAGTTTCCTAAATATGCACTAGAGGGAGAGAGAGAGAGAATGAAATATTTATTGGTAATAAATAAGCCACTGTAGTGGTTGGACCTCCTCGTCCGGAAGACCATTGGCTATTGCCGCTGTCCGGGCTCGGTCGACCAGGGCCTGTTGCTGCACTGGGTCAGAGTTGGGCAGGGTCACCTCCCACTCGACTATTTGTAGGATTATGATTGGCTGATATACTGGGATTGTTTTGGCAATACCAGACCATATGAAATAAAGTGGCCGTCTGGGGACAGAACTTACACTGTGAATTGTACATTGAAGGGTCTATCTTGAACAATAAATAAGGATTTGGAAATGCTGATGATTGTAGTCGTCTCCATGCGACCTGCGATGCTTTATCTAATTTGGGGTCAGGTGTGGATAGAGTGCATCTACTCAGCCTAATGTGTTGCAGGATGTCAGTATAGGAAAGGAGGGGCTGTGGATCGTCCTGGTCAGCAAGAAGGTGCGCTGTGGATGAAGCAATGGAGGCCCAGTGTAAGAGATCGCGGGCGGAGGCATGAGCGTGTTCATTGCCTCTAACTCCTGTGTGCCCTGGTACCCATAACAGTTGCATCCACTGGCCCTCCTGACGACGGGCCACAGCCTGTTGCAGAATTTAATGCGCTAATCGGCCGACTTGACCTCTGGCAAAATTGCGATACGCCGCCTGGGAATCCGTGAGGACAAAGATGGCTTTTGGGTTACGCATGGCTAAGGCTATACTCACCTCTTCCATGGATGTTATGCCTACTCCGCCAGCTGAGGTGCAGTTCACGACCTACCACCTTTTTACCACGGCAGCCATGGCGCAGTTGTGCAGGGGTCCTGCGGCATCCACAAAGAAGGCCTCTTCACAATCTGAATATTTGTCATATATTTTGGCTCTGGCAGCTCCTCTGTTCTTGTGATGGACGGGGTGCATATGGCGTGGCAGAGGCTGAATATGGACTTTCCTTTGCCATTCATGTGGTAGTGATAAATTACCGGCGACCTGCATGGGTGGATTTATTTCAAGAGCATCTAGCGTGGCGCGACCTGCCTTGGTACGTGCGATCTGAATCACTCGATTTGTGTGATGAGCTTTGAAAAGCTCTGATGCTGTATTGTATATGCCCATCGCAAGCAATCTGTCATTCATGGCCCATGGGGGTAGATTGAGGGCTTTCCGATATGAAAGCCGTAGTAGGCGGTCTAATTTGTGTTCATAATTTTTCAGGATGCGCAGATATGGAAAGCTGTAAGTGACGCGACTGATTACGAAGGCTTGTACAAGATGCAATATGTCCGCTTCCTTCATGCCTTGATGTTGATTGGAAATCTTAGATAGCATACACGAGATATTTGTGCAGGTAATACATAACTTTCCGATCGCTACCTTGTTGTTGCCCTGATTATTAATGTGCACTTAGAGGGACGCCGTAGTGGAGGGCTCCGGAAATTTCGACCACCTGGGGTTCTTTAACGTGCACCCAAATCTGAGCACACGGGCCTGTAACATTTCCGCCTCCATCGAAAATACAGCCTCCGCAGCCAAGATTAGATCCCGCGACCTGCGGGTCGGCAGCCGAGTACCTTAGCCACTAGACCTCTGCGGCAGGGCTTGACTGGGGATTGATCAAGTTGGATATTCAAAGGAATGTACCTGATTGCCACGTTGCCTGAATACCAGCAATTCTGATTTAGTGAGAGAGCAGTGAAGGCCGCAGGTTCGACCGATGCGCTCCACAGTATTCGCGGCCTGTTGAAGCACTCCTTTTATCTGTCCCATGCTGCCAGCGTTCGTCCATATGGTAACGTCATCAGCGTATATTGCATGTTTGATTCAGGGTATCTCGTTGAGTGCTCTAGGGAAATTCAGTAATGCCATATTGAATAAGTGGCGAAATTACGGCCCCTTGCAGTGTTCCGGAGTCTTCCATTGTAATGGGGGCTGATGTAGTACTGCCTACTCATTGGTCACTTGACGGTTGTGCAGGAAGTTGCGCACGTAATTGTATGCACGTTGACTGCTTCCTATTTCAGCCAGGTTAGCCAGGATAGCAGAGTGCTGGACATTATCAAAGACTTTTTTAAAGTCTATCTCCAGAATGGCGCGCTCCTGTTGCGTGGCTCCACTGTGGCAATTGATTATGTCCTGCTTTAAGTGAAATAGAATATACTGTGCCGATAAATGTGCTTTAAAGCCAAAGATGGTATTTGGGAAAAGGTCCTTAGCCTCCATGTATTCAGTGAGCTGAATGTACGGTGTCTTTTCCATAACTTTGTCAGCAGAAGATTGATTGATTGATTGATTTGTGGGGTTTAACGTCCCAAAACCACCATATCATTATGAGAGACGCCGTAGTGGAGGGCTCCGGAAATTTTGACCACCTGGGGTTCTTTAACGTGCACCCAAATCTGAGCACACGGGCCTACAACATTTCCGCCTCGATTGGAAATGCAGCCGCCGCAGCCGGGATTTGAACCCGCGACCCGCGGGTCAGCAGCTGAGTACCATAGCCATTAGACCACCGCGGCGGGGCTGTCAGCAGAAGAGATCAAGGAAATGGGACAAAGGTTGTCTATATTGTTTGGCTTTCCGTGTTTGGAAATAAAGGTAATTCTAGCTGATTTCCATTCCGGAGGAAGTGTGCCATCGACCCAATACTTATTAATCAGATCAGTAAATATACTGAGCATGTCGTCGCTAATGTTGGCCATCAAAGTGGTAGTAATTTAGTCACGGCCTAAAGCCGTTTCACGACGCATCATATCAATTGCTGCTCTAATCTCCGCAGCCGTGACATATCGATCCATTTCAGGGTTTACGATTCTGCTGTAATTGGGGACGTGGTCAGCGCTCATGACGGTGTTGATGTATTTGTCCTCCAGATCTCGAAATAGTTGAGGAGTGTCTCCTGCATTAGCATTGATTGCCCGCTGAAGGTTTCGATGGGTGGCTCCACGTGATTGTTCCGGGTTTATAAGATATTGGAGTAAGTGCCAGGGTGATTAAGTGTGTAATGTGCCCGTAAGTGTGTCACACTTTGCGAACCAATTATCTTTTGAAAGTTTGGTGGCATATTCCTCTGCTTGTGCTGTAACTTCCGCGATGCGAAGTTTGAGCTTGCGGTTAAGCTTCTGGCGCTTTCATTGTCTGGTCAGCTGACGTCTTGCATACCAAAAGTGCAGCAGGTGCTGATCTACTGCTGGTGTTTCCAGGTCGGTTTTGATTTCTTTGGTCACTTCCTTCCTCAGTTGAATGAGTGTTCGTGATCATTCGTCATAAGAATTGGGCGGCTGGTGAAATGGAAAGTTTTTCGTTTCGTGAAAAGCGAGCCAATCGACCAGCTGGACAGATTTATTGTGTGCTTTATGACGGCCGTAAGCTATGGTGGTATGGATAAGATAATGGTTGCTTCCCAGCGCTTCCTGGGAGTTTAGCCATTTCGTTGCAGAGCATCGAGAGCTATCGTAAGGTCTGGGCATGTGTCCCATGATACGCTGTTGTGGATCCGCATGGGATAGTCTACGTCCGTGAGCCCTTCTATGGTCATTAGGTTACGTAACTTGCGCCCTTTTGCATCTTCAACGACGTAATCCCAATCGGTATGTTTGATGTTGAAGTCACCCAGCACGAGCAGGGTCCCGCTATGGCTTTCGCTTTGTGGATGACCTCAGCAAACGTATAGTGTCGGTCCGCTGGGTGACTGTATATATTTAGAATGTATATTGAATGACGGTACTTGTTGCGTGGAATAAATTGAATAAATACATATTGCAAGTTAGCATCCCTGAGGGCAAGGCCGTGCTGTAGAGCGTCATAATGGTTATCGACAAACGTAACTGCTGATATGCCGTCAGCACTAGCGTAAGTCGCATACATAGAAATTTTGGCTGCGTGTTGACCGACATCTTGCAAAGCTATTACTTCAGGCACTGATTGTAAGGTTTTAATATAGTGATGCATCAATGCTGCTTTACGGCACAAACTGTGACAATGCCACTGTATTACTTTGAATTGCGGACCTTGGCTAGCCTTCACAGGGCGTGGAGGCGTCGTCGCTATCTAAATTGATGTGGAGGGCTGCAGCTGGCATGTCACGCCGCCCAGACAGCTGCTTGACCCCCTTGATATGGTTGCCTTCATTGAGTTATGTAACTTGTCGATTGTATTTGGCTGTGATTGATTCCATCCGAGTGATGTAAGGCATTGTGAGTTCACTAAATTGCTGTGCATTTCTGGCTTAGAGTGCACCGACGTGGCTGAAAATTGATTGCTCTATTGTCTGAGTTATAGTTGCTGTAAAAGCGGCGAATTTCTCCTTTAGGGCCTTGTCTACCATGTCGGCTATCGAGGCCTGATTCTGCGATGTCAAGCTGCTGCATTGGGTGGAAACAATGTCCGTTTTTGTCGTTATAGAAGGTGTCTTGGACCTCTCGCAGTCTGCAGAAGTTGTAGAGGATGTCTGGGGACACTGATTTCTCATTGTAGTTGCCTGTTGTCCTGCTTTTGTTGCGCAACTAGTTGCTGCAGTTGGGCTAGCGTTCGATTCTGTTTCTCAATAATGCTTATGAGCTGTTCGATTATCGGAGATTCTGCAGTTTTAGAGGTATTTTGTGTACCCTGGGAGGCGACCTTTGATGCCCAGCTCACCTGATGACCCGTTGACATGAGGGCTGGGGCGGCGCTCTAGAAGTCTTCTCGTGCTCGATGTGCTTCTGGGCTGACTGGAATCCCCTGGACCGGGACCATGATTTGAATGGGGAAGTTGCCCGCTTCTTTGATCGAGGCCGAATGAGCTGGCGCTGGTGTCATTGCCAGCCACATTGCTGTTTTCTTGCTGTTTCTTGTGGTCGTCGCCAGACGGTAACCGGCTGCGGTCGCGGGCTTGGCCAGCCTGCTGGACCAAAGGCTTGATGGCGGCTGGTTGGCTATATCTGCGCGGACAATCGCGAAAACGGGCATTGTACGACCCGGGACAGAGCACACAGCTTGGTTGGCACTCGTGTGGCTTCAACGCGTCAAGTCCAGTTTTGCCGCAAAGCGAACACTGTTCGGTCTCCTGCATGGGCCCGAGGCACACGTCTGTTCGGTGTCCAGGATTTCCACACACATGGCACAAACTGCGTTGGTTTTTCTGTACTGCTGCACTAAGGTGGCTTCGTTGAGGAAGAAGACGAGCCTTGGAATATTGCTCAATTCAAATGTGAGCATCACTACATTGGTAGAGCCGAGCCTCCAGGCCCCGGTAATTGGTTTATTAGGCGATGTGGTGTTTGCCAGAATATGATCTGTGGTGAATGTGTTCGCCAGCCAGATTACGCCTTTGCCCATGTTGTCAGTTGCTTTAAGGTAAGCTTGCACGTTGATCGTTTCGTCGGTCAACTGCGGCTGTTCCAAGCTAAGGAGGATGCGCAGCACACACTCATCTTTGGTGCCGACGATGACTAGATTCTGTTCCCACAGTGGGTGTAGGCTGTATTGGTGTGTCAGGTTTGAGGCTACTTCTGCAGTGACACTACGTTGAGAGATGGCTGCCCGTATGGCGTTGCCGTTGCTACCTGTGCCTTTATATTGCTTTAGATTGCACGTCTGCCTGGGTTTGGTGACGATCACGTACTCATCGGGAGCCATGCGAGGCGAGTAGGGTGGTGCACCTTTGTTCTTGCTGGGTTCACCACCAGGAAAGCTGGAAATAGCTCCTGTAGCACAGCTTGTGGTTGTCAGCACCTCCGCGTCCGTCGAAGGTGTGCGAGCGCCAGGGCAGTTGCGACGCATTTCTTGAAGTATCCCTTCATAATGATGGGAAAAATTGGCCGATGATGTAGCGGCCAGCTGGATTTCTTGAACTTGCATGTTTCTGAGTCGTAGCCCCAAATTACGAGCTACAGATGTTGCGTCGACATGGCTTAGGCGGTGGTCGTGTGTTCGTACTTGCTGCTCGGCCCGAGGCCCAGCAGCGTCTCACACACTCACCAAGGCTTTTCGCCGATAAAAGTCCGAAATAACTGGCCCACCTGGATGTTCTGGTGTATACAGACTCTTGGTCACTTGCGGAAACGAGGGATATTGGGTTGGGCGTCGTAGTCCGAAATTAGCACACACAGCGATTCTCTAAACACAAAGCTTTTGACGCATGCGTCTGCTCCGACTCGCGCCGCACCTGCATCCTCACAATAGAGGGAACTCTGGCACTAGTGTCTCGTGCCTGAACTGCCCTGGACCAAGAGTGATGGGAGTGTCGACAGAGCTATGGCACCACCAGCGGTATGACGCCTCTTGTATGCTCGCACTGTGATTGGCTGTGGCCATGCAGCGATCAGATGCGGTGACGAAAAATCTGGCTGGTTCGATGTTCGCTGCACCGGCTACCGCGATACGCGGCCGTGCGATGCGATGATACGTCATGAAACGTCATGAAAGGTCACCACTCCGGTTGCTGCATTGTCGCACCGCATGCCGCATCGCACAGAAAATCGCGTCTGTCTCAGCGCGACGATGTACGGCTGACGACGCGCCGTCGTTGATTGTCTGACTCTGAGACATGATTTCTTAATAGCACAGCTGCGCACACAGCAAGAGAAAGCGCCCCTACTTCTGCAACATACGTTTTACGTTCATTCCGTTAATTAAAACAGCCAACGTCGCTCATGCACTCGCGAAATGCACTGCGGACGACACAAAGCTCTCACGGGAAAGTCACAACTACAGGGGCAAATTTTTCCTACAAATTCGGTGGCAGTTTGGCAACTGAGATCATCATCATCATCAGCCTCACTACTCCCACTGCAGGGCGAAAGCCTCTCTCATGATCCTCCAATCAACCCGGTCTTGTGCTTTCCCTTGCCACGTTATGTAGGCAAACTTTTTAATCTCATCGCCACCTAACTTTCTGTCTCCTCTTCGTGCGTTTGCTCTCTCTGGGAATCCAGTCAGTTACTCTTAAAGGGGCCTTGCAACACTTTTTGAGCATGGTCAGAAAACGCTGCTGATCGGTATTAGAGGCTCCCTACCACATGCGAGCCAAATATTATAGCGCAGCACGCAGCCTGAAATTCACAATAAATTATCAGTCAGCTAAAAATAGCTTTTTATTCTCTCGACAAATCACGGAATATGAGCTCAGTAAGCTTCTCTATCAGCCATTGGCTGATCTGAACATGGCGCGCTCGGTTGTTACAGAGGTCGCCGAGAGATGGCTGTCACTTGTCCACGCGTGCACGAGCGCACTGAAAAAGCCAAGAAAAAAAAATGCTCAAGGTCATGAGGCGCAAGTGACGTTCTTTGTTTGCCCCTCCCATCCCTCCCTGCTCAGCTTCTAGCGCTTTCGTTGGGACAAGAGAAGAGACATTGTGATTGCAGCGTGTGACAAATCTTTGAACTCCGCCCGTACTGGACGGATTCTTAAATTTTTTGCGGTGTTCAATTTGTGAGGTATAATGCTTTTACAGAGAATTAAAAAAAATAACACCACAGAACATCCATGCTACACTCCGTCATGGCTGGCCAAGGTGTAAACATGGCTTTCATGTGCCTCTTCTGATGCACGAAAAGCAAGTTGGCGATGTCATCCGACGCGGAATCAAGCTGTGCCGCTCGTCTGAACTTACCAGCGACCAGTTCAGGGATGAATGCAGCTACTATCTCAGCACGGAATCGTCGTTTTTTGATTTCGACCCTCCGGCGCCTGAAGCATCTGACATGCCCCCGAACCGATATACTTGATGTTGTTCAATATTGTAAGACTTGACGTCAACGACTACTAACACGTATGCAGCTGACAAAGCTGAACTGTGCTCCGGTAGCTGCAACCTCCTAAAAGAAAGCATGCGCTGCATCTGTCTGCTGGGAAAGGTGGGGTTTTTGAAAAAAAAGTAGGCCCTGACAACTGGTAGGTGTTCTGTGCCCTGATGTTATTTTACAGGGTGGCCCACATTTACAAGTGTGATTCCAGAATTAGCTATCAGTTTTAAAATTTGTTTTACAAAAAAACTATACAACTTATTGTCGTATAATTGGGCACATATCACCACGATGCCAACGCGAACACGTTGAAATATTTATTGAAATCGGAGAATATCGAAAAAACGCTGGAGTTCTCCTTTAACGGCCACCGCTTATCCTGCCTACCTGCTACATGTCCGGCCCGTGTCCATTTTTTGTTCTTGATTTCAACTATGATATCATTAATGCCGGTTTATTCCCTGACCCACTCTGCTCTCTTCTTGTCTCTCAAGGTTACACCGATCATTTTTCTTTCATTCGCTCGCTGCATCGTCCTCAATTTAAGCTGCACCCTCTTTGTAAGCCTCTAGGCTTCTGCTCTGCAGGTAAGTATTGGCAAGATGCAGCTCTTATATACCTTCCTTTCGAGGGTTAGTGCCAGATTACCATGAATGATTTGAGAATGCTTGCCGAATGTGATCCAGTCCATCCTTATTCTTCTAGTTATTTCACTCCCATCGTTCGGCTCCGCGGTTACTACCTGTCCTAAGTAGACACATTCCTTCACAACTTCCAGCGTCTCTACACGTATCACAAAGTGCTGCTTACTGCCGAGATCGTTGCACATTACTTTAGTTTTGCGAGTATTAATTTTCAGACCTACTTATCTCTTTTCAGTGTGCAGTTCAGTAATAATGAACTGTAACTCGTCCCCCGAGTTGCTCATCAAGGCAATGTCATCATCACAGGTTACTACGGTCATCATCATCATCAGCCTGTCTACGTCCACTCGTCACCCCCGGAAAATCTTCTCAGGCCTGCGCCCAGCAATCTGACGTCATTTCCGGCCGGCCGACTCTCGGGGAAGCCGCAGCGGCAGCGAGCGCAGTGCGGGCGGCGGTGGTGACGGTTTGGCGGCGTGGTGTTGACGGTGTTTCGCGTTTGTTGCTTTCCGTTGTTGTTTTGCGGCAATTTCGTTTCCGTGCGTGATGCTGGAGTGATGCGACAATGCCGAATAAGTGTTGTGTACCCGGATGCACCGACAACTACAAAACAGGAAAGAAGATACAAGTGTTTTCCTTCCCTAAAGACGCCGACGCTCTCAAACAATGGCTACGCGCCATTCCTAGGAAGGACTTCGTGCCGACTTCGTGCACTAAGGTAAGAATTTGAGATGCTCCTGTTCTTAGCTTGTCGTTGCTTGTTCGGGTAGAAATCACCTATGATGGGAAATACTTGAGCGTGTGGCCGCCGGGCCTCGCGAAGCGCTGACGCCAGCAGCGTTCGCAGCAAGGATGGTCAGCTGCGCTTTGTTCACTAACAGTGCCGTGGTGTCGTCCATTCTTGCAAGCTCTCGGTGGAAGCGCTTCGTGGAGTGCGGTGACATCACGCTCCCGCGTTTCCTTTCATGTTGCTTGTACCGCTTAGCGCAGCGCTTTTATTTAGATGCTTGCGAAACGTAGGTAGACTTTGTTTTAGCTACACGGACTGTAAACGCGGTCATGCAAACGGGAGCGCATTTTTTTCTTTTGAGAAGTGGCGTCTCAGACGTTCTTGAAACGTTTGTGCAGGTGTGCGCGGATCATTTCGACGCTTCATGCATCGAGAAGACGACATCGTACACGGATCCAAGGACTGGGAGAGTTATTGAAGTTGCACTCCCAGTACCATGGTTGCGTCCTGGATCTGTCCCAACGGTATTTCCCGGCTGTCCGTCCTACCTTTCAGTACGAGACAAGAGCACGAGAGAAACCCCTGACGCCAAGAGGAGCTGACAAGAAGCCTCCCAACTCGCCCGTGCTGTAGAAGAGTCGCTGGCGTCATATGAAGCGGAGCAAGAACGAGACCGGTTTTCGTCCCTCGAAGAACTAAGGGCTCGCCTGCAAGGGGTGTCAGTGTCTCCGAAGTGGACTGTGATTCATAAAGAAGAGTGCTCCATGTTTTTGAACATTATCGACCATCGTGAACCTTGTTTGAATGCGTCATTGACCGTGTTTGCAAACCTTGAAGTCTTTGCCTGCTATCAAGGTTCACCAATCAAGAACCTTGGTAGCGCTGTTGTACCAGACTCAGTTCAAAAAGTAAGTTCCTTGTTGGAAATTTTGAACAACCTGTCGATGCTGTCTGAGGAGCGCCGCACTTATCGCCACCTGGCTCAAGCAATACATTCCCTTCTAGACAAATTGCAAGCCAGCATTGATGAAGGCAAGAAAGAGACGGTGAACTTTATGAAGGAGCAGCTACTACTCCTTTCTGCAAAGCGCATTCAGTATAGCGCACAGGTGATGGTCTTTGCATGCATCTTGCGTACAATATCACCACATGCCTACAAGTTCCTGAGAAGCACAGGTGCACTAACTTTGCCCCACCCAAGCACTATTAGAAAAGTGTGCTCGTCTATTCAAATGTGCCCACAAGTTGATTCTTCTGACGACACTTTCCTTCAGTATGTGTCTCAGAGATTCAAACATCTGCAGGCACATGAACACACTGTGACGCTGATGCTTGACGAGATTTATATCAAACCTTGTTTAGATTACAAAGGTGGGAACATATGTGGTGCAGCAGTTAACTCCAACGAAGCGGCCACATCGGTGCACGTGTTTATGATACAAAGTTTGCTGAGCGCATTCAAGGAGGTGGCGCACATTCTTCCGGTAAAAGCCTTACAGGGTGAAGATCTTCATTGCATGCTGAAGAAGGTGATCTTGGGCTTAGAAGAAATTGGATACAGGGTCATAGCCGTTGTCTGTGACAATAACTCGCTGAACAGGAAGGCAATGAAGATGTTTCTGCCAGAACCAAAGCTTAGCCCTGTTTACCCGCATCCGGCAGACCCAGATCGGCCGTTATTTTACGTGGTGGATGCTGTGCATCTATTTAAATGCATAAGAAATAACTGGCTCAACCAGAAAAATGCTGGAACTTGCTTTTTCTACCCACGCTTCGAGCTTTCGAACAATGAAGTTCATCCCGAATGCAAGATGACTGCTTCATTTAAGCATTTGAGAGATTTGCATAAAGGGGAGTCACCCCTGCTTCTGAAGTCTGGGTATGGCTTGACGTCAAAAGCTCTAAATCCAAGCAGCTTTGAACGACAGGACGTCAAACTCGTACTGCAGGTTTTTAATCCATACGTAGCCGAAGCCCTGGCCGCTCGCAAGGGTCATACTGATTTTCAACATGCTACAGCAACCGCCGAGTTCATCAAAATAATTCTTCGTTGGTGGAGCATTGTCAATGTAAAGACACCTAGTAAGGGCTTCCATCACCGTAATGTTTACGAAGAGCCCATGTCAAACCACACAGATGACCCAAAGGCAAGCTTTCTAAGCGCTTTTATCACATGGCTCGATGTGTGGGAATTTTATAGGCACGACACCGGAGTACTTACCCAGGAGACATTGAGTGCCTTGAGGCTCTCTGCTCAATCCCTTTTGGCATTGGTGAAGTACTGCGTTAGTGAGCTTCACTTTAAGTATATTCTGCTAGGGAAAGTCCAGACTGATACCCTCGATAGTCGCTTTGGACAGTACAGGCAGATGGCTGGTGGGCAGTATCACATATCTGTTCGCCAGCTTTGCGAAACCGAGGGAAGGATTCGCCTTCAAAATGCCCTTCCAAGGATGAGCAACGATGATCTCAGAGGCATCGAAGAGACGGACAGTGTCAGGGATGCGGGCACTTCTTTTAGTGTTCATGTTAGCGATGCTGACCTTGATGAGCTCAGAGCACAAATGCCGGTGATTGGTTATGTTGGTGGGTATTGTGCACACGCTGCAATGAAAGTTCTCAAGTGTGAAAGCTGCCAGAGGCAATTGGTCGTTACCCGAAATACGGCCGAAACAGGAGAGGACACCCATTCTTTAATCGCACAACTGGATCGGGGTGGCCTCAAATTTCCTTCTGCTCTTGTAATCACAGTAGTTATGTACACAGAGGTTGTAGTTAGAAAGCTCATGACGGAAAGTACCTCTACCCAGTTTCTCCATGGGCTGAACCAAAAGAATGTCGTTCGGCAACTTACACTGGACTCTCTGCCAAGGCTTGAGGACATAGATACGTGTGAAAACGGGCACACCTACGAGCTCCTCATCACATTGGTTGCAAACTGTGCAGCAAATATAATGCTCAACAACTTGTGCAAGCAAAGGAACGATCTTTTACGCATTGAAAAAGATCAGAAGGCGAAAAATAGAAAGGCCCGAATTTTTCTTGGAAAGTAATTTTCCAAGTGTCGCGTCTTTCTCTTCACATTTATTCTTGTGAAACTGCACAGAGTGTATTTGATTGCATGTCATGACTTGATTTCCTTGGTATACTTCTGCCTTATGTAAAATGAGCCTTGTTTCCAGTTTTGTATCTCTTTACAAGTTGTTAGCTTTTAAAAGTGCTGTACTTTTTTCTTTTTTTTTAACTCGAACTGCCTCGGTGCCTACTGTAGCAGTTGTACAGTCCGTTTTGGTACCTAAGCTGTGTACACTTTCCTTGTGCACTCTGTGTACAGACATGTTGTGCACTGTGATTTGTTTTTTCTTAGATTTTTGTTTGATTTTTTCCCTAGGACATGCACCTACCTGTGGCAGTACAATTACTTTTCTTTCTGTCATTTATCATGCTGTGGACCACAATTTAGTCACCAGTGTTCTTATGTATTGTATTTTTTGGCAAGTGTTAGAACCTGATACCTTGTGTTGCTACTGCTACTATGATAAACGAATGGTATGTTTTCCTCTAACGTACAATTTAAATGAAAGTGTGCTTTTTCTGTTCCAAAGCTCGGGGATGTTTTTGCTGTTACAATCTGTTTTGTTTTGAGTTTTATGTGGCAAGATATTGTGTTTTGTACTTTTGGCATATTTTCAGCATTAAGGGCAACACCTTGTGTTGCCTGTAGTCTGCCTGGACCGAGAACAATGCGCACTGTGATATTTGTACAGACGGCGTCTGGCTGTGATAAATAAATATGCATTATTCCATTCACGATATTCATTATTTCTTGATACCTTGATAAGTTCCCCAACCGCGGTGGCTCAGTGGCTAAGGCGTAGCGCTGCTGAGCACTAGGGCGCGGTTTCGATACCCGGCTGCGGCGGCCGCATTTCTGATGGAGGCGAAAAGCAAAAACGCCCGTGTGTACGAGATTTCGGCACACAATAAAGATTCCCAGGTAGTCAAACTTGATCCTGAGCCCTCCCCTACGGCGCGCTTCATCGCCTGCGTTGCGTCGGCGCGTTAAACCATACAATCAATCGATACCTTGATAAATCGTGCGGACATGGTGTCAAGGCACCTCGCCCGAGTCGGTAGGCGTGAAGGGCGCTCGCGGCTGGCGCAGCCACCCAGCGAAGGGCGGCCGGCCGGCCGGCGCGATGTGACGTCGTCGACGTCACGTCACGTGACGCGCAGGCCTGAAAAGCTTCCGGGGGTGACGGTCCACTGCAGGACAAAGGCCTCTCCCATGTTCCGCCAGTTAACCCGGTTCTGTGCTTGCTGTTGCCAATTTATACCTGCAAACTTCTTAATCTCATCTGCCCACCTAACCTTCTGTCTCCCCCTACCCCGCTTCCCTTCTCTGGGAATCCAGTTGGTGACCCTTAATGACCAGCGGTTATCCTGTCTACGTGCTACATGCCCGGCCCATGTCCATTTCCTCTTCTTTATTGCAGCTATGATATCCTTAACTCCCGTTTGTCCCCTAATCCACTCTGCTCACTTCTTGTCTCTTAAGGTTACACCTACCATTTTTCTTTCCATTGCTCGCTGCGTCGTCCTCAATTTAAGTTGAACCCTCTTTGTGAGTCTCCAGGTTTCTGCTCCGTAGCTAAGTACCGGCAAGATACAGCTGTTATATACCTTCCTCTTGAGGGACAGTGGCAATCTACTTGTCATAATTTGAGAGTGCCTGCCGAATGTGCTTCACCCCATTCTTATTCTTCTAGTTACTTCAATCTCGTGGTTAGGCTCTGCGGTTATTACCTGCCCTAAGTAGACATAGTCTTTTACAACTTCAAGTGCACTATTACCTATCGCAAAGCGCTGCTCCTTTGCGAGGTTGTTGTACATTACTTTCGTTTTCTGCAGATTAATTTTAAGACCCACCTTTCTGCTCTCCTTGTCTAACTCCGTAATCATGAGTTGCTATTTGTCCCCTGAGTTACTCAGCAATGCAATGTCATCGGCGAAGCGCAGGTTACTGAGGTACTCTCCATTAACTCTTATCCCTAACTGTTCCCATTCTAGGCTTCTGAAAACATCCTGTAAGCACGCAGTGAATAGCATTGGGGAGATTATGTCCCCCTGCCTTACACCCTTCTTTATTGGTATTCTGTCGCTTTCTTTATGAAGCACTATGGTAGCAGTTGATCCCCTGTAGATTTCTTCCAGAATGTTTATATATATTTCATCTACGCCCTGATTCCGCAGTGTCTACATGACGGCTGATATTTCTACTGAATCAAACGCCTTCTCGTAATCTATGAAGGCTATGTATAGTGGTTGGTTATACTCTGAGCATTTCTCTATTACCTGATTGATAGTATGAATGTGGTCAATTGTTGAGTAGCCTGTTCTAAATCCTGCTTGTTCCTTTGGTTGATTGAATTCTAATGTTTTCTTTACTCTGCTAGCAATTACCTTTGTAAATAGCTTGTATACTACAGAGAGCAAGCTGATCGGCCTGTAATTCTTCAAGTCCTTGTCATCTCCTTTTTTATGTATTAAGATGATGTTAGCGTTCTTCCAAGGCTCTGGTACTTTTCCCGTCAGGAGACACCTCGTAAATAGAGTGGCTAGTTTTTCTAACACAATCTGTCCTCCATCTTTCAGCAGATCTGATGTTACCCGATCCTCACCAGCAGCTTTGCCTCTGTGCATGCTCTCCAAAGCTTTTCTGACTTCTTCTATCATTACCGGTGGGGTGTCGTCTGGGTTACTGCTAGTTCTTATAGTATTAAGGTCGTGGTTGTCTCGGCTACTGTACAGATCTCTGTAAAACTCCTCCGCTATTTTAACTATCCTATCCATATTGGTAGTTATTTTGCCTTCTTTGTCCCTTAGTGCATACATCCGCCTTTTGCCTATCCCAAGTTTCCTCTTCACTGCTTTGACGCTTCCTTCGTTTTTCAGAGCGTGCTCAATTCTCTCCATGTTATACCTTCTTACATCGCATACTTTACGTCTATTAATCAACTTCGAAAGCTCTGCCAGTTCTATTTTGTCTGTTGTACTTGACACTTTCATGATTTGACGCTTCTTAATTAGGTTCTTCATTTCCTGGGAAAGCTTGCCGGTGTCCTGTCTAGCTACCCTGCCTCCAACTTACACTGCACACTCCGTGATGATACTCGTCAGATTATCATTCATTGTATCTACGCTAAGGTTGGTTTCCTCGCTAAGAGCAGAGTACCTGTTCTGCAGTGACACTCTGAATTCCTGTACTTTCCCTCTCAGTGCTAGCTCATTGATTGGCTTCTTGCGTATCAGTTTCTGTCGTTCCTTCTTCAAGTCTAGGCGGATTCGAGCCCGTACCATTCTATGGTCACTGCATCTTGCCTTGCCAACCACTTCCACATCCTGCACGACTCCTGGGTGTGCAGTCATTATAAAGTCTATTTCGTTCTTATTTACGCCATTAGGGCTCCTCCATGTCCACTTGCGGTTTTCTCGTTTTCGGTAGAAGGTATTCAAAATACGCAGATTATTGCGTTCTGCGAATTCTACTAGTAGCTCTCCTCTGGCGTTTCTAGTGCCGATGCCATAATCTCCTACTGCCTGGTCTCCAGCCTGCTTCTTCCCTACCTTTGCATTAATGTCGCCCATTACTATAGTATACTGTGTTTTCACCTTACTCATTGCCGATTCCACGTCTTCATAGAAGCTTTCAACTGAAGCGTCATCATGGCTGGATGTAGGCGCGTAAGCCTGTACTACCTTCATTTTGTATCTTTTATTCAGTTTAATTACAATGCCTACCACCCTTTCATTAATGCTATAGTAATCCTCTATGTTGCCAGCTATGTTTCTGTGAATTAGGAACCCTACTCCCAGTTCTCTTCTGTCTGCCAAGCCCCGATAGCAAATGACGTGCCCATTCTGTAGCACAGTATAGGCCTCATCTGTCCTCCTAACCTCACTCAGCCCTATTATATCCCATTTAATGCCTTCTAGCTCCTCGAATAATACAGCTAGACTTCCCTCACTAGATAACGTTCTAACGTTAAACGTTGCTACGCTCAAGTTCCAATGGTGGCCTGTCCGTATCCAGAGATTCCTAGCACCCTCTGCTGCTTTGCAGATCTGACCGCCGCCGTGGTCAGTTGCTCCGCAGCTGGTGGGGACTGAGGGCCGTGAGTTAATTGACGAATGCCTACGGGAGGGGGTGGCCAGATACTGCACCAGGGTGGCCAATCCTTCTCTGGTGAGATCATCGGTGCGTACCGGCTTTAAGCCGGTGCGATCAGACAGTAGTGGGAATGCTCCTTGCATGTCTTCCTTATTGTTGTTCAGCAGCGTTAGCGGCCACCCACCACAGAGCCCAACGAGGGGACGCTACAAGTTTACAAATGCTGAAACCTGCAGACGCCAGTCGTACAACGCCACTATAATCCAATGCGCCTAGACCAAGGTAGGCTATTTGCACAGGGTTAACCTTAGCCGCCAGGAAGTTTGGAAGTAAACGGAAGAGAGTAGAAGACAGGACAGATAAATAGTAAGAGATAAAGACGAAGATGTAGGGAGAGAGAGATAGGAAAAGGCGACTGCCGATTCCCCTGGGTGGGTCAGCTCAGGGGTGCCTGGGTCAGCTCAGGGGTGTCTACGTGAAGCAAGGGCCAAAGGGGTGTGTCGCCTCTGCCGGGGGGCCTTAAGGGTCCAATCACTCAGCGTCGGCTCAACCCCCAGGATCCCCTTTTCCTCGGACACGGCAAAGCCACGCACGGCTAGGCGTGGGAGGGAGTCGAAACTCCCCCGTTAGCTCGGGTTCGTGGTGTCGCTACACACCAAACGCCTACTTGCGCAGGCACCCCTGCGGTATTGAAGGCAATTGAATACCCCCAAAGCAATTGACTCAAGGCAATTGACTCCACCATTAAAGCGACCCTGCAACACTTTTCAAGCATGGCCAGAAAACGCTGCTGATAAGTAGTTTGGGATAACGAGAACATGAAGCCTAATATTAAAGTACAGCACGAGGCCTACAGCTTACAATAAATTCCTAAAGCCAGCTTGAAATCACTTTCTCTTCTCTCGGAAAATGCTTCTATATACTCAAAAATCATTGTGCCATAGGCCCAAGTATCACGCCATTGGCTGATTTGGGCATGGTGCACTCGGTAGTTACTGCGGGCACCGCGCATGTGCCATCGCACAAAAAAGTTGCATGTTTGAAAAAAAGTGCTCAAGGTCATGAGGCACTCATGACGTACTTTTTTCCCACATGCAATCCCTCCGTGCTTAGCTTTCAAGTGCTTTTGTCAAGACGAGTGAAGAAAGAATGCAATCGCAGCGAGCGATAACTCTCAGTGACTCCACTTTATACGGATTCTAAAAAATTTTTTTGGCAGTCCATTTTGAGGCAATAAGCTCCTTTAGCAAATCCACTTTATGGCTACATAGAAAACTGTGGCAAGGCCTCTTTCATCAACACTGACACATGGCCCCAGCATGGGCGAACATATTTAGGAAATTAACATTGCTATATTTTTTAGGACAATAGGCAATTCTCACATCAAACTGGATTTAAATGTTCTGTATGCCCAAATTCAATCATACAGCTCCTCCAGCATTTGCAAAATGTGTATCCAACCTGCTTCACAAAATTGATAAATCCTGCTACGCTGTCGAACTTCACAGACCAGTTGAAGCGCTTCTCATCCACAAAACTCAAGAAGTTGTCACCCTATACCTTAATGACAAACTGTGCATTAATCACAGCAAGAGCCACCTGTTGCTGCTTCTCTCTGTATAAAATAAGCATCTGTTGTGTCATGGTTTCCTAGCACTGCAATACCTAATTTTCCTTGGTTGCTTGGTTTTTTTTCCTTCATACTTGAATGCCTGTACAGCAGCAGCACATAGTAGCGATAAGCCGCCGGACGAGGCCGATTGTTTATCAGCACTTTTGCCGACGGATGGTTGCCTCGGAGGTGTATACGTTAGTGAACTGTTACCAGTTTTCGCAGCGTCATTCTCAGAAAATAAATTTGCAAGTTTCGAGCTTCCCGGTTGTACTGCGAAATCAGCATCATCGTCGTCGTTAGTAAAGTGCATGGCTATTATTCACAACGCATGCAACTCGGCAGTGTAACAACTTCGAACAATCGTCGAGCTCCTCGGAGGTAACCACCCCTCCGTTGTAGTATCGGACTGACTGTCCGGTTCGCTCCATTAACTCTTATCCCTAACTCTTCCCAGCCTAGGGTCCTGAATACCTCCTGTAAACACGCGGTGAATAGCATTGGAGAGATCGTGTCTCCCTGCTTTACACCCTTCATTATTGGGATTCTTTCGCTTTCTTGCCCCGCCGCGGTGGTCTAGTGGCTAAGGTACTCGGCTGCTGACCCGCAGGGCGCGGGTTCGAATCCCGGCTGCGGCGGCTGCATTTCCGATGGAGGCGGAAATGTTGTAGGCCCGTGTGCTCAGATTTGGGTGCACGTTAAAGAACCCCAGGTGGTCTAAATTTCCGGAGTCCTCCACTACGGCGTCTCTCATAATCATACAGTGGTTTTGGGACGTTAAACCCCACATATCAATCAATCAATCTTTCGCTTTCTTTATGGAGAACTATGGTGGCTGCACATGTGGATCCTCTGTAGATTTCTTCCAGTATGTTTATGTAGAGTTCTTTGATGCCCTGAGTCCACAGTGCCTGCATTGCTGCTGATGTCTCGACAAAATCAAACGCCTTCTCGTAATCTATGAAAGCTATGTATAGGGGTTGGTTGTATTCAGTGCATTTCTCTATTACCTGATTGATAGTATGAATATGGTCTATTGTGGAGTAGCCGGTACAAAATCCTGCTTGGTCTTTTGGCTGATTGAACTCTTGATATCGTCTTAATTCTATTGGCTATTATTTTTGTAAATAGTTTGTATAGAATGGAGATTAAGCTGATCGGCCTGTTCAAGTCCTTGAAGACTCCCTTCTTATGGATTAAGATGATGTTGGCGTTCTTCCAAGTTTCTGGTACCCTTCCCATCAAGAGACACTTTGTATATAAGGTGGCTTATTTTTCTAACACCATTTCTATGCCATCTTTCAGGAGGTCCTTTGTTACATTATCCTCACCGGTGGCTTTGCCTCTTTGCATTTATTCTAGGGTTTTCCTTACTTCCCCTGTTGTTAGTGATAGGATGTCGAACTCTCCTGGACTATGATAGTTTCTCACAATATCCTCCTGGTTCTTTTGACTTCTGTACAGCTCTCTGTAGAACTCCTCAGCCATCTTGACTATACTATCCATATTGGTTATCACATTACCTTCTTGTTTTTCAATGCATACATCAGATTTTTGCCTATGCACAAATCTGCCTTCGCAGCTTTTAGGCTTCTGCCACTTTACAGCCTGCTCAATTCTTTCCATGTTATATCTCCTGATGTCGGCTACATTACGTTTATATATTGATTAATTTTGAAAGCTCCACTAGCTCTATATTGTCGGTTGCATTTGAGGCTTCCATTGTTTGTCGTCTCTTAACAAGATTTTTCGTCTCCTGAGATAGTTTGCCAAGTTCCCATCTAGTGACTAAACCTCCAAATTCAATTGTACTCTCTTTGACGATACTAGTACGATTGTCGTTCATTGTGTCAACGCTAACTTCAGTTATCTCATTTAGTGCCTCGAATCAATTCTGAAGCGAAACTCTAAATGCCTGTGTTTTTACGCTCACCGCCAGTTCATCAATTCGCTTCTTGCATATCCGTTTTTGTCTTTGCTTATTTAAATCTAGGCGAATACGAGCTCTTACCATTCTATGGTCACTGCATCTAATTTTGCCAACTACTTCTACATCCTGTGCAATGTCTGGGCGAGCACATAGAGTGAAGTCAATTTCATTTTTATTTTTGCCATTAGGACTTCGCCACGTCCTCTTACGGTTAGCCCGTTTTCTGAAGAAGGTATTCATAATCCATAAATTATTACCTTCAGCAAACTCTACAGATTCCCCTCTAGCACTTCTAGAGCCGATGCCATATTCCCCCACTGCATGGTCTCCGGCCTGCTTCTTGCCTACTTTGGCATGAAAGTCGCCCACAAGAATAGTATGCTATGTCTTTATTAATGGCCGACTCTACGTCTTCATAAATGCGTTCAACCAAATGATCATCTTGTACCTTTTGTTAAACTTAATTATGATAGTTACCACCCTCTCACTGATGCCATAGTATTTCTCTGTGTTGCCAGCGACATTCTTGTGTATGAGAAACCCAACTCCTAGTTCTTTTTTGTAAATTAATCCATGGTAGCATAGGACATGTCCGTTCTTCAGCACTGTATAAGTCTCCCGTGTCCTCGCTGAGCCCTATTACATCCCATTTAAGACCCTCCAATTCCTCGAATAGCACAGCTAGACTAGCTTCACTAGATAGCATTCTAGTGTTGAAGGTAGCCAAGTTCAGATTCCAATGGCGGCCTGTTCGTACCAAGGGATTCTTAGCACCCTTCGCTGCTTCACAGGTCTGACCGCTGCCTTGGACAGTTGCTTCGCAGCTGCTAAGCACAGAGGGCCAAGGGTTAATTATTGTGTACTTGGGAGGTTGTGGCCAGGTACTGCACCAGGATGGCCGATCTTGCTCTGCTGCATTACCGGCAGATGGTCACTAGTAAGGCTGTACCCCAGACCTTTTTTTTTTTTTTTTACTTCTTTGTTAACGATTCCTTCCTCACCCGTTTTAAGTAGATATACAATTGGAAATGGTTCCACATATCTATTCGAACCAAATTTCGTCATCGCATGCTTGGCTGCTGCGTTATCTCTAAGTAATTCGATATGTGGGGTTTAATGTCCCAAAACCACTGTATGAGTATGAAAAACGCCTTAGCGGTGGGCTCCAGAAATTTTGACCACGTGGGGTTGTTTAACGTGCACCTAAATCTGAGCACATGGGCTTACAACATTTCCACCTCCATAAGAAATGCAGCCGCTGCAGCCGGGATTCGATCCTGCGACCTCTGGGTCAGCAGCCGAGTACCTTAGCCACTAGACCACCGCAGCGGGGCACGCTATCTCCAAGTAGATGGTCTGTTGCACTTTATTAGCAATGTAGAAAATCACCTGACTGCCTACAAGCTCCCAATTTCACCTCCCTTGTAGCTTGCCTCACCTTCTTTTAATTGTCTGAAAATCTAATTTTCCTAATAAAAAAAACGTATAGCCGATTCCCGCCTGAGGGCCACTGTCTTCCTCTATGTCTATTTACGAGTGTTTTTTTTTTATTTCCTACACCGAAGCGTCAGTAAAATAGGATGCAGCCTTAAAGGCAGCACCTGTCTATTCTTAAGCAGCTAGAAACTTCTCGCGTTTCATTTCATGCACTACAACCGCTCGCGATGTATACGCTCAACGTAAGAATTTCATAGAAGTAGCTGATTGGTCGGAAAACAGGTGCGGACAACTCATTAGTTTACAGGAAATGTCAAAATAGGGGTGCAACCACTCAAAATCAGCAGAACTCCGACATTTCAGACATTCTGAAACCAACAATGTCAATATCGAGCGTGACAGGAAGAAGTTAGGAGAGGAGAAGTGCGTGAAAAGAAGGGTCATTCAAGTCACTAATCTGGCATAAGCTCGCAAGGCAACTGAGATATGCAACGCCAAACCAACGCCTTCTCTAGAAAGATGCCTGCGACATCGCACGCTTTCCTATGGGGAAGGGAGCTTTCCCGTAGCTCAGTGTTTTCTCCGTAAGGAGCGCTCGCAGCCGACACTACTACTTCCCCTCAATTCGAAAGTGACGCCATCACAAAAACACGACTGTGTCACCTCCAAAATGGCAGTAGACATTGTTTTAGTCTCAGAGGCAGCAAGCTTTAAAGCGGCTGCCGCAGCGAGCGTTCGACGCCGACACTGTTTGGGCAGCGGAGGAGAAAAGAACAGGAGTGGGTTGGGAACCAGCGTTTTGGCATAAGTCGCAGGCATCTTTCTAGAGGAGACGTTGGCCAAACAGAACCTAGCTAGCGATGCAAGGTCATTTCGCAAGTAAAAACAGCGACACCGGCGACTCTCAGTCGGCTCGCTTCACTTCCGTCTTCACATCGATGACGCCGAGAAAGTAATAGCGTATGCTAATGCATTACATACGAGTGCAAAACTTAATAGTGTTGTCAAAAACAAGCACTCAATGACGAGCTCAAGCGTGAACGGCGTAGGCGACGGCAGACGCCCAGCCCCACCTGTTGGAGTCGTCAATAATCAGCTGTTGTGACGTGCTTGTCATTGACGAAGGCATTTTATTCAGTATTTTTTTAATAGAACGAAGCGCGGTTGTGCAATGTTGTTTGTTTTGAGCTTCATTACGAGGATACGAAGTCGTCCGACCGTGCATGTCGAGGCACCGCATAGGCCCCTGGAGCCTCCCACTGATAGCTCCGATGTGGCGTGATGCTGCACCCTGTATTGTGCGGAAAATCGCACGCTCGGCGAGCCGCGCAGTGTCCCGTGATCTTTTTTTTTTTCATTTTCTTTTTCTTCCTGCCGCCCTTCTGCTACGTACCTGACATATCAGCGGTCAGAAGTCAACAATGAGGAAGTGGTATGACGGTTGTGCGTGCTGTCCTCCGTCTTAGTCAATGCTATACGCATGAGTGTCAATATAGATTCTGAATAGACATGCCTCGTGTCATTTTTACGTAACATCTTTGTGGCGGAGGTGCTGGGTACTTCCCTGTCTTCATCACGAAGCTCCGCAACGGCCGCATCATTATAGGTCCAACCATGTCACAGGTTGAACAACCATCGTCTTCACCACCTGCCCTTTCCGTGACTTCTACGTATGTCGTTCTACCTCCTGCTCATGATCCCGGTGTATTTTCCGGTTAGAATGGCGTTGACGTCGACAAATGGATCAACCGGTACAAATGCGTCGACGCAAGCTATAGGTGGGACCCGACTCTTATGCTTGCCAATGTACTTTTTTACCTCGATGGCCTACCGCGGGTGTGGTTCGAGACGCACGAAGTGGATATTACAAGCTGGGACTCCTTTAAAGAGAAGATCTGCGACTTTTTTGGCGACACCGTTAGGCGGCAGATCGCAGCGCGTAATCAACTGGCAGCGCATGCACAGACGTCGTCGTGCGTCACGTACATTCACAACATCATCGCCCTATGCCACCAGATTGACGAGCACATGAGTGAGTGAGGAAGTGGCCCATGTGCTGAAAGGCATAGCAGACGAGGCCTTTAATCTTCTAGTGTACAACCTTGCCACCGTTGACGCCACCATTAAAGAGTGCCGACGGTTTGAAGATGCCAAGAGCCGCCAAATTACTCAGCGATTTACCTGGCTGCCCAACACGGCCGCAACCTCGTCGTGTGAAGCCGTTCGCCAGTCCCCCACGTATGACAACCTCACGCGCATTGTTCGTCGGGAAATCGAAGCCACCTGTCCAGCTCCTCCTCAGCCACCCGTTTTTGCAACACTCGCCTCTGACTAACAACAGCAGTCAGTGGTGTTCATACCAGCTGTGGTGAGGCAGGAGTTTGCGAACCTCGGCCTTTCATCAGCATGTCCCTTGACTCGCCTTGAAGTATCGTCTTACTCCCCAGGACAAGCTCGCCGTTTACCTCGAACAATGGCCTTCCGTAACCCTTCGGAATGGCGAACACCCGACGACCGGCCTATTTGTTTTTCCTGCCACCAGCCTGGGCACGTTTCTTGCTATTGCCGAGCGCCGTTGGTCAAACCAACCACGTCAGAGCTTCTCTACTTCTGCGAACATACACCCGACGACCCCTCAACGTTCAGCCGCCGCACCCTTCAATTTCTATTCGTCATCTTACGAGCCTTCCACTGACGCCCTCTTGCCCGGTCGCCGCAACACTGACGCCCCTTCGTCCGGTCAACGCAGCTCCAGCTCCCCGTCGCCGCTACGTCGCCAATCCCACTCTTCGCCGCCTCGGCGCTTTTCCTCGCCGAGCTTCTTTGGACGATCGCAGCAGGAAAACTAGATATTGCAGCTTATAGAGGTGAAGCTGCAATACCAATGACTGCCGAAAATACTCTACTGACGCTTTCCACACACCACAGCCTGCTTGAAGTACAAGTCGACCATGTCAACCGTGTGATCCCCTATGCAAGCCGTCTGCTTTCAAAGTCTGAACGCAATTACTCTATAACAGAACGGGAATATCTCGCCCTTGTCTGGGCGGTTTCAAAATTCCGTCCTTACTTGTATGGCCGCCCTTTCCGTGTCATCACAGATCATCACGCCCTGTGTAGGCTTTCTTCTCTGAAGGACCCCACTGGACGACTTGGCCGTTTGGGCATTACACCTGCAGGAGTATTCCTACTCGGTTGTTTATAAGTCTGGACATCTCCATTTAGACGCCGATTGCTTATCCCGCTTCCCTGTTGATCAGCCCGACGAATCAGACATCGAACCTAGCCTCAGGATCATGTCAATGTCCCAGTTTCTTCAGATCGGTAATGAACAACGTCGTGATGCTTCCCTGCAACAAATTATTGACCGTCTCAAATCTGCTCCGAACGACGCGTCGCTTCGCACGTGCGTCCTCCTGAATGGCACGCTGTACCGTCGTGGCCTCCAGCCAGGTGGCCCTGAGCTCCTTCTTGTCGTACCCAAACATTTGCGTTCAACCATGCTGCATGAGCTTCACGATGAAACAACTGCTGGTCATCTAGGTGTATTTCGGACGTACGACCGTGTGCGTCGCCGCTTCTTTTGACGTGGTATCGCCAGGTCTGTTCACCTTTACGTGTCCTCCTGTGATAAATGCCAACGTAGGAAGCGACCTACTGTGCCGAACTGGGCTTCTTCAACCGATCTCCATCCCAACCTAATCTTTCTTCTGTGTTGGTATAGGTCTTGTCGGACCTTTTCCCAAGTCGAAATCGGGCAACAAGTGGGTCGCCGTTGCTATAGCCAACGCAACTAGGTATGCCATCACTCGAGCGCTCTCCACCAGCACCGCTACTGACATTGCAGACTTTTTGTTCCACGATATCATCCTACACCATAGCACTCCTCGCCAATTACTGGGGGATCACGGCCGCGCATTTTTGTCCCGAGTAATCGACGATCTTCTGCGCTCTTCCTCCACGCAGCACAAGTTGACCACTTTTTACCATCGCCAAACAAATGGCCTTACCGAACGCCTAAATCGCACCCTCAGAGACATGCTCACGATGTATGTGTCCTCCGACCACAATGACTGGGACCTGGGGCTACCTCATGTGACCTTCGCGTACAATTCTTCGCACCACGACACCACTGGTTATTCACCCTTTTATTTGCTCTATGGCAGTGATCCAACGTTACCACTCGACACCCTACTTCCAATTACTACAACGCCGTCAACGAATATGCACGCGACACTATTGCTCGTGCCGACCACACACGTCAGATCGCCCGCTCTAGACTTTTGGCTTCGCAAGCCACCCCGAAAGCCATATACGACAGCCGGCATGTTGACGTTCGCTTCTCACCAGGTTCTCTCGTTCTCCTGTGGTGCCCAGTTTGTCGAGTTGGCTTATCAGAGAAGTAGTTGTCTCGCTACATGGGTCCTTACCGTATCATCTACTAGGTAACCTGCGTCACCTATAAGATCATTCATGCATCTGAGACCACAAGCCTGCCTACAATCACAACCAGTGATGTTGTGCATGTAAGCAGGCTAAAACCTTGCCACCTGCCTACTGTAGACCGTAATTAATAATCACTGAGATGGCGCTTTTACCGCCGGGGAGTAATGCTACGTAGCTGACATATCAGCGGTCCGAAGACAACAAGGAAGTGGTCTGTCGGTTGTGTGTGCTGTCCTCCATCTTAGTCGATGCTATACACATCAGTGTCAATATAAATTCTGAATAAACTTGCCTCGTGTCATTTTTACGTAACACTTCGCTCGTTTACTCCGTGTCCCCTCCTCCTCTGTAACGACCTCGTTGTTCGCTCCTCAGCAGCACACGCAGCGCGCCTTCTTTAAGAAGAGCCCGCGCTACTGCATTTGTCACAAACGATTTCCAGCAACTGCATTATAACCGGTCTTTCATCTTGGGGGACTGCACAATAAGCGGTATGTGTATACATGAGGTTCTATGGGGAGGTAAACGGGAGTTGAAAAAGACCCCATTGTAAGCGGTTACGTTATAAGTGGTCTATACTGTATTTTCACTCCGCTTCTTCTAGAGCATGCTAGTTCAGGAACTTCAATAAGCAAACAGCACATTAAGTTACGCAGCTTCTGCACCCTCCCTTTCGATATGGCACATAAAGCACCCCCTCAAGCCCACACTGTCTTCCATGCCTCCTCATTCTTCAACCAGACGTCAAGGGACTGGAATGACCTTCCCACCAAAGCAGCGCTTCATTCCGACCAAGCCATCTTCAATAGCATCATAGAAGAGCTGTTTTTGTAGATATGCCCACCCCTCATGTAAAACCCCTTCCTTTGGTGGCCTTTTGAGGTATCATAAATAAATAAATAAAGGAAAAGAAAAAAACAGTGACTGCATAAATTTGTTTTACACGCAAGCAAGAAAAAATTGACGCCAGTGAGAATAGACCTTTTCATATTTGATTTACACTTTCTTTTTTCACGATATTGCCACGCGCGTTTTTTGCACTTATGTTTCAGTCAGTTTTCGGCCACAAAGCATGTCTAGAATACTCAGCACGAACTGCGCCTCATTATTTTAGAAGGTTCACGATTATAGTAGATTGTTTTCTTAAGATTATGCCCACTTTACGGACAATGCAGATTATTCTGGAACCTATGCGGCTGCTAGCGTTAACGCTAGAACGTTGGATGCCACCTGTATAAATGCCAACGCGCTTTACTACTTGTCAGTTGATCGACAGCCGGCGCTCTGCTCGCCGCAATCAGTGCTAATGGGCATCATTGTAATCTGACCTTCAGTTCATGGACCACAAGTTCGGCCCAATAAAAAGTTTCATTTTGTAATAGTCTGCTTCCTTCGTCAACGTCACGGCCCCGTGGCAATATGATTCAGCATGCGATTCACAAGCTATTATTCAGTATCGACACACTGCTACTAAAAGGTAGTCAAACATGATAGTTTATTTTGAGACTTGGAAAGGAAGGAAGCAAAAAAAAAAGAAAAATGCCTTGTTGCGCAATCAAACCATTTTTGTTGCACACTTCAACTTCTTCACACAACACCTTAACACCAAATAAACAACATATGTAGAGCTTGTACTGATGGAAGTCTAGGTAAATTGATGACACCAAGATTGGTATAATATAGTCACTAATTTGAATCCTTTCTCAGTCTTTTTTATTTCAAGCACAACACAGCTATAAAAAGAAAGGCATCACCCACAGCAGTTTAAAAGAAAGCTGATGCTTTAAAATAACTTTAATAGTCAAGTTGAAACAATAGTAAGCACTTCATTGCTTGCACACAGACATGTCATTTCAGAATACACACCAGTCTGTGAACATCAGACTTCAGGTATTAGTGTGACTAGTTAAGCAGTCATACAGCCTTAAGTATATACTTTGCTTTGACAGTGCTGGATCGTGTGGTGTAAAGCGTATGTCATGTTTGCAATCAATATGGTGTACATTCAGTTCAAGGATCCAAGAATATAAAAGAAAATGTTACTGTGAGCAAACAACACACTGGTGTGCAACACCTGGAAATGGTGACCAATTCCTTCCTTCATGAGTATTAAGCTTTCAGATCACTTGTTTCAATCATTACTTAAATTCATTTCTTTAATACATTACTCCTAGAGCAAACTAAAATCAAAGAATACATGTTCTTCAACTCTAAACTAAAATAAGAGAAGGTTAAAAATCTAAGCAATGCGCATGCCTGCTCACAAAATGTAATTTTTGGTAGGGGTAAAAAAAACTTGGGCTGCAATGATGGCTTCACCTCAATCTTTCTACTGGTCCAACAAAGCTCACACAAGCAGTGCTGATGATATTTTTAGGCAGTTTTTTTGGCAAAGCAAGAGTCAAAATAATTTACAAGAGTTCAAGTGAGATTAAGTTGAACATATTGCAATAACTTAGAAACAATATTCCTTCAATGCTTTCGCTTGGCACTCCCTCCTAACGCTGATGGTGCAAGGCGAGGTGGGCTTTCATCTGCCTCTGCAGTTCAGACGTCTTCGTCCTGCACAGAAAAACTACAAACTTCACCAACGCTGTGTGTAAATGAGCATTTGTCAAAGAAGCTTTTATCTTACTGAAACAGTGGTGAGAGAAGAATGCGTAAAAAGTGACAGCCACACTTCTTTTCTTATGGTGAACTCTAACAAGAGTTCGCGGCTTGGCACTGGTCATGACTGAATGTACAGTGGTGTCCCCGACCGTGTATAGCGCTTGAGTGTATAGTGCCTTTACTCTACGGGGCGACACTTTGCGGTGGTGGTGGTGGTAAACATTTATTAAATACAGAGAGGTTGCCAGGGAAACCAGCCCCTAGTGGATCAGTTTCTCTACAGTATTAGGTGGAGTCCCTAGTCAGAACCCCATTGGACGTGGCCGCTGTCCTGGCATGCTGGACCATGGCTTGTTGGCCAAATCTCTTGGCAACTGAGCAGGGTCGCCTCCCACTTCCCTCTGGTTGGATTTGGGTTCGGGGGTAAAGAAGGATTGAGCTGGCATGCCTATACCATATGGTACATGTCAGCCACCGCACGAACAGTACTGGTAGGGTCCAGAAAGGAAGAGTCAAAATGCGGCAGTTGCAGGCTCTGATGTGGTAAGCTCAGGAGCATGCGCGGCCTAATAGACATGATGACTTGATTGATTGATTGACTGATTTGTGGGGTTTAACGTCCCAAAACCACTATATGATTATGAGAGACGCCGTAGTGAAGGGCTCCGGAAATTTCGACCACCTGGGGTTCTTTAACGTGCACCCAAATCTAAGTACACGTGCCTACAACATTTCCGCCTCCATCAGAAATGCAGCCGCCACAGCCGGGATTTGATCCCGCGACCTGCGGGTCAGCAGCCGAGTACCTTAGCCACTAGACCACCGTGGCGGGGCGACATGATGACTTGCTTTGCACGGGTGAGAGCTGTGGGGAATATATGCGCCCATGATTCCTTTCCCTTATATTGCAGCGCAGCAGCCTAGCTGCGAGGAAATGTCAGTCCTTTCAAGAAACGAGGCAATGAAGCCTCCTTCAAATGGACAGGTCACCTCGAGGTCGGTGCACGCTATTCTTTCCGTTACCCTCCCTTAGCAAGGGAACCAACCCTCGTTTGGGGAGAAGAAAACCAGGAGGTTTGTCAAAACCAGCGTGCCAACAGCAAGAAGCTCTTTTTTGTGCCGGCTACCAGGCCTCCGGGAGGACGACCCCTATATACCCTTTGCGAGCCAAGGATTTCGACGTCCAAAAGCGCCCAATGGGACCAATGGGACGTTAATCGTGCACGGTATGACTGTGCGTGGTTACAGCATTAAAGGCTTGCCCCCCTCCGTCTGGTGCCCCAGGTAACGAATTTGGCAATGCGGCTAGTTTTGTGGATGTGAGCGATTACCGATGCTCTTCCAACATAGGGCAACAGGCATGTTGAAATTCCAAGATTTATTTATGTTGTCTAATGTCGCAAAGTGTCAATCCTTTGGATAACGTGGGAGCATTGTTCAGACTTTCTGACAACGTAGATTTTGGTCGTTTCACATGGCACAACCAAGAAGTCGTAGAGACTGCGTGAGCAGAGACTAAGTACACAATGGAGAGCCCCACGCATGGCGCCCTGTCACCTCGCAACGCGATTAGAGAGGTGCCGCCACAAGCTGCTTCGACACACGCTCTAACTGTATGAGAGTCCTCGGGCAATAGTTTGCCCTCAAGCAAGATAATCTTACAAAATGCGCTGTCAGTTATGCAAAGCCTGGCGAGGTCCCTGCAGAACACAAAGCAGGCTCCTGTGCAGAATGTGTGGCCACATTTCAAGGTAGACATGCCTACCTACACTGGCTACCAAGACTGCAACAGCGCCAACGAGAACTTCGCTGACGCTGAACTGACGCTGAACTTCGAGAGTGTGGTCCCGGTGTCGCTCACAGGCCAAGCGGCTTGACAGTTTTGACTAACCGGACATCGCGCCCGCACAGTAGAAGAGTTCCACGACAGCTTCCGCAGCGAATTTGTCCCATCTAATTATGAGTGGCGCTTGCGAAGGGAGTTCGTGCTACGCACCCAGCATCTAGACGCATCTTTGCTGCAGTATGTATGGGCAGTGAATGAACTTTATCCTCTCGCTAACCCTCTTGTCACCAACACAGAAAAAGTCGAGCGTGTTACATGGCAAGAGCACTAGACTTCTGCGGCGCACTTCAAGAGATGCAAGTTCGTAGACATGGAAAAACTCACTGCCGAAGCAATCAAAGCGCCTACAAGGGTACATCCTCGCGGCGCAAGCGTATTGCCCGCCTCCGCCAGCAGCGCAGTCAATTGAGTCATGCTGCGCATGCAATGGCGGCGCAGTATAGCTTCAGAAGCATTTAGGGTTAACGCGTCAGCATCGTTCGCTGATGAGCACGTACCACGTGATTGGGGGCTGTCAGAAAGTGCTTTCGACCCATACGCTTATGTGCTCCGTACAGCCCTCGCATATGAAATTCCACAACAAGAGCGTGCGGTCGACATGAGGCCTAACGAGCAGCTCAACCCAGAGCGAGGCCCACCAGATCGAGGTGACTTACGATTGAGCCAGCGTGGTTTCCGCGGTCCTAGCTGTCACTGTGCCGTGCCAGAACACATCGCCCGTGAATGCGAACGCACGCCGGGCCAAGAGAAAATGCGTGGTTTGAGAAACCGATGACACAGCCAGTGAACCATGTCGGACACTGCGCGGCTATCAGTAATTCCACCAATGTGTACGGATCACTTGAACCTTCACTTTGGCATGCAGGTGATGCAGTAGACTCGGTTAACAATAACTCGAAAGAAGTTTGCAGCACTTTTGGATACTGGGGGCAAGCGCTTACTTATTTGGGGACGATGTGTTGCACCATCTCCGCGAGAACAACATCCTCTTGAGACAAAGCAACACCATCTTCCACCTTGCTTTCGGCGCAGCACAGTCGAGCGGCGTATCTAAGCTAGTGATCCGTAGAGAAAGACATGTGAGGCGACAACGTTTTGTGCATCTCCCGGGACTGTCAATGTCCCTCATCCTGGGTAGAAACTTCCTCGCCCAGTCGGGTATTGTCATTGCAAACGGCAGCTGGGTCGAGACTTTCTCGCCAAGCCGAGTATTGTCATTGACATTGCAAATGGCAGTCACTGAAAGTGCGACAGAGATGCCCTGAAGCTTTTCTCGAAGGCCACCGCATTGACAAAGGCATGCGAGAAGCGAGAGCACGCGAGTAACCACCCCGCCAGAACAATCTGCCGCGCTACAGGGTAGGTCAGTGCAATCGCTTTTGGTAAAGTTACAGAGCCTGCCAGAAGGAGAAAGAGCGAAGCTGTCGTAGCTGTCCACGAGTACAACGCAATTTTCACTGACCACCCAGGCCGCACTACGCTGGTCAAGCACAGAATTGAGACGGGTGATGCACGACCTTGGAAATGCAATCCCCGACCGATCAGCTTGGCTAAGCGAAAAGCACTTGATGCTGCCTTGGACGAACTCATTGACACAGGCGTAGTTTAGTGCTCAAACAGACCATGGGGTTTCCCGGTAGTACCAGTTCCAAAGAAAGATGATACATATCGCCTTTTGGAGACTACCGCAGGCTGAATGAGGTTACAAAGAAGGACGCGTACACTCTTCCCTCCATTTCATCATTAGTATTCAACTTAGGCGGGGCCAAGTACTTCACTACGCTCGATGCAAGCCGTGAACATTTTCAGCTTGAGATGGATGAGCGGGATAAAGAGAAATCGGCTTTCACATGCCACAGAGGACTTTTCCAATTCAGGAGAATGTTTTTTGACTTGGTGAAAGCTCCTGCTATGTATCAGAGGCTAATAGACCGTGTTTTGGGAGACGCAAAGTGGCAGCACGCACTCGTATATTTAGACGACAGTCGCTTACTCGAAAACGTTCGAGGAGCACCTGTGCCACTAGAGAGATTCTAGAAAGGCTTAGCTCTGCGGACATTACTCTGAATTCGGGCAAAGCTCATAGCAGCGACCCAAATAACATTATTATGATTCATGTTTGACGAGGGTCGCATTTTGTCGGGTAAGGGTAAGCTTGAAGCGATAGTCAGCAGCTATCCATCACTGAACAATATCGGTGGGCCGAGGCGCTTTCTAAGGATGGTGAACTTTTATCGCCAATTCATTCTAGACTGCGCGCGGGTGCAGGTGCTTTTGACGAAGCTCTTGAGCAATGGCGAGCTTTGGGCTTGCAGCCAAGAACAAGAGGCCACACTGCGTTCCCTCACGAAGTTGCTGGCCAACACGGCATAGCTGCAGCTACCCAATTTGAACAGAATTTGCGACTCAAACAGACGCAAGTGACCTGGGCTTAAGAGCAATTCTGCCTCAGGAGCAATAAGGTGCCCTCCGATCGATTGCATTCGCGGGCTGTTCGTTGATGTCTGCAAAGAGAAACTACTCGGTAACTGAAACGGTGTGTCTCGGGATAGTTCTCGCTCTCCGTAAGTTTCACTTTTACATCGACAGAGTTGCGTTTGTGATTGAGACTGACCACACAGTGCTCACGTGAATGAGGCGCTTGATTGAACCATGTGGCCACCTAGCACGTTGGGCATTGCTGCTGCAGTGTTACGACTTCACCGTTCGCTACTGCAAGGGCAAGAACAATGCCACGGCCGACACACTAACGCGTGCTTCAGAACGACATGAGGCAAGTCAGCTAACTCGAAACGAACTGAGAGCGAGACACTAGCGCTAACAGAAATAGCGAAGCAAATGTTAGTTCAAGGCAAAAGCTGGACTACTAAGACTACAAAGCTGAGCATCGCCCCACCAGTCCCCGACTGGTGTTACCCAGCGACGTTCCTGGCAAGTGGCTGGCGTTATCCCTGGCGCTGGCCTGTCGCTATCCGAGAGGCCGTTTTTGGCAGGTACTGTTCAAGCCACCCTTCGTGGCACTGTTCCTGTCGACGTCCCCGGTGCTGTGCCAGGTGCCGACACTGCTGCACTGGGTTTCTCTCTGGCATGTATCAGATGAGCCGGGCAATGCACAAGTCCTGACCCAGAGGAGGCAACTCACCCCTGTCCTGGCGCCGAGTCCATGTGGCCCTGTTTCGGCCCGCTGAGATAATGACCACACAGCGTGCACTGCGGACTTGGCTCTGTACACCACTGCAACTTGCCTCTTGTTCTGGGTACGCCAGACAAGAGTTCAGAGCTTCGCTCTTCGACAACCCCACGACTGAAGCACCGAGATTAACTGCAGTGGTGCGAGTGTGGAGCATGTTCATGTTAGTTACTTGCATGTGCATGTATATATGTCGTGTATTGTAGTCCAGTGTCTGTGCCAATATGTATATAAAGTGGTGCCTCTTCGTCTAAGGGTGTTTCCTGTGCCGATCTGACTAATCTGCGCCCACATTTGCCCACAGTGTGCCAAAGCGTCAAGCCACGAGGCGGCCTCATGCAACCAATTAACAGCCAGACTTCCAGGCAAATCCCAGCATGCGACGTAATGGGACCGTCCCCCACAACTTTATTTATTTTATTTATTTACAGGATTTCTGCTGGCTTCAAAGTGAAGCCATAAGCAGGAGTGGGTAACATATAAATATAGATATAGCCCGCTGAACATTTTCACAATATATTACGCACAGAGAATGTCGCGAACACAGAGGTTTTAACGCGGTAAAAAGAAAAATATACAGTGCATGACATGCAATTGCGCATAGCATAATACCTATATAAGTGCGTACTAACATCACTTGTGTACTAACAACGCAACGTCACAAAACTTCTAGCAGAAACAAGTTATTGCTGGTGATCACGGATCACTTCACTAAATGGATAGAGCTTTTCTCCCTTAGAAAGCAGACGGCTCAAGGGATATTATAGAAGTTGAGATTTTCACCACATTCGGGATCCCTGAGCGGAGAGAACTGCCGAATTCAATGAAGACCGTCTTCGCAGATCGCAGTGTAGTGTCAGAGGTGACGTCGGCACATGCGGAATAGGCAATGCAGCTGCGGGAGAAGATAGCAGAAGCTTCACGTAAAGCACTACGTTATTTTGGCACTGCTAGGGCACAGCAGAAGGCGCAGTATGACTGCACGCATCGGAACGTACACTACGAAGTGGGTGATCTGTGTTGCAGTGCCATCATGTTCTTAGTGACGCTAGCAAACAGTTTGCAGCCTCGCTGGCACAGAAATGGTCCAAGTCGTACCAAGGTCGAGAGAAGGTTTCCTCGCTCGTTTATTGGCTCGCAAACATTAAAAGAACCGAGCGGCAGACCGATGCATGTGTGCGACTTGAAACGCTCCATGTCACGGGAGGAAAACGAGGACTATGGCCAGTCCCCTTCCAGGCAGCAGGTGGCGGGTGAGAACGCTCAACACCGAGTGAAGAGCCTAGAGCCACATTACTTCCTGCGTAACAGGCGGAGACAACTCTGCATGGCAGGCTGTGTTCGACATGTTCTACGCGGATGCAAGGGTTCGTGTGCAACACATTATGCGAGCATTAAGCTTCCCTTTTTGTTTGTCAACTTTAACCGAGCAAATCGATAGCCGAAAAAGACAGAGGTTCCGCCGGGATGGCTCGCACAGGAGACTGCTCCTCCAGCTGAATCACCCCCCCCCCCCCCCCCCGGACACCCTCCATGACGTCGTCACAGTACTTTAACAATCAAGCAACGCCACTTCCACCCTACCCCATCGCTCTCACCACGTGGCCTTTATGCAAGCGGCGCATGATGACGAACCAGCAGCCCAGCCGGGAGAACCAGTACCACAGTACTACCGGCGCCAGATCCACGGTGGCAGTAACGGCGGCAAAGGCGACAGCAGTGGCGTTGACTGGCCATGACGTAAGTGGGCATGGCAGCGATGGCTACATTAAATGCAGCGACCACAAGGAATTCGATGACGAAAGGCATAAGAGTCTACCCTTTGTTATCTTCCTAGAGCCGACAGTTTCTCTAAGCGACATTTAGGCGTTACATTGCTAACGAAGCAACAAAGTGTTGTTCTGTTGACCTAGCCTGTTTCTTTATTCACCCAAACCTAGTAGCTGCAATGACTTGAGCTACGGGATGGGAACGTTAATCGTGTGCTGTTAACTGAACAATTCTTCATTAGATTCGGAAATTTCTGAAATCGGGTTTAGTTACATCTCAGTTTTAACTGAACGACAAAAAAAAAAAAAATGACTGCAAGAGAAAAACGGCAATTTTCAGTACTTCAGCTATTTACTGTTTATGCTAGTGTAACAATAGTCCCAAACAGGACTTGCATTCTGGCAGCGTGCGCTATAGCTCCTCATGACTCCCATGTCTGCTGCAAGCCTCATTTAAAGAACACAAGTCTTCTGTCTTCTGGTGGTCTGCATGCGCTCTCTTAATGCGAGAGATATGAAAAGCACGACACGAATGCATTTCCAGCTTAATGTGCACCATGCTTCCTTTTTTATTTTTTTCTGATGTGAACCCCAATGGCAGCATTCAGTATTAAAGGAGCACTGACATGAGATTTACTCATGCCAAGATTTTTGCATCAGCGAATAGCTATAGACCCTCTAACAGCGATTCGTGACCTAAAACACTATTGAGGGATGAATAACAATCACTTTTATTGATTTATATCAGTGGTATCTAGCACTACTCAAAACGGCCGACAATCCCGCAATTTCTAGCGCTAGGACTATGCCCTCTCTGCTGTCGACTATAAAGGCAAGGCGCTCACAACGGCATTTGTCACTGTCAACTCTTCGGAGGACGCAAAGAAGGCTGCCATCGCTTTAGGTCTATTCATCCCCAATATCACTATGACTGTAAGCGACTCGAAAACTGCCATACGCAACTTCAGCGCAGGTCGCATCTCATCAACTGCCTTTCAATTCTTAAGAAACATCCTCCCACGCAAGACGTTGCTCTCATATGGATGACCGCCCATGCGGGGTTGAGTGGCAATGAGGCGGCTCATGCCTGTGCTCGAGGAATGACCGGCCGAGCGCAGACCTCTGATAGCGCCTTAGACCACGAGGCCTTTTTCAGCGCGAAAGATCGTCTTTTGACCTTCCACGATATAACAAATCACTACCGCTTACAGCGCACTATATACCCCCCCTTACAGCATGGAGCTTCGCGCTACCATGAAATACTATGGCGCCAGTTACAGACTCGTACGTTTCCTACCCCATCTTTTTGCCATCTTATACACCCTGCGATATATCCCTCACCTTTGTACATTTTCTGTCAACAAAGAGCTAACCTAGACCATATCATGTGGGGGTGTACTCGAAACCCACCACCCAATTCTCTACACATTAATAGTAAGGAGCAGTGGGAGGCTGCTATGTGCAGCTCGGCGCCCGAGGTCCAGGACCAGATCTTGGATTGGGCCAAGAGGGTAGCGGAGACCTACGCTGGGTAGGCTTCTCTGACACTCCACCACCGCACCTTTCCCTCTTGGGATGAATAAAGTTTTTCTCCTCCTCTAGGGCTAGGAGCACCAACAGTGACGCTACCTCTCAGTCACCTCCAGATCACGCCACAGATGACCACTTCCCTACAGAAAAAAGTGACGTCAAGCTCAGCTGCTTCGCAAACATTTCGTCTGCTAGGCGGACACATTCAGTCATGCCTTGTTACCTGCATCGCTGTCGTCGCCGTACACAGTGTCGACTCGAGCTCAATACGATAGTCTGGAGCTTGGAATCCCCGCGATTCACAACATCGCAAATTATTTTTGCTTCGATCGACCTTTTGCAGAATAGTGATTCCGAAATGGATGCTATTCTAAGCAGCACTGTAGAGGTGCTAAAGATGCACGCTTCAGCCATGTTCGCTCGTGTGTCTCAGCTATATTGGTGTGTTTTGGCGTGCAACGCATTCAGGTATACGCAGAGGGCTCAATCGCTATCGCGAATGAGTATCAGCGGAGAAATAGAATAAGTTTCCTGCTTGTCAGGTTCTTTTTTGCATCTCCAGATGGCCCCACCTATCCAGCCTCTCGTGGTTAACACGGTACCATATTTACTCGCACAATCCTCGCACTTTTTTCGGCGAAAAATCGATGCAGAGTTTGGGGGTGCGAGAATTACGAGAGGAAAACTTTCCACGAAAACATACAGGGCGAAAAAGAAAACGAAGTGGCCGCAAATCGGGATTTTCACACCAGCAACTAACAGCAAGCTTTGAAAAGTACTAATTAAAAATTACCTCAACAAGAAAAGCAGAGGTTCAAAGAAAAGGCAAGATTTACTGAGACACAAAAAGTGCAAGCAAACAGTAAAAAATTAGAATACCATACGCAAAGCTTGTGGGCGTTGCGGGCGTAGCGGTAGCGTTTGTCACTCAACAGGAGCCCTCAAAAGATAAGCGTATGATGTCAGTATTGGGCTGATGGCTATTTAACGGAATCCTCCGCAGTTTCCTTCTGAAGAAATGAAGTTTACCATCAATCCCAGTTTAGGCACACGGCAGGCCCAACGCGTCTTGATGGCTTTCAGCTGCTGTCACCAGTAGCGAACACAAAACTCGTCGACTTCGAAGGGCCTACCGGCAGTCCTCTTGCCGTTGTTTAGTGCGTGATCAATCACTTTCAACTTGAAAGCAGCTGTGTAGCTTCAGTATCGCCCCATACCGTGACAAGATTGCCGACACAACATACAAAACACGCCGCAACGCACACTTGCCGCTTTGGCTTGGCTTGGATTGGATTGAATCTTCGTGCAATAACAGTACGCTTGATGTTTAAGAGATGGCGCCAGATGGCACACACTATCATCATGAACGGTCGGAACAAGCAGACCACATTATTGCGGCAATTTTCGGGGGTGTGATAATTACTCGCGAAAAAAAAAAACTCTTATTTTTGTTGGGCGATGTGGGGGGTGCGAGAATTACGTGAGTGCTAAGATTACGCGAGTAAATACGGTATTACCACTTTTACATGGACGCAAAGTCTACAGATGAACTAAAATTCAAGGATACCTGCATGTTACTTGTTAGCGATAATATCTGACTATACGCTGTTCCACTTTTGATAGCTTGTGGTTGTGTTGATGTGTAACACGTATGTGATATGAAAAGACATGCTCATTGCGCTTTTTCTGTGCTTTGAACTAGACGATTGCAACTCGCAACGATTCCCCGACATGCTGACCGACAACGTTTAATCATGCTCTTTTCTTTTGCCGTTCTTCTAAAGGTGGTTTTTATCTTGATAATAACACGAATTCATTCAAACCAGTGCAATGAAGATCAGACGCGACGAGCGAGTGCGTTTCTGCGCTTTGGCGCCAGTTGGCGCCATGATAAGAACACTCAGATTGTACAAGTCATCGCTACTAGGGCATCGTCACTTAGGATGGTATTTGTGGAATGTATCACATCGAACACGTAGCCCTAGTGTGGATGTCGCAGGGCAGTCAATTTTCTGTTTTTTCTCCTTAGCTTTTCTACGCTGTTTGACATCGAATTAAAATAACTTCCATGCGATGGATGCCGTTCGAATTTGGCCAAGAAGACCTATGCATACCAAGTGATCGAATGATGGGCACATCTTTATCTTGAAATTTGATGTCAGTGCTCCTTTAGAGGAAATAACCTGTACCTGAGTTCAAATTAGGTAGTTGAACATTCTGTTAAAAACAATTACAAGAATGCAAACATTTATACAGGTTTGTAAATTATGCAACAGTCAGCACTGCGATAAAGCAAAAGCTAATAATAATTGATAAATGTTGGAGTTTAACTTCCCAACACCATGATGTGTCAATGAGAGATGCCAGCGTAGAGCTCTTTAGAAATTTTGACCACCTGGACCTTAAGCACACGAGCCTCAATCATTTTCACCTCCATCGAAAATGCGGCTGCCGTGGCAGAGATTTGATCTCCTACCTTGCGGGAAAGCAAAAACTACTAGCCTCAAAAAAATTATATCAAGTACTTGCTGATGTTCCAGCTCTCACATGGGAGCCCCATTCAAAAATGAAGCTGGAAATAACAAAACTGTAAAAAACACTCAAGCAGAGTTGAGGCACAGGAGGTGGGAAGTATTGATTGTGTATGTACACAAACCTGATTAGGGTGGCTTTTAGCAAATATTTTTTGTTCTAATGTGCTCCAGTGCACATTGAGCAGGCTTCAAAAACAATATCAGCAGATGCTCAGCAGCACGTACTCACCCATTCTTTCGGATCCACTCCCTCAAACATATCCTGCGGGAGGGCATCATGATGGCTGCTTATCTTGGACTTCATGGAATTTATAATCTGTGCAAAGAACATCCACAGTTAAGCACTGTGTATAATGATAAAATCAGGCAATGTGTGAAAAAAGACACAGCTTTGCCGCAAAGGCGAAGCAATGAATGTGATAGCAACAAATTGGATGGTCACGTGCAGAATGGCAAGCAGATCGAAACGTGCCCTGCATTTCTCACGCACAAATGACTCGCGAAACGTACTCATAAGTACAGATGAACCCGAATAAGCATCTCAGTTGTATGGTGTCTTCATGTGGGGAGCGCCACCACGCTCTTGGAGTGAACAGACATAGCAGACACAGTGGAAACAAACAGAGCCAAACACATATTTATTTATATACTTTTTTAGCGATGATATCATCAGCCGAATTATTATAACATTAACCGTGATCAACAAACTAAGACATCCTTACACAATATTAAACAACACAACCACATGATAAACAAGGCAGTGTCAAGGCCGGCAGACGGCCTGCGGTGCCGTGCACCGGTGTCCCACTGCTAGAGACAACCATTCGCGCAAAAAACCACCAGCCAAAAAGAGCTCGCTCAATTCCTCTGTGCTGCCACCAAGGCTTGCCGCCAGGGGTCACTAGTGGGGGCTACCGATCTAACCATGATGATGATAGTGTAATGAATGTAGCAGCCTCACAACAATAATGTTCTATTTACACTGTTTATTAAGGGGCGAACTTGTTCCCAAAGTGAACGACGCACAGCAATCAAGAAGATAGGAAGGTCGGTATTCCTCGTGAGCCTCTGCCTAGAGCACCCTCATTCTCTTCTTCATGTGCGTTGGCTGTTCGGTGGAGTCCCGTGCGCATGCAGGGCTGGCTCGTGCATTGCAGCTGGCTTCATCGCTCATAGTTGTGCCATTAGCGTTTCTCTTCGTTAGCGTTGTGCGGAGTAATGGCAATTTCCTGTGGCATTATCCCCCCTCTCAAGAGGCATTGCCCCGATGCTTTCGATGATAATGTATGCAGCGTTTTTGTCCCAGAAGGTTTGAAAGAATGAAATGGCTGTACAGAAAGCAAGTGAGGTGGCTAGTCTTCGTATCGGTCATAGTACAGTTTCATGCACACAATGTGTGTCATGCTAGGTGGGGTTGCGTCGTTTGGAATGCCCGTGTCCTGTAAGCTTGACTACATAAACGAGGTCACTGAGTCACTATACTACCTCGTAAGGACCGAAATATAGACAAATGAGTTTTTCAGGCAGGCCTTGTCATCGTACTGGGGTCCATATCCACACTGTCACCAACGTCATGCCGTGTTCCACGTCTTCCTCGGTTGTAGCGGTCGGCATCGATTCATAGTTGGTGACGAATTCGGTACCTTTCTAATTGATGGGCCTCTTCTGCTCTCTCTATATAGTCGTCAAGATCAAATGGATAGTCATCTTGGTCTAAATAACATAGAGTCCAGTGTTATGGTAACTGCACGACCGTAACTAGTTGAAATGGAGTAATCTTGGTAGTTTCTTGTACGGCGGTGTTATAGGCGAAGGTGACGTATGATGAAATTTTGTCCCACTTTTTGTGTTCGACATCGACATCCACATACATAGATATCATGTCAGCTAGAGTTCTGTTAAGGCGTTCAGTCAGTCCATTGCTTTGAGGGTGATATGCAGTAGTTTGAGGGTGATATGCAGCAGATATCGGTGATTACAACAGCCGGAATGCCATGCCGTAGTACTACGTTCTGTACAAAGAATTTGGCCACCTCAGCCGCCATTCCCAGATGCAAGGAGTCTGTTTCAGCATATCTCAATAAATAATCAGCCAGCTAGAACGATCCACTTCTTGCAGAGTAAAAACGTCGGGAAAGGTCCAAGGAGGTCCATTCCAGCTTGTTGCAAAGGCGCTTTCAGTGGGTCTATCGGTTGCACAACTGGCTTAGCACGAGATGTTTTCAGACTTTGGCACTCGGGGCATGTTTTAACATAGTGCTGTATTGAAGACTATAGCTTGGGCCAATAATAATGCAGACTGATTCGTGCAAGCGTTCGAGTGACCCCCAAATGTCCAGACTCATCGTGGCACACTTGTAATATTTCTTGTCGCATAGTTGCAGGAACGACAAGCAGGAACTTTTCACAGTTAGGCTGAAAGTTTCTCTTGTAGAGGACATTTTCCTCGGAGGCAGAACGATGCGAGGCTTCAAGAAAATATACGAGGTACATTGTACGTCAGCTCCTTCCAGGTGTTTCATGAGCGCGAGCAATTCTTCGTCCGCGTGTCGAAATTCGGCTATCTGAGAAGTCTTGACAACACCTACGAATGGAAAGTCCTGTTCTTTCTGGTAGTGCTGTGTCTGCAGGTGCCCGTGACAAACAGTCAGCATCGGTATGCTTCCTCCCAGATCAGTATACCACTGCTATATCAAATTCGTGCAGCCAGTGGCTCCACCTTCCTAGTTGTCCGGATGGGTCCTTGAGATTGGCGAGCCAGCAAAGGGCATGGTGATCGCTGACAGACTTGTATGGTCTACCATACAAGTACGGCCGAAACTTACTGATGGCCCAGACGACGGCAAGGCATTCTTTCTCTGTGGCCGAATAATTGGTCTCCGCTTTCGCTAGAGTCCTGCTGGCATATGCTAACACCTTTTCTTCATCATTCTGCCACTGTATTAGAATGCATCCAAGGCCGATGTTACTGGTGTCTGTGTGTATTACCGTGTCAACTGTTTCATCAAAATGAGAAAGGATTGGGGGCTCTTGCAACCGTTTTCTTAATTCGTTGAAGGCGCTTTGTTGCTCGGTTTCCGATTGAAAGATACATCTTCCCTCGTAAGTTTCGTCAAGGGTTCTGCAATCTGCACAATATTTCCAACAAATTGTCTATAGTAAGCACACAGACCTAAAAATCACTGTACTGACTTTTTGTCTGCTGGCACCGGGAACCTTACCACGGCTGCTGTCTTTTTGGGATCAGGGCGAACACCGCAGGGTGCTGACGACGTGCCCAAAGAATCGAAGTTCTTCGAAACTGAATTGGCACTTCTCTGGCATGATGGTTAAATCTGCCGAACGGATTGCTTCTAACACTGTTCGCAGGCGCTTGATATGCTCCTCGAATGTTGCGACGAAGATGACCCAGTCGTCAAGGTACACTAAGCAACACAGCCACTTCAATCCAGAAAGTACAGTGTCCATCATGCAATGGAACGTTGCAGGCGCACAACAGAGACCCAAAGGAAGAGTCTTAAACTCATGAAGTCCGTCCGGGGTAACAAAAGCAGTCTTCTTGTGATCACGTTCATCAACTTCGGTGTGCCAAGTTCTTCTCATCACTAGATCTGAAAAGTGAGTACTGGCAGATCGAAGTCGGTTTAATGTGTCCTCAATACGCGGAAGGGGATATACGGGAAGGGGATTGATATGTGGGGTTTAACATCTCGGAACCACCATATAATTATGAGAGACGCCGTAGTGAGGGCTACGGAAATCGACCACCTGTGGTTCTTTAACGTGCACTTGAATCTGAGCACACGGGCCTACAACATTTCCGCCTCCATCAGAAATCCAGCCGACGCAGCCGGGATTCGAACCCGCGATCTGCGGGTCAGCAGCCGAGTACCTTAGCCACAGGGGATATACATCCCGCTTAGTCATAGCATTAAATTTCCGGTGGTCGACGCAAAACCTTAGGGTGTTATCCTTCTTCTTGACAAGTACAACAGCAGATGCCCACGGACTGCTAGAAGGCTGAATAGTATCATCTTCAAGCATCTCCCATACTTCATTTTTGATAACTTCCCTTTATTTTGGTGAAACATGGTATGGGTGCTGGCGTACTAGCCTGGTTGTCTCGTTCGTTACAATCCTGTGTTTTGTAATGGTCGTGCCTCGTACCTTTGAGCTATTGGAGAAACAGCTGCCAAACTCTTGTACAAGATTGTACGGCTGTTGATGTTGGATCACTGAAAGGTCTGGATTTAAAGATATTATGTCACAGACATCAGATATTGGTTTCATATTCGTTGACATTGTTTCAAGGCTGCATACTTCTGTGGCTTCACAAAACTCGTGAAGAAAAGCTATAGCTGTACACTTTGCGATGTGCTAAAATTCGTTCCCGAAATTTGTCAGGAGTATGCTGCGTGCCTGTTTCATAGCTCGATAATCCCTCGTGCCACACAAACACCTTTTTTCAGGAAAACATCCATGTTGCTATCTGCCACACCTTCGTAGTCACCAAACGTATCATTTCTGACTAGAACCATTACACTGCTCTGCGGCGGTACAGTTACATCATCATCGACGACACGCAGTGAAGTGGTATATCGCTCATCTGCTCGAAATACCTTATAGCTTGTTCCGTCGAAAATGATACGCTGGACCTCTGCAAATTAATAATGGCACCATTTGCTCGCAGAAAATCCATTCCGAGTATAACTTCTCTCGAACATACGGGCAAGACAAGAAAGTCACCAACGTAAGTGAGACCTCGTATCTCAACTCATGCGGCGCATCTGCCAGGAGGCCTAATTAGGTGACCGCCTGCCGTACGTACTGGAGGTCCACTCCATTTGGTCAGAACTTTCCTGAGGCACTTTGCTAAATCGCAGCTTATCACAGAGTAATTAGCACGGCGAACAGCTCTTGTTTTACCCAATGCATGACATGATCCACCTTCTTCCCTTTAGTCATGTTGTGATCAGCTCACTTGAACAGGCGGGACATGTCTTCTATGTACATAGCGACAGTCTCGTTTGTGCGTTGATTTCGTGCATGAAGAGCTGCTTCTGCCTTTTCCCGGCGATCATTGTTGCCAAACGTACACAGTAGCCGCTGCAGGAACTCTTCCCAGGACGTCAGATATGCGTCGTGGTTTTCGTACCACACTCGCGCGGCGTCTTCCAAAGAGCTGTAGACGTTGTGCAACTTGCCTGCTTCGTTTTATTGGTTTATGTTCTCCTCCCTCTCGGAATGATCCAATCAGTCTTCGGCGTCCTCAAACGGGTCTCCATAGAACACCTTCGGTATGACGGGTTGGCTGACAATGAGCTGTGATGGTGCAACTTGGCTAGTCATGATGGTGGCGTTCCTTGTCTCCATCGCCGATGCCCTTGGCACGGAGGGAAGTGGTCCAAATTCTGGGGAATCCGCTCGAATACGGCGATTGGTCCATTGGTGTACCGGCGTAAGCTCCACGGCTTGCAGATGGTCAGAACTTGGACGTCGCTCTCTCGTGGGGTTTGGAACCACCTACCCAGCAATTCCACCAGAAAATGTAACGAATGTAGCAGCCTCACAACAAAGATGTTCTATTTGCACCGTTTACTGAGGGGCGAACTTGTGCCCAAAGTGAATGACGCACAGCAATCAAGAAGATCCGAAGGTCGGTAATCCTTGTGAGCCTCTGCCTAGAGCACCCTCATTCTCTTCTTCTTTACGCGCGCGTTGGCTGTTCAGTGGAGTGCCGTGAGCATGCAGGGCTGGCTCGTGCATTGCGGCATTCTTCATCGCTCGTAGTTGTGCCATTAGCGTTTCTCTTCGTTAGCATTATGCGGAGCATTGGCAATTTCCTGTGGCAATAGCGGTGATCAACGCTCGCAAACACAACGCCACCTACCACTGAATAGTTGTGACCCCAAATTACGGCTTCTGCACGAAACACGTGCAAAGAACTTTACAGAGCGTGCCAGCCCTCTCACAGTTGTTACTTCGCTATGTCTGAAAAGTGCGCTGTTTTCGCAAACGGAAACTGTGCAACGATTGCAGTGACCGTGGTGCGGCTGGTAATCGCAACAGAATCAATCGGGTGAAAGCTTTAGGATAGCCAAGACATAAGATGCTCCCAACTGCGAGATAAGGCCGCATAAATATTAGCGCCTAGTTTCTAAGGCGTCATTAACAAACGTCGTCTATTTATGTTGTCCTGCAACTCCTGGTGCCTTGGCCCGTTAAACACGTTAAGACCAATGTCGTTGTCGGGAACCGCGGTTTAGTTTTCAGGAGTTCTTTCAGTACACGAGTCAAATTCAGGCAGTGCAGAACAAGAACTGGGAAACGTTTCTTCGGCTGTTGTAGCCTTTTCGCCAGTTGTCGAGTGTTCAATGTGGCAAGCGACACCTCACAGCGTTACTTGACAGCGTTTCGGCGTGGCCATCGAGTCTCATGAAAGGGCGCTCATTGACACAGAACATGAACTACCCACCAATAAGTGTAGGCAGCGAATTTCAAGAGGGGTGACTTCGCATCGCGATAGGAAGCAACACGCTCAACAAAGGCCGGGCAGTGACACTCAATGCGAGAAACGAGAACTTTAGCTGGTGCAGACGCTGTTCTGTCTTCTCTCCTGCTCTTCCTGCTTCACCTTATGTTTTTTGCGCCTCAGTCCTGCACCAAGTATGCACCAACTAGCCCAAAAACAAGCCCTTTTTGAGAACTTTAGCGACGATACATGTCGGCTCGTAATTTTCTGCCTCAAACACTCGTTTCTCCCCTGGCGCAAAGATTGCAATTACATTTACAAATATACATTTCCTTCACTTCCTTCAGGAGCCGGTAAGGTCACGCTTGTCCAGTATAAGTGCGAAACGTGTCGCGCTTCTGATTAGGCCCCTACAGAAGGCTGGTAGGTTTTGTTGCGTTTTGATGCCATACCACAGACATGAATGAATGCGAAGAAATTGATGCCAGCAGTGAGGTTCCAGCGACTCACATCAGAATGCTCGAAACAGACCAACCGACACGGATGGTGCACAGTACAGCATAAGTAAACTCGTGTTGCATGCGCTGGCAGTTCTCGCCGGAGTTCACGCATTCTGAGAAATTGATTATGGTGCACTATGCTCTGAATCAGACCAGAGGTCATTCCTTCATCACTTGTGAATATTGTTCAGAAGCCACCAACCTACTCTCACAAAATTTCAGACGCCGCATCATGACGCAGCCCGTTTCACGCGATATGCATCTGTACCAGCATAGAGGATGCCGAAAAAGCTTGAGTACAGAGGCTGCAACGACTGAAGGACCACCCTGACGTTTATTATAAGGACATCAATATTTACCCTAAACAGCAAGGGCAATCTCCCGCTTTCACTTTCGCTGTATTCAACCGGGGTAATCTTGTCAACTCCACGTCCATACGTGCCCCATCCTCCACGCCAGCCGAGGTAACTGCCATCGCTCTGACTAACAGGGTATCTCTACATACGTGGTCTCAGACATTCGGGCACCTTGTCGCATGTACCTCATGGGCATATTAACAAATGCCATCAATCTGTTGAGAAGCAAACTCCTCTTTGAACATGGGTAGTCTGGTGTGCTGTCCATACGAGCCAGTAGAGCAATGGACACGTTTATAGCCAAGTACGGGTACTCAGCGGTTGAACATCACGACCACCCACCGCTGAAGAGGTTACAGATGAAAGGGTAACACGGCGTAGCATCTTAGACAAAGATCAGATTGCCGCATCAGGCCACCTCTCCACAGGGACCTCAATAAACATCAAGCTTGAGATTGGCACCATCTGCAGACTAATACATTCCCAAATCTGCATAAGGTTCACATCATGCACCCGGAGAGATATCCCAACACATGTCAGTGGTGCGGCGATACTCCTACTCTAACACACACAACCTACAGCTGTCCAGAGCGGCCGGCCACAGTCGACATACGACATATGCACCCCATTGTGTTCGCTGAACAGACCCTGGGAAGTCAACTGCGACCCTGGGCCTGGCCCACCGAGCCACTATATCCAGTGGAGCCTCAGAAAAAGGGCCCCACCCACGATGAACCACTTTTTTTTTTCATAAATGTTGTCTCCATTTCTCTCTATATACCGTATTTACTCGTGTAACGAATGCACGTTTTTAATCGAAAAATCGAAGCAAATTTGGGGGGTGTATTCATTACGCGGGATAAATTTTATGAAAGCTTTTTTGGGAAAAGAAAAAAATGTGGTAATGTAAAAAAAAAAACATCACTTAGCCTCTTGCAATTTACGTACATGTATACTGTTTGTAAACAGCTTCTTTGTTGCACTTCACTCTTCTGCATGCTGTCCCCCAGCTGCCCACGCCATAAAAATGCTTTGCGTATGTCTTTTCTTGCAATCGTTTAACCTCAACAGCGGTATCTGCTTGTGATCTCGAGAGGCGCCCAGAAGCCTGCACTCACAGGGAGCGGGGAATGAAGGGACAGTTAAAGTGAAGAAAAAAGAAAGTAGGCTAAAAAGAAAGGGGGGAGGGAGGGTTCGCAGGAAGCGACCGAGCAGGCAGTTTGGTGACCTACCTTCGCTCGCTGTGTGCTTATCAGCTGTGATGTCTCTACACTCTCCGCTTGTGAACCCTGCTGTGACGCAGTGCCGTGCACAGACAGAAAGAAATAAAAAGAAAAGCAATAGGCCTACGGCAACGGGTGAAAAGGAAGGGGAGAGAGCGAGCAGAGGTGATTGAGGGTGGTCGGCAAAGTAATAAAAAACGGAAGAAAGCCAACGGGTGAGGAGGCGCCAAGTGTCGGTTGGTGGGACTGCAGCGGATGAATGTAAGGGATGCGTTTATTACAAATGGAAAGAAAAGCAATACAGCACGTGGCAACCGGCAAAGTGAAGGAGGGAGGAGCCAAGGTGGTTCAGGGTAGTAGGCAAAGTAATCAAAAACGGAAGAGATCTAATGGGTGGAAGGCACCAGGTGTCGGTTAGCGGAACTGCAGCGGATGAATGTAGGGGGTGCGTTTATTACGCGGGAAAAAAAATCCAAATTTTGAGGACTGAAGTTGGGAGTGCGTTTATTATGTAAGTGCGTTCATTACGCGAGTAAGTACGACATAGTGAACCGATCACTCGAGATTTTGTGTGGTACGAAGCTGCTTCTGTTCGTGCCAGTGTAAGTGCTGCAAGCCTGAATGCACATACTAGTTAGAACAGTGTATACATGCCATATCTATGCTTCACTGTGAAATGTTCTGTACAGTTCTGAATCTGTTAAAGTAAAAGGTAATCACCGCTGCACGCTTGGAAACAATGGAAGACACTTTGCCGCAAAGCTATCGTTTTAGGAAGCAGAGCGACGAAATATACAAAAAAAATGAGAGCATAACATGTTTTTGCGCCTATTTATTTTCTAGTGCATATATATATATATATATATATATATATATATATATATATATATATATATATATATATGCCACCATTAATGAACGAGCCGCTGTGGTTCATACCCGTTTTGGGGCTACGAAGAAGAAGAAGACGTTTTCGTTGCTCTGGTTGGGGTGAACTCCTGGCTGCAGGTCTTGTTTGTGCTCGCGACATTACTGGTGGAGGTGCTGGGTACGTGTACTTCGGCTGTGTCGGCCATCGTGGAGACAGCTACATCTCCCAGAGCAAGAAGCAGCCGCCGCCTGCGTGTTTTACCCCCTGAATTTGGTCCCTTGATATCGACACCCAGAAAGATGGCAACTCCGATGACAAGCCAGGCGGTCCAAACCAGCGATGCCCATGGTTCTCTTCTCGCCCATGTTTTTCATGCGCCACAGGCACCAAAGCCGTTCCATGGAGATATCTTCGAGGATGTTGATGACTGGCTCGACCACTTTGATCGGGTTGCCTGTATCAACGAATGGGACGATGTTCGCAAGCTGCGCCGAGTTTACTTTTACTTGTAGGATTCTGCGAAGACGTGGTACGAGAACCACGAGGGCTCCTTTGCAACCTGACAAGAGTTTATCTGTCAGCTCCGTGACGCCTTTCGGAACACCGAGAGGAAGGAGAGGGCCGAACAAGCCATATCCTGCAGAAACCAGCGGCCGAACGAACGAGTATACATGTTTGTCGAGGACATGCTTTGGCTCTTCAAGCGCGCGGACCCTGCCATGCCAGAGGAAAAGAAGGTGAGGCATTTGATGCGCGTAGTAAAAGAACAGCTTTTCGCTGGGCTCGTGCGCAATCCACCAACGACAGTCGCCCAGTTCATCAGTGAGGCGACCACTATGGAACGTACGCTGCAGCAGCGGTCATCACAATACGAACGCCAGATCCCGGCCACCGCATGCTCTATCGGCTCTGACAGCGGCCACCGCATGCTCTATCGGCTCTGACAGCGAGAGACAGGCCCTCGCAGACTTCATTCGAAGTATCGTTCGGGACAAACTGCGAGAGCTTCAGGCGGTGGGATCCCATCAACCTGTGTCTGCCCTCGCGGATGTAATCAGACAAGAAGTCCGGCAGCCCGTCACACCCCTGACCCCAATCACACCACCGATTCCCGAGACGCCAGTCCTGACATATGCAGCGGCATTGCGATCCCCTGCGCCACTGGCTACAGATCCTGCTATGCGGCCCAGGTACCAGGCTATGCAGTCATTCCACGCCACTGCTTCGAGCCCGCCTCACGGCTCAAGGTTCCCGAGCACACCCACCTATCTGCAGTCTACCTCAAGACAAAGCGGTAGCAAGGCAAGCACGTGGCGCACCTCGGATAACCGTCCGCTCTGCTATCACTGCGGCGAAGCGGGTCACGTATACAGGAACTGTCAATACCGGCAACTGGGTCTCCGCGGCTTCCATCCTGATGCTCGATGCCCGCGCTACGGTGAGCGCCCCCGCGAAATCGAGGCCTATCTCACGGGCCAGCGAACACTTTCGACTGTTCAGCACCACCAGTCGAGATCACCGTCGCCTCGCCGGTCTACGTCACCCAGTTTGCCCTCATCGTCTTCCGCTCCTTTCAGCCGGTCACCAAGTCCCCGCAGGGGGAACTAGGAATGGCGACTTCTGAGGGTGAAGTCGCGGCCCGGCGAACTGTAAAAGACCCTCATTCGACGCAATGACCAGACGAGGACCATTCCGGTTTTGCAGTGTTCTCTGACAGCAGAAAGATCGTTTCTGCCGAAATCGCCGTCTTCGTCGACAATCATGCTGTCAACGCCCTCGTCGACACCGACGCCGACTATTCCGTAATGAGCGCCGCACTGGCATCTGAACTGAGGAAGGTTACCACACCATGGCAAGGACCCCAGTTACGCATGGCAGGGGGCCATCTGGTGATGCCTACTGGTATGTGCACGGCACGCATTCGTATACGTACGTCGACATTTGCAGGCTCTTTTCTCGTATTGCGCGTGTGCTCTCGGCCAGTCATTCTAGGAATAGACTTCCTTCGTGAATACGGCGCCGTCATCGACCTCCGTGAATTACTTGTGTCGTTCGAGGATCCTTTTTGCGCTGCAACTGACAGTACACAATTCCGGAAAAGAGCACTTCGTGTTACCGTCGATTCTCTGACTCTCCCACCTCGAAGCAGCCTCTTTGTCGAAGCAGAATTGGGACAGGACATGTCTGACGCTGTAATTGCAGAGGCCAATTCGTCTCTCCCTTACATTCTTTCCTATTTTTCTTATTTCTCATTTAACTCTTGGCTCCACAACCAACTATGTTATTCCGCCTTACGCCATTCATTTTGCTTGCATGGTAATTTTCATCTCATTTTCTTTTTTTTTGCCTTCATGTACAGCATCAAGACGATGCTTCTTGGGAGAGTGGGTAATGCCACCATTGATGAACGAGCCGCTATGGTTCATACCCGTTTTGGGGCTACGAAGAAGAAGAGAACGTTTTCGTTGCTCTGGTTCGGGTGAACTCCTGGCTGCAGGTCTTGTTTTTGCTCGCGACAATATATATATATATATTGTGGTGTACACGTATCCCGAAGGACTACGGCCACCAGCGTGGGTCCGGCCTCAGCGAGCCGCAGGGCACGCGTTAACCGTCGCCGTGGCGGGAAACACGATACTGCTCAATGTCGCAACACTTTATTGTGGCAACACCAAACGCAGTACAGCCCGTTGCAAAAAGGCGCGGCGGGAAAGCAAGTAGGCTTATCCACGCCACGGGCACAAAGTACTACACAGGAGTGCCACGAGCACGTCTCCGCGGTAAAGGTGATCCACGGAGACACCGGAACAAAGGCCCGGTTGCTCGAGCGAGGGCAAAGGCGCTCGCGTTGGCTTCGAAGGGAGACGGGTCGGCGTAGCGAGGCCACGCACTAGGACACCGTACCGCCCTTCGGTCGTGCGTACGCAGCGGGGCAACAGCGGGTGAGCGTTCGCTTTGGGCGCGAGGCGCCGTCAGCGAAGTCTGACGAGACCCCGACTGACGGGAGTCGACGGACGGAAAAGATTGCGTGGCTCACCGTTTGCTGTCCCGGAGAGTATCTGACCGCTCCCGACGCAGCGCGCAAAAACCTCTCGGGGGTCCCCGCGCGCGGCGCCACAGTCCACATCCGCTTCCGGGTGAGGGAGTTAAACGTCACTCCGCCCTTCCCAGCGCGGCAGACAGCGGGCCAGCCTCAATTCCCACAATATATATATATATATATATATATATATATATATATATATATATATATGTGTGTGTGTGTGTGTGACGAACAAGCTGTTTTTATGTGTCTAGGTAAAGTCTGATCTCAGGTTAATTTTCAGTTGAGACCAATTGAACATTTCACAACACTGACTACCTTGCCCTTGCACATTTCACAATACAACATCTAATTTGGAGCAATACATAGCTATCAACTCACAGTGCAACTATAACGTTACTCAAGGTTGCGAGAAAGTCTGCCCGAAAAATAACGCGTACGAAATTCTGTTGCCAATGTGCAGCATAATTTACAAAAAAAATTACTTATTGTGTATCGCAAGCATGCTTGAATGCTTGCAGTAAAATAAAAAATAAAGGAATGTTGACTAAAAGCTATCACTGCATCAGTGCTGCTTGACATATAGAGTAACAAAAAACCTTCCCTAAGGCATGCAGTCACAAACATTGACAGTAAGAAATTATTCACTCAGCAAAGTGAGCAAAAGCAAAATGTAATTATGAATTTACAAAAAAAAAATGCTGCATATACCTCTATTTCGTCATTGTAAGTGGAGCCGTCCTTGACTTGTGAAACACACTTCGCCAGAACAAGGACTACGCCAGCTATGCCTAACAGAGATTAAGGATGTCTTCTCCAATCAGGTGGGTAATCACAATGATGCGATTAAGACTATATAGTCCATTCTATGGTGCAACGAGCGGTTGTTGCTCCAAACGGCCACTCTACCTGTCCTTCACTGTATATAACTGAGATTATTTTACTTTTACTTACTTTCTTCACAAGCATACACATGGGAAGAATGGGCAATTTCATGACTGATATCTATATACACAATCTGCTCAAACTGCTGCAGATATTGACGTCACAGAAGAACGATAATGCCTGTGCTCCCCCTCAGTTGGGTTGGGGTAACCTCCCCCCCCCCCCCCAAAAAAAAATGTCTGGCTACGCCCCTGCTGCCTTGTTATCATCTTTGAGAAATCATTGCGTTCTTCTTGTTTATCTAGAAAATAGAAAGTCGCGAATGTGGTTCTGATACATAAGGGTGGCCAAAAAAATAATGTCACCAACTACAGGCCGATTACCCTAATGACTGTTAGTAGTGAAACAATAGAGCACATAGTCTGCAGCGTCCTGATGAAACATCTAGAAAGTAACAACTTTTTTACCGAATCTTAGCATGAATTTCAATCTGGTCTTTCTTGTTCAACACAGCTCATAAAATTCAGTCATGATCTTTTTTACTCATTTGACCTTGGTGTGCAGACGGACTGCATATTCCTACACTTTCAGAAAGCGTTTGATTCTGTGCCCCATGTTCTGCTGTTACATAAACTCTCATCCCTCGGTATTACTCCTGCATTGCTTGACTGGATCAGGCATTATCTGCAAGACCGGATGTAACGTGTTGTAATTAATGATTCCCCATCTGAATATGTTGCTGTTACTTTGGGAGTTCTACACAGATCTGTTTGGGGCCTTTGCTGTTTCTAGTCTACATCAAAGATATTGCTCAGGTTGTCTCATGCAAAGTATGTCTTTATGCGGATGATTTTGTGTTTTACCACTGTATTAGATTCACCTCCGACCGACCATCAGTACATGCAACGCAATTTTAAACAGCATTATGCGCTGGTGTGATAGGTGGCGCATGTCCCTGAACCCTAAGAAGTGCCAGTGCCCCTCCTTCACTCATAAACGCAACCCATACTTGTTTCGTTATACATTAAATACCATTAAGCTAACATGAGAAACTGAGTATAAATAATTTGGTGTTTACTTCTCATCAAATCTTACCTGGACTAAGCCCATTGAATATGTCACAGCGAGATCTGGCAGAATGTTAAACTTTGTTAGACGGAACTTCCAGTTAGCTCCTCCCACAATTAGAGCACTACTCTACTTTTCGAATGTCCGACCTGTCTCTTACAGTACACCTGTGTGGCGTGAGAACCACAGACAAAAACTTTGTCTAATATGCTCGAGATTGTATAAAACCGCACAGATGGTTTTATGACTAGCAGCTATGACTTCAGAGTCAGTGTCAATGTGCATAAGGATAGGTTAGGGTGAGATTTGTTAGTTTCACATAGGAAAAACTTGAGATTAGAAATGCTATTAAAAATATTTCATGAGGTGATCAAAATAGATAAAAAATGTGGCGGTGAAAGGTAAGATTTGTTATCTAAGAGAACTGATTGATTTGATTAATATGTGGAGTTTAATGTCCCAAAAGCACCATATGATTATGAGAGACGCCGTAGTGGAGGCCTCCGGAAATTCGGACCACCTAGAGTTCTTTAACGTGCACCCAAATCTGAGCACACGGGCCTACAACATTTCCGCCTTTATCGGAAATGCAGCCGCTGCAGCCGGGATTTGATCGGGAAATGCAGCCGGGATCTGCTGACCCGCGACCTGCGGGTGAGCAGCCGAGTACCTCAGCCACTAGACCACCGCGGCAGGGCTATCTAAGAGAATTGACCACCCTCTAAAATTAAGAGAAAGTTTTTGCAGAACCAACATTTACCAACACTCCTTTTTTCCGCCCACAATCATGCACTGGAATTGGCTTCCACGATAGATTCCAAGCTGCCGCACTGAAGCATCCTTCAGGAACATACTGCTATACTCATAGCTACATTTCTGTTATGATATGTTTTTGTCTTCATCTTATTTACGAAGTGTTGTTCTTATTATGTAGGCATATGTTACGCTGTGTATTTCCCTCCTGCAATAATGCCCTCGGGCGCTGCATGTATTTTTTAATAAGTAAATAAATAAATGAACTACACACCTGAAACAGAGTTTTTCAATTTTGCGCCGTGATTATACTTGAGAAATTATTGGGAACACTGGACTGTTGTATCTCGCATGAAGCTAGTGATCTCACTGGAACGTTTATGGGGTACGCATGCTAAAATAGTTTGCTGTAAATTCAATCTCTGCACTAGTTAAATAATTTTTTACAGAGAAATCTATTATGAGATCAAAACTCAGGTCATGCACAGCGCTATAGTTGTCCGCCGCCACCGTTGCCCGTAACCACTGTCGCGCAAAAGAAAAAAAAAAAAAGACCTAGTACCAATGACAGTGGGGCTCTAAACCGGGTCCACTGGGTGCCAGCCCAGTATTCTACCGTTGAGCCACGCCGGTGCTTGGGACTTGTTCGCAAAACTTTCCTTAGGCAGGCCTGATTTCTGATGTATTAATTCGGCTGGTGACATCGTCGTTCTAAATGTAGTTAAATAAATGTATTGTTCGGTTCGCTTCAAACGTGCCTACTGTTTCCAATCCCTCCGAGAGCGGGTTTTTTGCACCGAGACCCCATAATGTTCTCTAACATGGTGGCTCACTCGCGCAGTCTTGGGATTCGGGCGCTTTGGGCATCTTGTGCTTTCACCGCAAGTTTCATCACAAGTTACAGTAGTTTAAAGAGAGCACGAACGTCACTTCACTAGCTGCTGCGGCCACGTTTACAAAAGAAGCGCGCTGCTCACACACAAAGAAGTAAAAAACTGCAACCGTTGCTCGCACTTGTCCTGTGTATACCTGTGCCTGTGTATTCACAGGCAGAGGTATACTTGTCCTGTGTGTATACACAGGAATTCTTTATCTGCGCTTGTTCTGTGTATGCCCATTTCATGCGTATTTTCTGTCTGCTTGAAGTGTGTGCTGCACGTTTCAAGCTGTTTGCCATTTTCACATGCCATTGCAATTCGTTATTGCAGCACTCATTCCTTCGCCGTTACGATAAAACAATGCATAATGAATGCTCAACTACCTCTGCGAGGACATGTTTCACTTTCATGTTATACCGATTCCTAAAAAGAGGGACCAACTACGTTTTTTATCCCCAACTCAGTAGGTTTTTGTAGAAAATTTTCTTCGCTTAATTCTCGTAACCCCCCAACTTTTCATCGATTTTTTTTGCGAAAAAAAAAGTGACTGTAGAAGAAACAGATTTGGACGAAAACACGGGCAGAAGTGTGCAGCAAAGAGACATGCCTGTTCCTCTTTCTCCCTGTTGCTCTCGATGACAGAGCTAGAGAGAGTCAGGTCTCCTTCAAAGTCCAGAGTGACATCCTGTGGTAGCCTGGGAACATGTGGAGCAGGAGGACGCACTTCCGGAGCCTCAGACACTGCAACACAATACAAGCCAAACAAACTAAAATGGTGCTTCAATTGTTCAGCACCATTCAGTGTTCAGGGCAAACGAAAATCCTGTATTGTTGTCATCACGACTAAAAAAATCTTAATTTAAAATGGAAATGATGCAATGAATAGGGCTATTTGGTTCGTGATGGCTGAGTGATGTGCTCACAGCACAGTAATGCACACTATAAACACACAAGACACAGTTTTGCACTGGTTCTGTTGAGCAGTTTCCTTTGTGTACAGAGTGTACTGTGCTACCATACCAGAAGGGCATGTATGGGCCATGAATGACCAGCACTTACACTAAACTCAATTGCAAACTTTGCAAGATCTGTGAGCACCTGCAACTGCACTCAATCGCCAATGAACCTTTGACTTAAACAACGTCCCGACTTTTCTTGGGTTCAATATGTGCTGTGTATTAGAGCCTCTTGAGCATTCCTCCCCCATTCAGCCTTTACAACAAGTCAACTCCAGCATTGCTGAATAGGGTATGATTATCAGCAAACAGATGTTACTGAAATATACGTGCAGCCATCATTCATAGTATATTATGAAATCAATCAGGTTTCCTGAGAAACTTCCTCTCAATTGGCAAAAACATATTCACACACATTGCTTCTTTCTATATGCACTTCCACTGTCTCATTGCAAATGACAGCCCTCTAATGCTTCCCCGAAAAAACTTGTTGAGTGACACCAACGGCAGCATAACATTGCGGTGATTACATGCATTCTGTTTCGTAGGCACCATATCACTGCTGGCAACTACCATCGCTGTTTACTAAGTAAACTTGTACTTGAGAGGCCGCAATTCCTCACATTTCTGTTATTGGCACTTGCATTGCATCATGGTCCATCTAGTTCACTGTCAATCTGCAACATAAAGAGAAAGGCCTACTCCATACATACTACAGCTAAATCTCAGTATAACAAGCCGCTTAAATCGGCAATGTACTTTTTACTTTAAAAGGACACTAAAGTGAAAAGTGAATCAGTTAAGATTGATAATTTTCACTTTCACAACTCTGATGTCATTTTTTTACAATTACAGGTTTACAGATAGCAGAGAAAAATCAAGGTGAAAGCTGAATTTATGAATTTCGCGTCGAAATCTCTGCACGTGATGTCACTGATTCTCAAGCGTTTTTTCATATTTTAGGTAATTAGCAGAGAAAAATTTCCGCAAACTTGGTATATTAAGGAAAGATGCTACAGTCGAACCCCGCTACAACGAAACTGACGGGGCACGGAAAAAATTTCATTGAAGCGAAAATTTTGTTGTCGTGAACTAGAAAAAATATAGTTGATCTGAGCTAGCAAAACAAATCAATGTTCATTCTCAAAAATGTCTGCTGCTTCCTATTCTTTCCCAGGAGCGTCACGAGGGTATTCTTAGCCATGCATAGTGAGGTCATGGTGAAAAGCATGCTGAAACAATGCCTAAAACCACCTTCATGAACGAACAAAACAGTTGCATTAACACGTTAACACCAGCAGCTGTCCGCTGTCAAAATTATCCGACAATGCCAAGATGAAGGCAGGGTATCGTGGAGCGGCGACTTTTGCTTTATTCTATACCATTCTTATCCATCACTCGCGGCTAGCTGATTTGGTAGATAATGCAGACGAACAGGCGGTCTGATTAATTACCGCACTGGCCAAGCGCGAGCATAATGGTAAGCGTGAAGGCATAGCTTCCTATATTTTTCTTGCCTTCCAGATTAGCGCGAAATACCCGTCATCTATGACGGCGCCACCTACGTAGGGTTAAGGGTTTTTGTACATGGCTTTTGAGATCAGCAATCATGGTGTTTGCTAATTTCAGAGGCTACGCCTTGTTTGTTTTTGAAGGGTTTGCTTGCTGAATGAGCGTGAAACTCCTGTCATCTATAGCGGCATCACTTACGTAGGGTTAATTATAATTATGTTTTACGCCTATTTTAACTTTTTTACGTTATTTTGTTGCATATAAGCTCCAAAATAGTAAAAAATTTTTGAAGACAACCCTACTTGAGTGGCACAACCACCGCAGTTCCGACGACGGGTGCTTTCCAAGTGACTGCCGATAATCTGGCAGGCAAGGGAAAATGTAGGAAGCTGTGGTGAAAGATAACTGTGTGACTGAACTTCAGCTTCAGATCATCTGCGGCTCGAAAAGTCAAAAGCAAGCCAGTGACAAAAGCAGGGAAGTCTCATTGCCATCGCTATCGAGCAATGGCGGCGCCCATGCTTGATGAACAGCAGCAGTATAGCGGCAGTTTCTGGTGGTGCCAACACACGTTTTAGACTTCGTAGACGCATTTTCAGGCTATGAAAATGCATCGAAATGTTAAACATTGGGTTTACTGCATAGAAATAAGTATCTGAACCTCCAATTGCACCGTAAAATTTCTTTGAAGCTGGACGATCGAACAATAAGTGTTCATTGTGGCGACAATATTTATGCATTAACTCCTATGGACTGCTGACGGGGAATCGTGAATTTTTCATTGTTGCGGAAATTTTGTTGAAGCGGCGTTTGTTGTAGCGGAGTTCGACTGTACTCGAAAAAAAAAAAAAAAACCCTTTATGTGCAGTCCAAGGCAATTAAATTCTTCCTATATATATAACCTTTATGCTGATTTCAAATATATAATTAGTTTTACATTAGGTTCCATAGTTCTTGCTTGTACAATGACAATGTGTTCTTTCTGGACAAACTTTTTCTATAGCTCTGAGCCATTATTCCCGACTCCAGCTAAGCTTTCGCCACCTAGCGACCACGCCTGAAAGTGGAGTCAACAGGATCAACCTTGAGAGGAGATATGTTACCACGTTGCGCGCGTTGAGACTCGGCTGCATAGTTCCTTTATTTTTGCAATGCTGCGGGTTGCGAGCCCGAAAAAGAACAAAGCGACGTCCAAAGACCATTGAAGAGTGCCGTGATGCATGGAATTATGATGAAAAGATGGCTACGTATCGTTCCATCACTTCCCGGAGGATGCAGATAACATGCTATGAAGTACAGTGCGAATTTAAAACTTACACAGCACCTTTTTGCCTTTTGATGAAGCAACATCACACGCCACAATTAAAGAACTTCAGCACAGCGCTAAGCGAAAGTGCCGTGTTGACTCTGTTAAGCACAGCCATCTTTGTTTTTTCGACCACTGTTGCCAGCACACTAAGCGTTTTCTGAAGTTGTGAATGGGCTCATATTACTCCAAGTTAACTATAAAATGAAAACAACTAATAATCAAGTGCGTATAGGACATTTTGATGAACAAGAAAATTGTAATTGGAGAAGTTTTAAATTGCTCAGCCCTTACTAATTGCTTACTTTAGGTTTGTAATAATTATATATATGATATCAAGCTGGTTAGGATATACTTGCGCTCTGCTCTACACATGCTAAGGAATATGTAGACAAAAACACCTAATGCAAGTGTACCCTCTCAAGATTTATCTTCTCAATGTCCCATGTCAATTTCTTAACAGTGAAAGCCAACGCACTTTCCTAAAAAGTAACTCTGGAATTTGAAGCATGTTCATTGAACAGACATGAAGTTCTTTTAGCCAGTACACAAGATGGGCAGTAAATTTATGCATTAGCACAAAAAGTGCTACCATTTTTAAAGCATGCTTTAACCCGAATGATGCAACTACAAAATTGCTAGTGGCTGCCTACGATTTGCTACAAAAAGGTAACTTTGCCAAGTAATATTGCTCAGGCTTTGTTGGCTATTCAGTGCTATTTCTTCTGGCCAGGTGAAATTTATGCTGATTTAACAGTAATAATAGTATTATATATGAATGCATAACTTTTGATTTCATAAGACTTGAAAATAAAGCATATTGTCACACGTGAAAATGAAGGGCTTTGGGCAAGGAATACCGCGCTAGTCAGAGACGCAGGTCAGAGATGTGACACAACCAAAAAGACTGAGAAAGCGCGCTGTCCCAAACTGACTTTTGCATTTGTTTCTCCTCAATTCTGTTACGCCTGGGAGTCCACACCCAACGTCAGTGATTCTGCAAAGGCAATCTGTGTCAAGGCTAGCGAGCGAGCCCACCTGATGCAATCAACTCAACGACGTCATCAAGCGGCGGCGCCGGTCTGTCTCACGCAACGCACAGGCGAGCTTCCTCAGCCCACGGGCCCGATGAAGCAAGCGGCGCCATCCAGTCTGGCGAGTCTTAGGCAATGCGTGGCACTATCATTCCTTCTTAGGTGCAACCCACAGCAGTGGCTCCTGATTTAAGGAAGCTGATGCCACCAGTGGTGGCTCCGATTGAACCTTGGTGACTTAGTGGATAACCCGGGGCCTATAAAAAAAGTCAAGCGCGTTTACAAGCAGCCGACCTATGCATCAGAGAGAAGCCAACGTATGCGTCAGAGAGGAGACATCTCGGCTCCGAGTCCCTAAGTTGTCGGCCCAAATGCCGAATATGTACCGCCTCTGTTTCTCTGCTCTACATAAACCTTGCCTTAACTCACCGTCGTCCTGTCCGCTCATCTATTATCTCTGCGCAGAATCAGTTGCGCGCTGAAAAGCACACACTACCTAGCAGCCAGTGACCTAGGCAGCGGCAAGTTTCGTAGCAGTGGCGCCTTCGGGACCTTGTAGGCATCACACTTCGTAACAGTGGATGGCAGCTGCGGGATCAGCCGGCATCAACGACATTGATGCGTTGAGTGCTTGATGTTTTCGCCTCAGTTCACCAAAGTACTCTAGCACAGGTTATAGTACCTAAGAGAAGGGCTGTGTGAAGCATTAGAGCGAGCTTTGATCGTTTCAAGCCAAGTCGGAGCGCATTGAAACCAAAGTTAATGCGGAGGGTGTAAACACAGCAGTGTTAAAAATTGCTTGCGCATCTTGATAGTAAACTTATAGTGAGTGCGGCAAGTAAATTCTTAACACGGGCAAATAGCAAGAGCTCAGTGTGAACGATGGAGAACCTAAAGTGAAGGAACTTATCGAAATTTGTGAGGAACTTGGCCTTATTTTGGGCTGCACGAAACGAAAGCAAGCAATCCTTGAGATCATGAAGGACGAAGGGGTGACGGCTGAGAAAGTTGATGAGAGCTGGGCAGATATCAAAGCATGCCGTGAGGAGCCTGAAAGGCGAGAAGTTCCCGAACGCGAAGAAGCTGAAAGGCAAGAATACACGAACATGAAGAAGCTGAAAGGCAAGAACGCTGTGAGGAAACCGAGAGACGGGAGCGCCTTGAGTTGAAACGAATAGAATCGGCAATCCTACAGTGTTCGCAGGTGCCTAGCATAGCTTCTGCGACGGTTCAGGTCAGCAGTCAGAGAATTCGGAACCAACTGCCACTTTAGTAGTAGGCGAGGACATGGCGAAGTATCTCACCAAGTTCGAACATGTCTGTGAGCGAAATGCCTTGAAGCGGTATCTTTGGGTGCAGAACCTGTTAGCTCTTCTTCCCAGCGAAGTGTCCAGCGTGGTAACAAAGCTTGTCGAGGGAAGTGTTTGAGAGCTATGACGAAATTAAAGAAGTGCTTTTGAGATGTTATAGACCCATTCCATGTTTGTAAACACAGGTAGGCCGATGTCGACATTATGGGTAAAGTTATAGCGACGTCCGCATGTAACTTCCGCTATAAGCGCCGAAGCCAGTGATGTGCACCAACAAAAGGACGTTGTGAGATGCCATAAGTGTTGTGAAAGCCATAAGCGCTGAGGACTGCGACAGCAAACAAAACTAAGTTGCAAGACACGACTAACATCCAACCGCGACGCAGCTCGTCGGCATACCGTTCTTTTTTTTCTCTTCGCTTGTCTGAGAACACCACATGCACGATTTAAACCCAGCAGAAACTGCGGTAGGCAGAGCGTCTTTTGCCTACCAAGACAGCGCCACCACATTTTCGTGACGTAAGTCCAGTGAAATTTGTCTATAAGTTGTCACCCGATCCTTTCTTGCAAAGGTTCCGGTATGCTAAAAAGGGAAATGAGTCACACGTTGACTTCACGTTTCATCTCAAAGCCGATTTAATTTAATGGCTCGAGCGAAGATGTTTATGACGATTGCGATATGGTGGTAGGATGCATTGCATTGGAGGGATTCTATCGCTGCATCGAGGATGACGTCAAGCTTTGGCTGCAAGATAAGCTTGGTGAAGTACAGCTAAACAAGGCAGCAGAGTTAGCTGAGGAGTATTATACTCGCCGAAAGTTGCATAGCAGGGCAGTGCGTGTTGAAAAGGATGAAAGGAAAGAGTGCTTTCCAAAGAAACCTGATCAACGGAAGCCCGTTCCGCACCGTAATTTCAAGAAGGACCAGTCTCTTACGGACACAGTACGGGAAGGGCAAACGGAAGCAGAGAAATCGAGTGAGGTTCCTAAACATCGCAATGATACCACACAGGCGTTTGAATCATGGAAGCCACTAATCTGATACAACTACAAAAAGGGACGGCATATCGCGATAAACTGTAAGCAAAAGTTTGCTTTTGCAACAATTCCGAGAATCGAAAAAGAACATGCGGTTGTTAGAGCCGTATCTCCAAGAAATTGGTGTGAATGAGAAAACGTGTCGAGCACTTCGAGACTCAGCAGCAACCATGGACGTTGTTCATCCTTCGTTGTTGTCTCCCGACGACTTTACAGGAGAATGCGCGTGGACCAGACAAGTCGCCGAGGAGTAGAGTGCTTGCTTACCAATCACTACAGTTGTCATTGAAGGCCCTTTTGATAAGCTTCGCAATGAAGCGGCTGTTGTCTGCCATGCTTCCCGATCGTCTTCTTTATCTTTTTTCTAATAACTCTGAGCAGCTTCTCAAAGAGCAGCCGATGTTCGCGTCAATGTTCGCGCAAGTGGTAGTGCATAAGCAGAAGAAAACCAAATGAACAAGCACACAGTGGGCACACTGAAGAAAAAGAAAAAACAACAAGTAGTAAGGCCACGGCATGGTCGCACTAACACGTGAAGTACGGCTTGAGCCGTACAACATGAACAATCTCTAGGTAGTGCTTTCGACGCTAGGGCAACATAGTTCCTTCTGGGACAACCTCATTGTTCACGTCACTTGCGCGATGCACCACTTTGTAGGGTCCAATCAAAGCAGCGACTCAGGAGCTTTTTAGACAACCCTTGGCGCGAACCAGAGTCCATACCCAAACTAGATCTCCTGGGTGGTATTTGACTTTTTGATGGCGAAGATTGTAGCGGTGTGCATCTGCAGTTTGTTGTTGCATGATTTGCAGGCGTGCCAACTGGCGTAGCTTCTTCAGCATAGTGAGTAAGCTGCTAAGCGTCAAATGTAGCGAAACGTCGTAATCGTGTGGCAACACAGCATCTAGCATGGTCTGGACCTCGCGTCCGTAGACGGGACGGAATGGTGTGAATCGTGTCGTTTCTTGAATAACAGTGTTGCGCGCAAATGTTACGTATCGTAGGACCTGATCCCACATCTTGTGCTGAACGCCCACATACATGAATAACGTATCAGCGAATGGTCTTGTTCAGTTGCTCTATCAAGCCGTTAGCCTGCGAAGCGATACGCCAACGTCTTGCTATAGGTAGTGAAGCTTAGTTTGAATAGAGTGTCAATGAGCTGGGCCGTGAAAGCTGTTCCTCGATCAGTGATCATGCGAGATGGGGCACCATGGCGAAGAACAACCTGGTTGACGAAAAACTGGGCAACATTTGAAGCTATAGCTCATTTAAGGGCTCTTGTTTTGGCGTATCACGTTAGATAATCTGTTGCTATGACTATCCAGTTGTTACTGGCAGATGACAGAGGAAATGGCCTCAGTATATCCATTTCTATTTGATCGAGCGGTGCCCTCGGTGGCGTGAGTGATTGCAGCAGGTCTGCAGGCTTCAGGGGCGAAAATTTGTGGAGTTGACATTTACGGCAGTTTTTCACATATTGCTTGACATACGTAGCAAGTTTCAGCCAGTAGTAGGTCTGTTGAGCTCTCAGCAAGAGTTCATGAAGAACCTAAATGACCGGATGTGAGCTCGTCGTGGCAGGCCAGAAGAATGTCGTCTCGCATGTCAGAAGGGACCACTTAGCAGGCAGGCTTTCCCATTGCCGTAGGCATTTGTTTTGTACAAGACACCATTTTGTACGCAGAACGAAGAGAGATTGGGAGAAAAGTGTTGAGGCACAGGTGTGTTGAATACTTCTAGATTCTCAATGATCACATATCGCTTGACGTGCGTAGCAAGTTTCGGCCAGCAGTACAGCTGTTGTACTCTGGTGAAAAATTGTGAAGCACCTAAGTGACCGGATGTGGGCTCATTATGGCAGGCCAGAAAAATGTCATCTTGCATGCAACAAGGATCACTAGCATGTGGGCTTTCCCATTGCTATTCGAGTTTGTTTTGCACAAGACACCATTTCGTGGACAGAATGAAGAGAGAATACAAGAAAAATGTTGAGGTATGGGAGTGTTGCGCTTTTCTAGATTCTCAATGATTGCGCGAATCTTGACGTCATCGTGTTGTTGTGCGATCAAGTCAGTTGCAGTGAGAACTCAGAGAAAGCTGGTGTCATTCTCATTGTCGGGATCACGAAAACCAGTAGGTGTACTGGGAGAATGAATCAGCATCTTCGTGCTTGCAACCCAATTTATAGACAATAGTAAGGTCAAAGTCTTTCAAATGAGGACTCCATCGTGCCAGACGCCTAGATGGGTCTCGTAAATTGGCTAACCAGCACAATGAATGATGTTTGGTCACTACTTTGAAGTGGCAACCATAGAATTAAGGTCTGAATTTTATGGTGACCCACACTACCGCGAGGCACTCCTTCTCCGAGGTGGAATAGTTTATCTCAGCACAAGACAAGGTTCGGCTGGCGTGAGCAATTACTCGCTCTGTGTCTTCTTGATGTTGGACAAGCATGGCGCCGAGACCTATACTGCTCGCGTCAGTATGAACTTCAGTGGCACCATTCTCGCCGAAGTGGGCAAGAACTGGTGGGGCCCGCATATGCTCACGTAGATCGGTAAAAGTCATGCTCTGTTCTTCATTCTAGTCGAATAGTTTATCATCACTTGTGAGACGAATAAGAGGTTCGGCAATTCTATAAAAATTGGCGATGAAGCGATGATAGTAGGCCCAAAGGCCGAGGAAGCGACGTACTGCTTTCTTGTCACGGGGGACTGGAAAGGTGGCAACAGCAGTTGTCTTGTTGGGGTCAGGTCGAACACCCTCTGTGAGCACAGACGGTGTTCAAGAAGCAGATCAGTGGCACGACACAACGAAAAAGACTGAGCGAAAGAGCACGCTGTCCCAAACAACTTCTTCGTTTGTTTTTCCTAGGATGCTGGCTCGTGCTCGCCGCAGTTCATGGCCAGGTGGCAATATCTATAAAACAAAATGGCCACTGCAAGATGTGTGTCCCCCCTTGTGGTCTTTATGCCACTGTGGAGGAGTCAGCCATGTCCGCCCCGTGAAATTACGTCGTCTCCGTGGAATTCGGACAGCCAGAGAGAAACCTGCTAGCCCACAATCTCAGGTAATAACACGTGTAACATGGCGTAGCCACTTCTCAGTAAGCCTTCCAGCACAAGAGCCGCCAGCAATGGTCTCACTACTGAAAGCTACGCGTATTAAAACCGAATTGTGGCTGCTCCAACCAAGACGCATGCTTTCATTAATGAAATAACATTTAAAAAAAAAGCACTTGAAAATTTTGTATTAAGACCATAGCAATACTGAATTTGAAAGCGCAGGGTCTTTTGGGGACTTTTACCACAACAGCGATTACAAATGCGGATATGCTGCAGGAGGACATTACAGAAAAGCTTTTCTGAATGAATATCGAGGAATAAAGTATATTAAAGGAAAAGTGTCAATGCATTTCCATAATTTACGTGTTCTTCTCCGGACTTGAAGCACAGAAAATTAGATTGCTATGTCCAGAGATAGAAGTGACAGACATTCTGACGGCATGCGTGCAGTTATTCCTGAAAATTGCTTTATTACATGCTGCACAACTCTCAAAACGAACTATCAGCAGCGTTCCTGGAACGGGTGACGTCCGACAATGAATCGCCACCACAGTTTCCTACTCCCGATTGGGCTAGATGTCTTGAGCGCCTGCGGAGAACGAGTTTCGCTCTTAAGCAGAGTTGTGCAACAAAGCTGCATCAGCACCAAACATAGCACCATGAATTTTAGGACACACGCGCGACTGCAGTTTATTCAGCGAAATAAAATGTGTACGTGATTGTGCCTTTGGTGGTCCCGAGAACAAGGTGCACATGTAGTTACGCGCCGGTGTGGCTATTGCCGGTGATAGACACTCCCAAATTTGACTTCGGTGCAGTTTGGCGCAATTTCCATTGACATTATCAGGATGGCGCATTAAATCTGATTTTTCGCACTTTGGCACAGCTGGCGCAGAAGTGGGATCACTGTAATCTGCCCTGTGGACATCAATGTATGAAAACGTCTGAAATTTCGAATGCTGACAATCTTCCTCAAGTTTTCCCAGACTTTCTGGTTCAAAACAAATATTTAAAGCCCCCACCTCTACTGCATAGGTTCAAACTAATGCTTTCGTAAGTCCACCTGTTTACGGCTGTGGCAGAGCTTCAAAGGCAATATCGCTGCAATACCAGAGTTTGATGCGGTGAAGCATATTAAAGATATGAAGAAGCCACTGTAATGGCTTATTGCATGTCAATGTAGCAACCATAGTTCTCTCGAGTCGACAATACATTTGCGACTGTAGCATTGTTTGAAAAACAGCCTTGTTGCAGTGCATATGTGTAATGCGGTAAAGCCTATAAAAGAAACCTGAAGGGGCTACTTTGGATGTTGGCTGTATTAGTCTTCAGGAAATTTGAATACTTTGAATAGTAAATTTCTGGGGTGAAATGAATCGAACACAAAAGACTATTCAAAGAATATTAGGAAGTTCGAATATTTGCACACCCCTAGCAATATGTACTTCTGTGTATACGAGTTTGCGATTTCCATTACAAATTTAATTCCATGCTAAAGCCATTCCTAAAACCCTGTATACCACACAGAGTGCTTATAACGTAAGCCGCTGGAGTCATGAATATCTGTATTATAAGCTACATTTCACTATAGCCAAAACAACTTTTTTCAAAGGCTGCACTTGCACAAAATGTGTTTAGCATTTCAGCATGTAGCCTCGCATGTCCGAGAATCAACTTAGAAGTGTGGCAGCTTGGGCTAGTTGGTACGGCATGACGATAGTTATAGCGCGAGAACAAAACGTTGACACAGAGACAAGAAGGACACGTGTCCTTTGTGTCCTTCTTGTCTCTGTGTTTTCGTTTTGTTCTCGCGCTATAACTATTGCCGAGAATCAAGGCATGCAATGCAGGATGCTTACAATTAAACTTCAGAATGTTAAAATGTCCTACGTTACGAACAAAATGATGCAGAAAAAGAAAAACCTAACGGGAACGCCATCACAGAAATTTGCCGACTACATTTCAGACCACCTCGGTTATGCGCATTACACAAACCCTGTGGATTCGTGGGTGTGTGCCTGATGTCCAAGACATTGAATTTAAATCGTAAACCACTATTCGAGTTTTATGTACCACCCATCCCCTCGTTTTCATCAATAATATGATCCCTTCCTTTCGAGTGCAGTCACCGTAAAGAGTTTCGTTGGTTCTGCACGAAACCGCGACTCTGATCGCTTGCGACTGCTACTAAAAGCAACCAACGCTGACTATTAGGCCTAGCCAGCGTTTCTGGATGTGGTCCAAGACAAACCGAACATTGAGTGCCAAAAAATTATACTCAAGCACTGACCTATGAGTAGCTTGCACGACATGAAGTTTGGGTTAGCAATGACAACAAAAGCCCGCCAGCAATATCTGTAGCAAGCACGATAATGACTACACTTTTCCCTACAACATACTCAATGCACACTTGATGAGGAGCGATCACACATTCCATGGTAAGTGAACATGGCCACAGAGCAGCCAGAGCCTCGCAGCCGCTAATGCAAAGGCTTTTCCATTGCCTAGGCAACCGCACTTCTTTCTCACTTGGTGAGCCTGCACTACCGGCACAATTCTGCCGCGGTCTTTTTTACTTTTCGTTTTTGTCCCCCTCCCATCATTCGTTCACTTGGCGTCCCTTCAAACTTTGTAACGAGATCGCTGCTTCTTCCCCAGCAATGTAGCAGGAGTGCACTCACTGCATGTTCACCACCACCTTTGTCAGATTTTCTAGCAACAGCATTATAAACAGTTTTTCATCTTAGGGGGGCTGCACAATAAACGGTGCACGTATAGATGGGGTTCTATGGGAGGGCAAACGAGAGTCGAGAAAGACCACAATGTAACCAGTCTTGCATTGAAGTAATGTAGCAAAGTTGGCTAAGTGGAACATAGTCATGACTAGAGACCGGATTATAGGCAAACGCCTATTTCGTTCTTTGCATTCCTATTGTGCCATTTTAATATATGAGCATAAATTAGAGGTTAAAAAGAACTTTTATGGTGTTTTTATAGTGCCTATAAATGCCTATTTTGGGTGTTCGTGCCTAAATGCCGATAAGTGCCCATAAATGCCTACTTTCGAACTGAGCGCTTATATAAGTGATATTCTGGCCAAAATTTTGTTTTCGAGCATGGTGTGAAGCCTTTAGTTATGTAAAAAGGCAACACTGATATTTCCAAACACTATAAAATTCAATGAAGACAAAGCTGACATGCTGCGAGCGATTGGAAGAGGAGCATAAGGAGTGAAAAAAAAAAAAAGGCTATTTCTGCAGCCCTGAGCGGAAGCACGTCTCAGCGTCTGCAGGGGTAGGAGGAGGGAGAATCAAAGATAGGGTAAGAAAATAAAAGTAATGTCTATGGCTGAAGATGCGACGACCGCCTTCTACAGACAGCTGTCTAGCGCCCTGAAGGAACTGAAGAACCACCCTGAAAACCTGGTGTTGCAGTGGTAGATGGATAGCAGGTTTTTTCAGGCAGCTATGGGTAGCTGGAAAACGAATCAAAAGCCATGAAGGGCTACTCATGGAATGCTCTTGTTGATTCAGTGGTGGCGAAGGTCGCCAAGTCATTATACTTTATACAGCGAAGCCTGAGACAGGTGCCGGCATGGTTACAATCAACGATGTATTTAGCATACACTCTGCTTATGCTTGAATACGCTTGTTCCGTATGAGAACCCTTGTCATATCTCTTTAAGTGACAAACATAAAAAAATACACAGAACAAGGCTTTAAAGTTTGTGTTAAGCAATTACTCAAAAATGATAGCTGTAAAAATATGAAATATGAGCTAGCATGGGAATTACCATCATCGCGTCGAATTGAACTGCAGTAAAAGCTCCTATGTCAAGCATTTTATGGTAAAACTCGCATTCGAAAATGAATGCGCCTATACAGTCCTTTTTGCACAATGGTAATTAAGACTTTGGAATGTCGTATCAGATATATTATTTCTATTACTTTGTTTTTTGTTAGTTTCATGACTGAATGGAATGGCTTATAAAGAGAACAAAGTGTGTTGTGCCAATAAAGGCATGTTTTCTATGACATTGTAACCCCTCTGCTGCAGTGCCTTCGGCTAAATAGTGCGATGTGCACCCGGCTTTTGATTTGTTTGTAATTCACTTTTTAAGCATCCCCTTCTAGGTGACATATTAAGTTGTAGTTAGAACCTAGAAGTTCTTGCGTGCCTAATGAAAAGCGTTCTACCACAGTGATTTTTCAAATTGGTTCGCTACAAGCCACCAAAGCATGATGCGAAGAAGCAAGTTTGAATCCTTTGTCTCTCGTTCCATGTAGCCATTGCAAGCCTCAATCCTTTCCTGTTCTCTTCGGTATCAGGGCTGGAGAATCGCACGACGCATACACAACGAGAACAACATGCGTAAGCAAGGTCACGTGTGCATGACGTGCCCCAGCTATACTTGTGCACACATGCTATAGATCTTGTGTCGTTTCGACATTCTCTGTTGCGTATCACTCGTTTCTGTGGGATGAATCAGTCAGTGCGTGTACTTCAGAAGAAGCTGGCAAGGATCATGTATTGTGACTGCGATACAGCTCATCACTCCGCTGAAACTGCATTCAGATACGACGCACCAAACACAGGCTAAGCGTTGTCAGGGTTGGCAAAGGCACGACATAGGAACGATGAAATGACGAACGCAAGCGAAATGGGGTAGTAGTAGTAGTAGTCGTAGTAGTAGTAGCAGTATATATTAGTAGTAGTAGTAGTGGTAATATGTGTGATTTTGCATAGAAAAACTACGATATGAACATGACGGATGATGTAGTGGAGGTCTCCGCAAATTTTGACCATCTGGTGTTCTTTAACATGCACTGACATCACGCAGTACACGGGCTTCTACTTTTTCGCCTCCAGCTAGACGTGACCGCCGAGGCCACAATCGAACCTGCGGCATTCGGGTCAGCAGCGAAGCACCCTATAGTGACTGGTACACTAAGGCAGACGCGAAACGTGGGCCGATTAGTGAATAGCACCTAGAGGCTATTCAAAACAAATATAAAAATATCAACAAGCTGAGATTGTACTTGCGTGTTATTATTTTTCTCAGCTTTCATTCATTATACTGATCTTGAAAGGGAAGTGCTAAGACACAGGGAAAAGAAAGACATAGGGACAAAGAGCGCTGGCTTTCTTTTCCCTTTGTTTTTGCGCTTCCCTTTCAAAATGATATGAAGCAGCCATCCCAAACCAAAGTACTCCTCATTTATGTTACACAACAGAACGCACAAATTGTACATGCCAAGTAGAGCAATGTCATGTGGAACGCTCTTAATGAGGTACCGTTTAAAATGCAGGATACAATCAGGAGATTGGGCATTTCCCGTCTTCTAGATATAGCTAGCATTTAACGAAGTTATGATGAACCGCGACATGTCATTTTGCAAATCTTAACAGGAATGATCTGAAGTGCCCAGTGCACCATAACGATTATTAGCTCGAAATGCCCAAACCTAGTGAGGGGCCCTTTAAGGTGTTCACCGATAGGGGAGAAATTGGTCCTACGTGATTATACCAAGCATTCCTCTCTTCTGGGGATCAGTGGTCTGGTTATTTGCTCCTGCACTGCCCTTCCCAGCCACAAAGAAACGAAAGCGACCCAGGAAAGTTAATTGAATGGTGGACATTTGGTGCACAATGCTAGACAATCAAACGGAAGACCACATACTGTGAATCGTGCGGGAAATGCATGCCTATGTTCAATCATTGGTACCTTTTTCCAGTTTTAAACAATATAATTTTTTTTTGCTTCTTGCCATAGATACAAGTCATATGATACAAGTCATCATTGTTTTGGAACATTTCAATTTTTGTAGAAGTTTATTGAGCCTACACTTTTGGTTTTGAGGGCCTAGAACAGTGTTTTACCTGCCTATCTTTGGCGCCTAAAACACACTTCTTTAGTGCCTAAATGTCCGGCCTCTAGTCATGACGTTCAGCGCAAATAGGATGCAGAAAACCATTCTTGTGTCGTGCATTTGTTTTCAATGTCTTATTTGCGCTGAATATTACTTGCCCCGAATATTACGGTCTAGCATAGAAGCAGTTATAATGTAACGATGTTGAAGGACTCAAGGTGTAATAAAGCTTATTTATTAAAGGCCGAACCTGTGCCCACAACTCAAAGGGACTATGGTCGTAGAACGTTACAGCAGAACACCAAAGATGTCTCCTTCTACTTATTCAAGAGGAGTCCCAAGCGCGTGGCGCACATCAGCCGGGGCCAGCTGGGTTCTCGTGCTATCATCATCGTCTCTGCGCAACAATAGACGGCGCGCATGTATGTCCCTGTGCGCGCGGTGATGGGTGCGTTGTTTGAATGCAGGCTATATGTCGCGGCATAATCCCCCTCCTCATACGCATCGTCCCAATGCGTCACGCAATGAATAGATTCGTGGTAGGCGTCACTGGTTTTCCGATGATCTTTCATATTAAGGCTTCATTCGGACTACATGTACAATCTCTGTAGAGTTGCGGCATTTTGAGCTCCTGTGTATAGCGGATCTGACTTGGTACGTTACATCGCTTACACGATGTAGTACTTCGTAAGGCCCGAAGTAGCGGCTAAGAAGTTTTTCAGAAAGTCCACGGCGCCACACTGAGGTCCATATCCATACTTTGTCACCTGGTTGAAAATGCGCTTCGGTACAACGCTGATTGTACCGATATGAGTCGATACGCTGTTGGCAGTGTATTCTGTATCTCCCCATCTGTCGTGCTTCCTCGGCTCTTTGCAGGAAGTCGTCTAGGCCAGGTGGATGGCTGCTTTCATCATTCAGTGGTAACATGGCATCCAGTGGAGTGGTGACTGTTCGGCGGAATACAAGTTCAAATGGTGTCACTCGCATTGTTTCTTGAACAGCTGTATTATATGCGAACGTAATGTAGGGCAATATTTCATCCCACAGTTTATGTTCGACGTCGACATACATTGAAAGCATATCAGTCAGAGTTCTGTTCAGGCGCTCCGTTAGGCCATTTGTTTGAGGATGGTATGCTGTAGTAGTTCTCTGGTCTGTATGGGTCATTTGCATCAGACAATTCATTAGGTCTGCAGTAAAAGCTGGTCCACAATCTGTAATTACGACGCTGGGTGCACCATGTCTGAGGACTATGTTGTTGATGAAGAACTTGGCAACTTCAAGAGCTGTTGCACTGTACAGCGAGTCAGTCTCAGCGTAACAAGTGAGATAGTCCGTGGCTATGACTATCCACTTCTTGCGTGCAGTCGATGTCGGAAACGGGCCTAGGATATCCATACAGACTTGTTGGAATGGGGAATGCGGCGGTTCTATTGGCTGGAGGAGGCCTGCAGGTTTCACGGATGGAGTTTTGCGTCTGACACTCACGGCAAGTTTTCACATAGTGCTGAACTGATGATAACAGTTTTGGCCAGTAGTATATTAGATGAATTCTGGCGAATGTACGGCTGACACCCATGTGTCCAGGTGTTGGCTCATCATAACATGCAATCAAAATCTCGTTTCGTAAAGGTGCAGGTACAATGAGTAAAAACTTGTCACCATGAGGCTTGAAGTTCCTCTTGTAAATGACCCCTTCTCGAAGACAGAACGAAGGGAGCCCTCTGGATAAAGTGCGCGGGACTTTAAAGTCGAGTCCTTGGAGACGCTGTATAAGAGGCAGCAAAACGGGGTCATTTTGTTGTTGTTGAGCGATTTCTGACGCCTGGATGACGCCTAAAAACGGGAAGTCTTCTTCCTCCGGCTCACTCGTCTCCACTGGTGTGCGTGACAGGCAGTCGGCACCGCTGGGCTTTTTCTCAGATTTGTATACCACAGTAACATCGTACTCTTGTAGCCTAAGGCTCCATCTTGCTAGTCGGCCAGAGGGATCCTTAAGATTCGCCAGCCAACAGAGGCAATGGTGGTCACTGACTGCTCGAAATGGTCTACCGTAGAGGTACGGCCGAAATTTACTTATGGCCCAGATGACAGCGAGACACTCTTTTTCGGTTGCAGAGTAATTTGTCTCAGCTTTCGAAAGCTTGCAGCTGGCATACGCTAGCCCTACGTTTCCATCTGCTATTCCTTCGTGGTCACAAAATGCCTTATTTTCAACAAGCACCATTACACTACAGCGTGGTGGCACTGTGACGTCATCATCAACAACGCGCAGAGCAGTCAGACGTCGCTTTTCCGATTCCTCCACCGACATTGCTTGTTCGGTCGAAAACGTCACACTGGATCTGCGCAGACTAATTATGGCTCCATTGGCTTGCAGAAAATGGTTGTAGAACGTTACAGCAGTACACCAAAGATGTCTCCTACTTCTTCAAGAGGAGTCCCAAGCGCGTGGCGCACATCAGCCGGGGCCAGCTGGGTTCTCGTGCTATCATCATCGTCTCTGCGCAACACTAGACGGCGTGCATGCATGTCCCTGTGCGCATTGTTTGAATACAGGCCATATGTCGCGGCAATATGTGCTCTGCACTTTATCTAGCTGAGTGCTGAATAATAATAATAATAATAATAATAATAATAATAATAATAATAATAATAATAATAATAATAATAATAATAATATCGAAAATTCAATGCAGCAGAACGCACAGCATTCCATGTCTGGAGGACGCATGCTGATGTATTTCGGTGCTCTTGTCACACCCGCAAACCACTCCGCGCTTGTCAGGGCTGGTTGCCAGGTGACACGTGTGTCAGGAAACAGGTCATCCTGGAACAGCTCGGACTGAAATGAAACAATGTCACTATGAGAAAGTGCACTTTCCATTCGCTGTGAAATGTAAATGCCAATGTGTTCAACTGACTTACCATGCATTGCTATCAAAAACTGCTATTTTCTCCCCGAGCTCGCCTTGACTTAAGATGACAGGCCAGACTTGTCCAGCTATGAATTCTTTCACTTAAAAGTAAGATTTCCAGAACTATAGTGTGGCAACTGTTTTGCAAATAATGCACCAAGCAGAAAAGGCATTTTGTGCCTACAGATATGCCCAATGTTGTTGACATTTTGCAAGTCTGAAGCACCACGGCAACAATGTGACAGCGAGTTCATCTGGTTGGTTGTGGCGTGCAGAGAAACAATGCAACTTTACTATCATGATGCAATCAATGAAAATGCTCCCTAATGCAATATTTGTGACGTGCAGTATGTTGGCATTGGTGGGACAGCTCATTTAGAATTAGCACTGAAGAAGCATTTCCAGCAGTCGCAAGAACCATTCAGAAAACAAAAACAAAACATGAGAACGTGACTGCATATTGCAAACTTAAAAGTAAACAATTTATATTTAAACCGACTTTCCAAAACTTCAGGGTCACTCTATATTCCAAGTTCACTAATACACGAAATCATAAAGTCTAGTTATCTGTGGTTTGATTTTGAAAGTGTAATTTTTTTCTGTGGAGGGCCGTGTGGGCTATTTTTTGCCTGCCTGTTAGCCATTTCTACATTTTGCTTCACTGTCAAACAAAGCCATTGCGATCTGTATCACTGCCTAACAAATGCCAAGGTGCCGCTGCCACTTAAGCAAAAGCACAGAATTGTTTTTAAATGGGTGATCCTCTACGCAATATTGGAAAACAATATTGTGTCAGGGCGCAAGCGCAATGCAGCACTAATAGTTGGGCGAGTTAGTAATATTATCTCGGGTATTACACCCCTAAACAAAGATCTGATTATGAGAGATGCCATAGGGCAAGTTAGTAAGGGTTCATAATTATGAAACAGCGCAACAAAGTGGCGATGACACAGCCGCGCTGTCTTCTTTATTGCCAGTGTTTCTCGTCTCTTCGCTGTGCCGCTTCATAATTAAGGACGAGTTCAATGTGTCAGAAAAGTGCCCGAGGTAATGGAGAAAACAAGAAAGCAAGATCTTTGCGTGCAGAGCTGCGGGGAACTCCTTTTTCGGAGTGCCATGTAGGATGATACCCTTCCGATAACAGCCTAAGCCAATGGCAATATACGACTGTGTGCCATAGGTTGCTTGAAGCATGTGAAGCAAAACAGTGCATATCCATGCTACATCAGTGATCCGAGGGCAATAAATTCAATGCAGCTGGTTCAAATCGCTGAAAGCCACATTGGTGCGTTTGGCGACCGGACTGGCGAATTTTGCAATGAATGGCTTTGAAAGGAAGAACCAAAGCAACTGACAGGGTGGCACACCTCTTTGACCAAAGTGAACTTTTTGTTTACCAAGAACGATTTCCAAGTTGGGGAGTTGACTTGCGATTAGCAATATATGGTTGCTCACACTGAGTGCATTCTGCTGTGGAGATATACAAGCCAACCAGCGCTTAAGCACTCGTATGTGGCTTGCTTGTGCTCATCGCATGCCTCAATAATGAAGTGAGCAACCGGCTAACAGCATCCTACTCCATGCTTGCTCTTCTTCTATTTCCTTTCTTTAGCTTCTGTGCGATTCTCCCATGCTTCTAGATTGCAGAAATAAGTGCCTTTATCCCAACAACTACTATCCTCTTTTGTCCTCTCTCTACTGTCTTTCGTTTATTGCTGTGGTTGGCTTTTGCTCTCTTTCATCCTACCTGTGCTAAATTGTTCGTCGAGTTACGCTGATGAAGAAACAGCAATACCCATGAACAAACATAGAAAGGGACCCTGAAACAATTTCGACGATTTAGTGTAAACACATTGAGCTGGTAAAGCAACTTCTAAGAATAATTTGCAAACCAATTTAAGCTCTCTGTGTGAACTGTGTGAGGGTGCTATCACCCCCTGTAAAGTCGGCGCCTTGTGGCGCAGACTTGTGTCGCGGATAGGCCGCATTTGGGGTTAGTAGATGCTGAGCGATAGGTGTCTCAGTGCTCATAAGAGTTCACTATCACAATCACAGTGATGCCACCGAGGTCTTCCGATTTGGAGCAGAAAAATTTTTATTTTAGAGCACTTTGGCGGAGCAAAATTTTCTGTTTGGAGCACTTTAGAGCAGAAAAATGTACTATCTTAGAGCAATCTGGAGCCATTAACTTCAAATCTTGGAGGAGAAACAAGTTGCATTCACATTCAAGGACATGAAAAATTATTCTGAGACTCTTGTGAAGAGCTAGAAATATTTAGATTCACTGCAAATTTCATGGAACCAACCACCTTAGAAGCACCCCCTATTTCCGTTTATGATGCAAAAATAATAGTGTCACGCTGTTGAGCATACTTGTTCAGTGATTATTTTCGTAGCAAATAAATGAAACACTGAAGATATGGTAGACAAATGATGTCACGTACAATGCTAGAGACTCACACATTTCCCCGTAAGACTTCATGAATGAAAAAAAGTTCTTTTTCTTTACGACCTATTAGACTGCTGGGCGCAACATGACCTTATTCAGCTAGTCTCAGAAAGCCAACCTCCTACGGCACTCACCTCTGTGCTGAAACTACACAATTTAACAAACTTCATTTTCCTTTTTGGAGCAATATTTTATGTGGCTAGGGCGTTCTGTCTATACTCCAGAAACCTCCTGCTGTGTCCTCTAGAAAGCAGTGCATAACGAAAAAAATCTCACAGGGTACATTATGCATATGCTTAAGATAACTCGAAGGAGAGATTCGTTTTGTTTTTAATGGGATACCAATTATATGGACATTCTCGACTGGTTTTTGCTGTTGCCAGAATTTTTTTTTAAATTTGGGAGGGGAGGGTTTCACCTTGATCTGAAGGGAGGGGGGGGCGGCAGACAAAAGGTCATTGTGCGCTATATATGCTATGGCAGAACGACAATTCTGGAGGTAGCGGGGGCACGTTCCCAATGTCAACTGTTCGAACCATCATCAGTGTTGAAATTTTTTCGGCGGCTGTGAAACCAGGTGAAAAGCTTAAGACGCATTTCAAGCAACAGTGTGCAGTTGGGATTGGTTGATTTCCTCTTTGTCAAGCGTGAAGAAGAGTGTCATCGACCCGGTTTGGCACTGAGAAAACACACGAGACCGGAAAGGCCATTGTGACCTAGACTCCATACCAGCTACAAAGGCAACGGGGACATTTTCAAAGCCACCGTGGATTTGGAGAGACCTAAGCCAGCGTGGTATTTGCTGTTTGGGGGTGTCAGCTGAAACCGAACCAGTAGCAGTTGCACCTTTCGACAAGAGTGAAGTCCTGAAAATTTGCAGTTGTTAAGATTTAACTTCCAGCAAACGACAAGAGATTAGTCGTCCCCTCCTAAATCCCCCTCTCTCCATAGGATCGGCTACATGGAGTGGCATGTTTGACAATAAACCTGTCAGACCGCCACATTGTTCTACCCGAACGCAGACAGGTTTAGCACATGTTCCGGGAGTAGGTATTTTAAAACATTACCACATTCCGGAAGAGATCTTGGACCACACATCATCTAGGATTATCGAATGTGCTCAAAATCTTGGTGATGTGTGCACAGCATCAGTGCACATGTTAGCATTTGTGACCATAGTTGAGCACCGTTTTAGACAATGCCCTCCCTACGTGCATTGTATAGTGTCTTCCCCCCCTTCATGGGAGGAGCACCAAGACCATCGAGCGCCTTTTTGGCTGAATATGTGAGCAACGCGCCCAGGTTTTGCAGCCCGGCAATATATAAGCGGAATACCTTTTGTATATTTTCAGTTCTGCCCTTCTCCCAACGAACTTATTCACCTTCTGTTGACTTCCCAGTCCCTAACCTTGTGAATAAATTCTTACGAGCGCCTCATCTGACTTGTTGGACGATGAGTCCTAGGACGGGGGCTTGCTACCAAAATAAGACCCAGGGGACCCGGAGTCGCAACACAATGCATAAGGCTGGCTTTTCACCCTTCCTGCTTCCCTCCCTAAGCACATGCATATAACTCTTGACCAGCGATTCCGACTAGACCGTGCGTGACCGAATCTGGCTGGTTAGAGTATGTGCTAATTCTGTGCTGATAGATAAGTACACTTCATTCGTGCTCAGATTCACTTTTTAATGTACACTATAACCTCACTACAACAGACCTCCATAGTAAAGAGGATTGTGGTCTGTTGGAAAAGGAGTATGTAAAATGCAAGTACCGTTACAACAAACTTTATAGAAACACTGAATGGGTCTGTTATAACTGGAGAGAACCACCAGTCATGTCGAATTTATTCTCAATGGGGCTTAAAAAATTTGATTTTCAGAAATCATTCATCAGTGTCTGTACCCTTTTTTCCATGCAATTCCAAAATATCTTCACTGAAAACGTCGTAAAAGTGCTGTAAGAAGTTTTTTTGCGCTTCCCGAGGTGGTGAAAATTATCGTGAAAGTCACACACAAAAAAAAAAGGCGTTTTTCAAAACTTTATAGGTCCGCGATGGCACAACTGCCCACCACCATTTAAGGCTCGTCGTAGGAGTACTTTGTAAAGAGCAGTCCGTGTTCAAAAAGCAGATGTTTGAAATTCATTTGGGGGATTCCAAATGGCTGCTTCTGTCGTATTGCTCCAGTACACCTCGCTAGTGAGATGCCCGTTCAGGAGGCCCCTCCAGGATAGCATCGTCTCCTTCTTGTGCGTCGTGCGGCCGCGGCTGTCTAAAATCGCACTACCTGGTGACATTTTTGTGCTCGTTCTGTGTTCACGGGTTGTTCAGGCAGCTGCAAGCGGAAGTTCAGACTTCAGATTACGATCGCACACCGTACTCGTAGCGAAAATCACACGTGCGTGTCTCGAACCGATTGTCATAGCGTTGATTCATTGGTGAGAAGGTTCTGCTTACTAGTGCTTCAGACATTGAGACGAAGACCACTGCAAGACAGATCTTTATACTCTCGATCGAGCATGTCGTACTTTGAAACATCGGGCACCGCGGCCTTGCATATTGCAGCCGTGCTTCCTGCTCGAAGTCGTGGCTAGGCTTAACACCGCTCTGAACTTGGCGGGCAAGGCCGTCACGCTAGCAGATATGCGAAAATGAATAAGCTGCAATGAGTTTTATCGCAAGCAACGAATCACATTGGCCGCTAGCTCCTTATAATCACAAATCTTGCGCATTCATTGGTAGCTGACCCCAGCCATGCTCTCCACGCACTGACCGCTCAGAGCAGCAGTGGCAGCGGCCACCAATTTCACGCGCCCAATTTTTCGTCACCAAAGCTTCTCGTAATTAAACATTAAACAACCCAATATCGGCAGCCTTTGTTCTTAGTAAATCGATTCGCCAATATCCGCAGCGCTATTCCCGTCCGAAAAGTATACCACTTGATACTTCAAGTCGGAAGTTACAGAATTTAGTATGTCCATGACAGAAAAGTCGGCTGTAAGAAAGTCCTGACCACCTTGCAGGCCTAGCATTTTAGTCAATTGGACCTGATTGTCCGTTGTACCAGAATCTGTCGTAAACGAAGTTCAACAAATGAAACAAATGGGGAGGTCAACACAATGCCACAAATCGGTATGTAGTAACCAAATGTCTGTTGTAAGCGGATCCATAGTAATGGGATTATACTGTTTACAGTTGAACCCCTCTACAACGAAACTGATGGGGTGCGGAAAAAATTTTGTTGAAGCAAAAATTTCGTTGTAGTGAAATTGAAAAAATATAGCAGATCTGAGCTAGCAATACAAAGGAACATTTATTCTCAAAATTTAAAAAATGTCCGCTGCTTCATATTCTTTCCCAGGAACGTCATGACGCGATTCTCACCCATGCATAGCGAGGCCATGATGAAAAGCACGCTGAAACAATGCCTAAAACCGCCTTCGTGAACGAACCAAACAGTTGCATTAACACGTTAACACCAGCAGCTGTTCCCCGTCAAAAGTATCCGACAATGCCAGGATTGAGGCAGGGTATTGTGAAGCAGCGACTTTTGCATTATGCTATGCCATTCTCATCATCCATCACTCGCGGCTAGCTGATTTTGTTGATAATGCGGACGAACAGCCGCTCTGATTAGTTACCACACTGGCCAAGTGCTAACATAATGATAAGCATCGGAATCGAAAACGGCATCGTTCTGCGGTTGCATCCAGCAGCTGCATAAAGGAAAGCATGAACTGAGCGACTGAGCTTCAGCTTTGAATCGTCTGCGACTAAAAAGCACCAGTGGCAAAAGCGGGGCAGTCCCATTGCTATCCCTATCGAGCGATGGCCGCGCGCCCATGCTTGCTGAACAGCGGCGGTATAGCAGCGACCAACGCATGTCTTAGACTTTGTTGACGCATTTTCAGGCTCTGAAAATGCATTGAAATGTTAAAGATTGGGTTTATTGCACAGAAATAAGTAACCGAGCCTATAATAAAAGTATTTGTTGTGGCAACAATATTTATGCATTGACTTCTATGGACTGCTGACGGGGAGTCGTGAATTTCTTGTAGCGGAAATTTCATTGAAGCGGCATTCGTTGTAGCGGAGTTCGACTGTATACCACATGTGTTACTACTATATAATTGCACAAAATTTCGAATGCACTACTGAAATCTCCACATACCGTATTCACTCACATAATGAATGCACTTTTTTTCTCAAAAAATCAGAGCAAAGTTGGGGGTGCGTTTATTATGCGGGGTAAACTTTATGAAAACTTTTTTAGGATGAGCAAAAAATGCCGTAAGGCAATAAAAAAAAGAAGTCGCTCAGCCTTATGCAATTTACATGCGCGTACACTGTTTGGAAACAGGTTCTTTGTTGCACTTCACTCATCTTCGGCGATTGAAGCCACGCTACCTTCTGCAAGCTGTCCCCGTGCCACCCACGCACACCATAAAAGCATTTCTCGGCTTTCTTTTCTCACAATCGTTTAACCGCAACAGTGGTGTCTCCCGTGACCTCAAGGAGCACCCAGAAGCGTGCGCTAGAACCCTACGACAACTTTGCCAACTTCATGGTAACCTCGCACGACGACCGCGACAACACCATTGACATTGCATCAATCTACCACCGATGCATCCAAAACAAACCGTTGATAATAAGATTAACAACAAAAGACGGCTGCTGTCTCGCTGTTCACGTGACAAGTTATTGTAGAAAAGGTAGCCTTGAAGTACGTGCAGATAACAAGCATGATGAGCAAATTGCAAACGAAGCGAGAATCGGGAGTGCTACCATGTTGTGAAAATTGTCACAATCTTTTCTGGGGGACAAGCGATTTTTTTTCCTGGTTTTCCGGAAACCAGCGACACGACGCCGACAAATGGCCCTTTGCGACAGCCATGGCAACAGCAAACCCTGTCATCATCGCCCAAGAATTGCGGGTGTGCGAGTGGCTTTAAAGTTTTGTATTTGCAGGATGCGACTGTGGGTTGATGCGGGCAGTTTCTTGACCTTCGCTGGCTGTGTGCTTATCAGCTGCAATGTCTCTACACTCTCACTGTTCGTGAACCCCACTGTGGTGCACGGATAATGAAAAACGACAGGGGTGTGCCGCCCGCAGATAGAAGAACAATATGGCACGCAGCAGCGAGCGAAGAGGGGGGGTGAGCCGAGGTGGCCGAAGATGGTTGGAATAATAAAAAACGAAAGTCACAGCTTTGCCACAAAGGCGAAACAAATAATGCTATAGCAACAAATTAGAACATCACGCGAAGAATGGCAAGCAGATGAGAACGTCCCCTGTGTTGCTCATGCACAAATGATGCATGAAATGTACTCACAGGTACAAATGAACGCGAATAGGTGTCTCAGTTGTTCATTGGCTGTGTCTGAAAAGTGCGTCCTTTACGCAAACGAAGACTGTGAAGCGACTGCAGTGACCTTTGTGCGCCTGGCAACTACAACAGAATTGTTCTGGCAAAAGCCAAAGGCTTACGATTCTCCCCACCACGAAATAAGCCCACGCACATGTGAGCGTCTAACCCACACAATACAGAATTTGCACTTGTCACCTTTCCATGAAGTCGCCAAGCACGAAAACACCTCTGTGTACGAGTCCAGAACACTTGCAAGTGCTTTGCTTTTCGCACTGTCATCGACCACCCAACTGAACTCGGGGAAACACGCAAACACCACAACCACGAAACGAACACAATCGACGTGTAGGCAAGCCGCATAGGCCTAGCGTGCGAAATGTGGGGGCCAAGACAGACAGATGCACAAGTTGCGGTACCTTTTCCCTCGCCTGCCTTCTGTACAGTGGGGAGTGCATCTCGTGGCCGCCGGCCTTTGTTCAAATGCGCAGTACTATAGTGCCTAGAATATACCTAGCGGTACTCTACGGTATGGTTACAATGAACTGGAAGTGTAGTCACGAGTGCTCTTCAGCAGCACCGCAACTGTCGCAGCAGGAAAGGATGACATACGCGTGTGATTAAAAAGAATGTCTCAGCTGTGATGGCCACTTTATTAGAGATTCCAGATATCGTTCTTTCAATCGGGAGAGATTAGGTCAAAATTCGGCAGTCTCCCGGACAACTCGGGAGAGTTGGCAGGTATGAATATGGTGATAGGAGTGGAAAAGCATGATAGCGACAAGGACTAACTTCGTCTTCCTTTTTACTATGCTTAACAAACAAAAATATACCGAGTATGTAACTATACAGTAACGACCCACTAATACTCTAGCATGAATGAGATGAAAAAAGAAATAGATATGATATAATCATAGAAATAAGGGCAATGGTACCCTATTTATTCAAATCTAGGCCGATAGTCTTTTCGAAATTTTTTTGTATCTAACTCCATGGTCAGTTTAGATTTGAGCTCCTTGTCCTTCCTCTTTCAATCCTCCTCCTCCTCCTTAGATTCGAGGATTTAGAAAAATGTGCTATTTTTCATCGAGAAAAATGATGCAAAACTAGCGCCACCTAGACAGTGTTATAGCCGTTAGTAGCCGAGCCAACACCTGGCTTAAAGGGGCCCTCAAAACTTTTCACAACCTCATAGTTTTGCATGTTTTTCTAGCTGGTCGTGTACACCGACGGCTCAAGAGATAAGTGCTGCAAGAACGGAAGTGATAGGGGCACGCAGCACAAAGTTATTCGGCGTAGAGATATCAAAATACAATGAAATAGATGCTTACCCTCAACTAGATCTTCGCGGGCTCGCCTGATCGGTCTTTCCCTTGCCCTGTGACGTCGGAAGGCTGGCCAATGAAAAGAACTGAAAGCTCTGCCATATAGGAAGTTCACATGACATATTGCCTGTTATGTCCAACGTATTGAGGCCGCCGTTGCGATGATAACAAATAATGTGGTTTTTGAAGAAGAAACAACACGTGCGGAACGAGGCAGCTCCCGAACGCTTTCATAATGTTTTGTAACATAGCTGATCTTTTTTTTTTTTTTTGCAATGGCGTCCATATATCATTGCTTTTACATTTTTTTCTTTAATTTTCTTCAAACAACAGCACCCGGAGCATTCCCGGTACGTTTCCTCAGCACCGTGGCGTTCGGCGCATTCTTTGACCAGCTTTGTAGTTTTCAAGCTGAAAAAGTCGAAGAGCTTTATTCTCTTCTACTCTAAGTGAAAAATCATGCTAAAGAAAAAAAATCTCTTAGTACTAATCCCTATATTGATGCAATGCCACAATCACATTTAACCTTACATTTATGCAATCACATGACGACAACCTCCTGGTGTCATTTCCACTCGCGATAGTTCTGGCGAACGCCACTTCGAGTAATGCAATTAGCACCAATGTTTTCAAGCATTAGAGGACGCTTTGAGTACGCCCGGGAGGCCGCCATTTTTATGTTCATGGCGAGTGTTGAGGCGAGCCTTTCGTCAGTTTGAGTCTCGCTTCGGATGGGTTGCGCGTGGCGTAGCTCAATGGTGCCGAAAAAGCGTAGTCGTTATTGTGTAGCATATAAAAGGAAAGTTGTGCTAGCCGCGGAGTCGTCCTCTATTGTTCAAGCCGGGCGGGACTTTAGCCCCCTGAAATAAAGACGGCTTGGGCTAACTTCGTTCGGACACAGCAAGCAGCTGCCCTTCCATTGACAATGGAAGTGCTCCAGGCGAAGGCAGGGGAGCTTTCAAGGAAGCACGAAGTTTCAGCGGCAGACTTCAAAGCCACCTTAGGCTGGCTGCAGAAATTCATGAAGCGCTTTGCCTCCTCCCTCAGTCTTCGTACCTCAATCGTCCAAAAATTACCGGCTGACTATGAAGAGAAGTTGCTCGAGTTCCAGCGTTTCGTGCTTTGAAAGAGAGAAGCGAGAGCGTATCTGCTAGGCCAAATTGGCAATGCGGACCAAACCCCAGTGTATTATGATATGCTGGTGGGGTACACAGCCTCCGAAAAAGAGGCCAAGGAAGTGAAGCTGCGCTCTGCCGGCTATGAAAAACAATGCGACTGTGATGCTGTGCTGCACAGCAGATGGGCACAAGCACCCTCCTTAAATCGTTTTTAAGAGGAAGACGCTACCCGTCAAAGAGGCCTTCCCACGAAAGGTAATTGTGCGGGTCAATGAGAATGGCTAGATAACTAGGGCCATGGTCGAGGAGTGGCTGAATATCGTATGGCGGCCACGTCCAGGCGCGCTTCTGTGCAAGCATTCTCTCCTTGTGCTGGACTCTTACCGCAGGCACTTTACCCACAGCGTCAAGGCTGCGTTGGCTCAAATGGACACCGACCTCACAATAATACCGAGTAGATTGACGGGCCAATTGCAACCACTTGATGTTTGCATTAACAAGCCATTAAAGGATCGCCTGCAGGGATTATACACGGACTTTTTCTAAGTCCGTGTTTATACATGGCCGTGTTTTATACACGAACATGTTTTCTCTTTGTGAATGCTGTCTGATTTTCACCTGGCCTACATTCGAGGTAAGCTTTTTTTTTGGAAAGGGGGGGGGGGGGGCTTCGAACGTGAGACGGTTGGATTAGAATCGAGGTTGGCCTAGATTGGAGTAAATATGGTGAAATATTTCATAGATACAAAACAAGGACAGTTTTCAAAGAGGACATAAAAGGTGGTAAATTAGTTTGGCTCGAGCTTGGTACACTGGAGGTTTTTCATGTTGAAACAGGTGTCGAATGCCTTATAATCGAGCTTAAAATGAAACTCACCCGCAGCCTTGGCACTCTGAATGACAATGGCTCCACGCTGGTTGTGGTCAGCCTGAAGGCACAAGCAAACTCCACTTCAGCCACACGGCAGGCCAACTTGGGCAGAAAGGCCACTGCCTGGTGGGGTCCCCCTGGGCACTTGTAGTGTGACAGGGGGAACAAATAGGGTGCATCCAGGGCAACCTCAAAGGCAAATATGGTCGAGTCCCCCTGCACAACATGACGATGATGCTACCAGAGTGCTCTTCACAAATTAAAAAAAAAAAACTATTTATCAGCATGACTGTGAAATCAGTTACTTGTTAAAAACGTGACAGCCTGTTCTACAGGTGTCCCTGACAAGGTTCCCTTAGCCTTGTTACTGGCCCCAGCTGCTTGTGTTTCGATGTTCTATGCGAATAAAATTATTTCTATAAAGCACTCGCAACTATGGCACAGCTGTGTCGTGCCAGGATGCGGTCTGCAAGCCTGAACTAATTTCATATACTAGACAGAACATTGTTTTATATGACCGATAAAGATAGGCAGAGCTCCTACATCCCAGCGAACATGTGAGAAAACGATATTCCCAACGACCACAGTTTTTTTAGTTGTGGGCACTGATTTGGACCCTTAATACATTTGTTCGACTATTCTGTGTGCTTCAGCATCACTACAATTTTGTATATATACCCTGTGCGACACTACACAGAGCTGTCATGGGCCAACAACAAACTCGTTTAGGTAATTTTTGGACGAGTTAAATGTCTGGCTTGAATGCTCTCAGTGCGCTGCCTGGCAAGCAAGCAAGCAAGCAAGCAAGCAAGTGTTCTCTCCAAGAAATTGACGTCCACTACGCATGAACAATGCAGGTGATACCACATTCAAAAAAAGAGTGCAAAGGTGAAAAGACCAAGGAGAAATGAGAGCGGAGGAGAAGCGTTCGCTATTTCGTGAAGTTTCAGGGGCTCTATGCAGTGCGTGCTCTCAGGGTGCGAGTGTCAGTGAAAGAAAGTGCAAAGGAGAGGAGACCAAGGAGAAATGAGGGCAAAGGAGAAGCATTACACTATTTCACGATGTTTCAGGGGCTCTATGCAGTGCGTGCTCTCAGGGTGCGAGTGTTGGCGAGACTGAGTCACGTGTGTACCGGAGACGCTCTCACTCCCCATGGGCAGCGCACAGTAAGCACGTGTTTACCTTCGTCTGCGTCCCCTTTGGGAATCGTCGGACTGAAGCCTGCCCGGTTGCCTAAGAGTCTTCAGCGGGCGTGATTACCTTTGTGCTAACTCCGGTTTTATACAGTAAGCCAAAGAGTGGTGAATAGTGCTTGCATTTGGTCATACTTCGATGAGCTGCACTTGCTGGAGGCTTATGTGCATGAGATTTGCCCTAGCTCTCATACCAGGCCCAGTGGTCATCAGGGTAGAGCGCATCAATAGCCGCGAGGAGCTTTTCCCGACCAACGTGTCAAAGCTCGTCATTGCCATCGGTGACATGCTCGTGGTTGCCTGTTTTAGTGTTCATCTTCATGTGGGAGCCCTTTCCTCCTCATGCCCCAGGAGTGGACATTGTACTGTATTTCGGATTTGGGGTGCCACCGAAGGCAATGAAGCTTGTGTTTTCTTAGAACGAATACTGTCTGCTTTGCCGCATCGCTAAACGCTTCACTAGATGAGCGCGCGCGGAGCGGCGCGCCACATTTGCCAATGGCGGTCTCAAACCAGTGATGCTACTGGTTTTTGGAGCGGATATTACTAGAACCAATTTTAAGACACATACTGTGTAAACAAGGGTTGTATCAAGTCGATGTTTCGACAAGTGTACTTTTCTTCCTCAAGGCTATAACAGAACACATCTGCCTGCTTGTCAAAATGTCGGCCCGACACAACTTCTGTTTACGGATTTTTTTCATCGCAACTTCTTCCTGCCATCTTTTTAATAATGTGTTCATGACACACGAATGATAAAAACACGCTGTGCTGCATGATAATCAAGCATAATAGAGTATAAAAGAAAAAAAGAATTATATCACTGACAGATAACCTGACCATATTTAGTAGACAAAGCCAATAATAAAATTTGAAACCATAGCACCTCATTATAATGTGACAGAAGACCAGTCGACTGCCGATTTCTCGGACACTAAGTTTTGCAGATGTGCCTGAAAATTCGAACGATTTCGCGACAGCATCACAAGCCCTGAACGTCTATGTATAAAAACCTCTGAAATTTCTGACGCTGAAATTGATTTCCACTTTTCTGCGTTTTCAGCCAACATTCCCAGTCTAAAACAGCATAATGTCCCCACCTCTGCTTTGTCTATGACCTCATAGGCTTAAACGAGCGCTTACACGAGTCATTCGACATCACAGCATATTCGAAAGTCGGCTTTGTTGCAATGCTAGGTGCTAAAAGGTGAAGCAGACAAAAATCACAGCAAATCCACGGAGTGAATGATGATGAGTGGGGCGAAGCGCTGGAGGGTTTCATCTCTAAACCGTGAACCATTCACAAATATCGCCCACTACATCGTGAAATACGTGACAAACACTGTATATATTTATATAAAAAATTTTATTATTCGTAAGCTATACGTTGCTTCCGTTCCCACTTCTTTATAACGGTGAAGTGATGGGCCGGTGATAGGGCGTAGTGGAATGTCTGTAAGGACGAAGTAGTGGGAAGTTTGCAAAGGTGGTGCCCCGCCGCGGTGGTCTAGTGGCTAAGGTACTCGGCTGCTGACCCGCAGGGCGCGGGTTCGAATCCCGGCTGCGGCGGCTGCATTTCCGATGGAGGCGGAAATGTTGTAGGCCCGTGTGATCAGATTTGGGTGCACGTTAAAGAACCCCAGGTGGTCTAAATTTCCGGAGCCCTCCACTACGGCGTCTCTCATAATCATATAGTGGTTTTGGGACGTTAAACCCCACATATCAATCAGTTTGCAAAGGTGGAACTACAGGCAATCACGTACAAGCAAGAGACGGACACAGTGGGACAATCTATGGTTCTTTAATGTGCACCTGGATAAAAGTACACGATCATCTTGCATTTCATGTTGGCTACTTCTCAACAGTATTTGCTTTATGGTCGGGGAAGTGATGGATCGGTGATGAAGTGTAGCGAGATGTTTGCAAGGAAGAAGTAGTGGGCAGTTGGCAAAGGTGGAACTGTGGGCGATAACGTACATATATACATACTTACATGCATACAAACATACATACATACATACATACATACATACATACATACATACATACATACTGTAGTGCACACGTATCCCGAAGAAGTACGGTCACTAGCGTGGGTCCAGTCTTAGCAAGCCGCAGGGCACGCGTTAAAGGGGGAGGCTACCATCGGATACCAACTTTTTTGTTGGTATCTTAATGGTATCTTTGAGATATCTTAATGAAATTTTCAGGATAGACTTATAGCAAAAGCTTTAGAAGAACTACAAAATTTCATCAAGTTATGTTCACTGGTTTTCAAGTTACAGCAGAATATCAGGGTAGTGCACATGGTTCTCTTATTCCAGGCCTGGAGAACTTTCAAAAGGTGCTGGAACTGTGAAATTCACTATGATGATTCCCAGATTGATACTCCAGGGGGTAACAGAGCCCTTTTTTTTTTAATTTCCTTGCTGAAAAGTTTTAGCAGACAATCAAACTTTGTGTTCATGATTAGGATATCATCAATCAAATTTTGATTAAATAGAATAAATAACACACACAATATATTGAAAAAATGGGCTTGTCACCCCCTCAGAAATTTATTCATGTACATAATAAAAAAAGACTTATGGAAATCCAATGAGTGGTTCCAGAGATATGGCTGGAATAAGCAGCCTCACTAGCCAAAAAAGTCATTTTGAGAAAACGACGTTTGAAAGTTTTGATCACATAGGCAGTTCTAAAATGAACCTGCAGAGTAACTGGAGGTGTCCTTTGGCACTCTCTTTCTTTGCCGCCTTTCCATCTTCTCTAGGGATCGCTTCTTAGTCTTTTTCAAGCGCAGAGAATCTTTCTCGGCTGCCCGTTGAATGGCCAGGTGGCCAGGTGTTAGCCCCACTGATGAAGCTAGCTCTTGGGTGGATCTGTAGCAGCCAGCATTGTATCTTAGCACTGCATCATGCAGTGCTGTCTCCACAGCAATCAGTGACGCATGCTGCTCTTTGGGCATGAGGGACCACAGCACAGAGTGAAAGTACTCTGATGCATTCTGCGTCTTTGCTCCCAGGCAGCGTTGCAGAAGAGAAGCCTGTGAGAGCCTCTCATAAATGGGTAGAAGTGCATCTGCAACATAGCGTGGCAGCTTGTACGAATGCTTCGGAGGTGGAACACCGGTAATCTTGCTGGCATTGTGACGACACCAGGAGTCTGCACCCTCTGGGCACAAGTCGTGGTGCGGCTTCTCATCCGTCGACGTCACATGGTGGTACGATGCCATCACTGCCCGCCGCATTGCAGCCACATCATCGGAATTGTTCCGTAGGGCCCAGCCATAATAATCTGTCAACTTGTCGATGAGGGCCTTTGTCAGCCTGCCCTTCCCTCCCAAAGCCTTGTCACTTTTCTGCACAAGGTTGCGAAGTGCAGTCCCCATCCTCTTCTGAACGTGGTTCAGGCATTCCTCTTTTGAAATGGGGGCCAGTCCATAAACATTTTCTTGTACAAGGGCAGAGAAGGTGGCACTATCTCCATCAGACACGAGCGTTGTGTAACGGAGGTTGTGCTTCGACAGTGAGCGTGAAAAGAGGATGGTAGATGCCTCAACCTCCATTCTCCCTGATTTAGAGTCGGTGTTTTTCTGGCACACGTGATTCTCCAGCCAGCATGCATAGTCTGCGTCTCCAGGCTTTGGCCCTACTTGGCAACCAAGGCACTGATTAGACAGAACAACGGCGTCCAAGATAAGGCCCGTATGGTATTCGATAATTGCCCCGACTCCAATATGGAATGTGTGCCCACACCTGTGCCATGTTCCATCATAACAAACTGTTATATCCCTGGTGAAATATTGATCCATTTCTTTGTAAGTGACTTTTACAGCAGAAGCAGATTCTGCATAGAAATTTTCTATGCATTGTGTCTGCGGTTCCCTGATTTTCTTCAGGTGCTTCTGAAAGGTCTTGTGATGGAGGCCACGATGGGACACGTTCATCGCTGCCCAAAAGTCGTTGAGAGCTGTTTGTCCCTTGCCTATTTGTTTTGTTGCCATAATGGCTCTTACATTCACATCAAAGGCCTTTGTGTCATCCTGACGAGATGAACTCCATGAGCTTGAAACTACTCCACAATGCAAGCATACTAGCTCAAGCTTTGCAGCAAGTCCAAGTTGGGTGCCTCCTCGTACCTTCATCCCAATCGCGGTGCACCGGTGGCACGGGGTCCGAGATAGCAGGTCGTCTAGGGCATCCATTTGCACAAGGAAAAATTTTTCGCCTTCACTTGTAGCGGTGGCAGCTTCATGATCGCGCTCCATTGTTTGAAATTTCCGCTCCGTCGCTGGCATAGCGCCAAGTTCTCTTTGCACAGCAGCGCGTTGTTGATCCGCCGCCTCTTTCTCCTCGCACGTCAGGAAACTTGTTCGCAAATGCACAGTTGACGACGTGGTCGCACTCGAGGCCGATGAAAGAGAAGATGCGGAAGCCACTGTCGATGAGCACGAGACACCAGGCGCACTTGTAACGACAAATTCTTGCACCGGCGGAGCAGGAGTCCCGTTGCTAGGCGCGTCGATGCGACCACTCTCTTGCGTAGATGAAGCAGAAGCTGCCCCACAGGTACCGTCGGCGCGATCACCGTCGGCGCATGTGCGAGCGGAGAGCCTCGCCGCGCGGACAAGCTTCATGGCTCGCTTCCTTGCACCCAACGATTGTAGCGTCTTCTTTTTCGTTGGGCGCATCGTGAGCGAACACAACAACGGTCTCGTATAGACGGTTGAAAATCGTCTCGTAAAGACGGTTGAAAATCGTTTCGAAGACAGTTGAAACGTGGAGAGTATGCGAACGGCTGCAACGATACACGGAAGCGAGCGGAACACAAAGACGCCGGACGGAGGAGCAGCAGACGAGCGGCCGCATCGGCCGCATTATGCGCAAGAGCGCTACGTCATCGCGCGTAGCAGCCAATGGCAGTCGTGGGCTCCCCCGCGTCCTTGGGGAGCACGCGCTTCGCCCAATCCCAGCTGCGCGCCTCAGCCGCGGGAAACTTGAAAGCTCTCGCGAGCCCTCCAATCATGAGTGGCTTGCTCCTCTCCTGCGCTGCCGCCGGCGACGCAGGTGGCGGGGAAAGAAAGAGCAAGAATTCACAAACAAAACAACACCAAAATGACGGCGCTCCGTCGAGCGGTCGAGAAACTGCGATCACGCCAAGTTGGGGTATTTTGAGCGCTCGCGCGCCGCTAGAGGGCCGCCGCGGCATGTTCTAAACTTTATTTCAAATGGTTTCGCGACGAATTAGACATTGATATTTACAGAAAAGGTAGTTTATGACACATACTGCCCGAATATGTGGTTTGCCAAAAATCGACTTTTTCGCGATTTATCGGTTTTCAAAGGCCGCGTACCCCCTTAACTGTCGCCGTGACGAGAACACGATACTGCTCAAAGTCGACACTTTATTGTCTGTGGCACCACCAAACGCAGTACAGCCCGTTGCAAAGGTGCGGCGGGAAAGCAAATAGGCTTATCCACGCCACGGGCATAAAAGTACTACACAAGGTGCCACGAGCACGTCTCCGCGGTAAAGGTAATCCACGGAGACACCGGCACCAAGGCCCAGGTGCTTGAGCGAGGGCAAAGGCGCTCGCGTTGGCTTCGAAGGGAGACTGGTCGGCGTAGCGAGGCCACGCACTAGGACACCGTACCGCCCTTCGGCCGTGCGTACGCAGTGGGGCAACAAATGGTGAACGTTCGCCTCGGGCGCGAGGCGCCGTCAGCGAAGTCCGACGAGCCCCGAGCAACGGGGGTCGATGGACAGAAAAAATTGCGTGGCTCACCGTCTGCAGTTCCGGAGAGTATCTATCTGCCCGCTCCCGACACAGCGCGCCAAAACCTCTCGGGAGACTCCGCGCGCGACGCCACAGTCAACATCCACTACCAGGTGAGGGGGTTAAACGTCACTCCGCTCTCCCAGCGGGGCAGCCAGCAAAGGAGGGCAGACATGTCGGGACATCAGAATGGCAGAAAAGGCGGCAAAGCCCGCGCAAAGACAGCGGGCTAGCCTCAATTCCCACACGCCGCACCCATGTTCAATCAGAAACTGAGTGGGCATTAAGAACACATTTTTGTGACAAACACGTGTCCACGAAAATGCCCTGATAAGAACGATGTGTTGCACACAACTAGAAATAATCAGTCTAATGTGGCAGCAAATGCTACATGTCAACGGAGATTCTCGTACAGTGGCGCATCTTCTAAGTGCGCACTCGTATTGGGGAGGTCCATACAAGTATTCCTCTATTCTGCCACACCCTTTATGTTCTGCAACATCCTTTTCACCTGCAAAAAAGCCGTAATTTATTTCGTGCTTTTCTAGTATTGGCGGCGCTCATCACGCGATGTAAATTTGCTAAATTTGTAAATTAAGGTTCGCAGGTCCTGAATGTATTCACAACAGCCTGGGCATGCACCGAAATGCCTGATAAATGTACTTTAGGAGGAACTGAAGCCATTTCAGATGGGGCTGTGGGGATTCGATTACTTGAGCGGAATAAAGAGGCATGAGTCTTTTTTGGACGATTTCTTGTTCCTTAGGAAGTTAGATAAATCGGGCATTAACTACCATATTTACTCACGTAATGAACACCCTTTTTTTCTAAAAAAGATAGGAGCAAAGTTGGGGGGTGCGTTTATTACGTGGAGTAAATTAAAAAAAACTTTTTCGAGAGGAGCAAAAAAATGCCGTAATGCAAAAAAAGGTCAGGTTGCTTAGCTTTTCGAAATTGACATACGCGTACACTGTTTGAAAACAGCTTCGTTGTTGCACTTTACTCAATTTCGGTGGTTGTTGGCGCCATCTTCTGCAAGCTGTCCCCCGGCCGTTCGCGCACACTGTAAAAGCGTTTTGCGGCTATCTTTTCTCACAATCGTTTAACTGCAATATCTGCTGTGATCTCAAGGGGTGCCCAATAGCCTGTGCTACAATGCTACGACGGCGCTAACATTGTAGCAAGTAACCAGCATTGCAGCGAGCTACCCCTGAAGCATCAAAACAAACCATCAATAACAAGATTAACAACAAAATACGGCCGCTGCCTCGCTTCTACATGGGACGTTCCTCTACGCGCGGATAACAAGCGAAGCGAGAATCGGGAGTGATACCAAATTGCGAAAATTGTCACAGTTTTTTAAGGACGACAAGCAATTTTTTTCTGGTTCTTTAGAAACTTGCGACGTGATAGCGACGAATAACCCTTCGCGACAGCAAATCCTGTCACCGTCACTCGAAAATCGCGAGCACATGGTTGGGCTTTTTCGTATTCGCAGAAAGCGATCGTCGGTTGGCGCGGGTAGCTTCATGACCTCAGATTGCTGGCTGCGTGTTTATCAGCTGCGATGTCTACACTCACATTGTTCGTGAACCTCGCTGTGGCGCACAGATAAGACGGAGGACGTTCCCCACATAGAAAGAAAAACAATACGACATGCCGTAATGGGCGGAGGGTAATATTTTACCATATAATATTTCATGAATACCGTTAGCACGTGTTTCCATTTCATATCTCGTGATACATTCATATGATATCACATGTGTTAGTTCTTATACCCTACCTTTTATACCTGTTCTCCTTGGACCAGTTTTCTGTCTGCAGTATTCAATAAATACAAAAATTAAATTGACCACGTCTGCAAGAACGATCGAAAAATGAGCTAATTGAAAATGGTTAATTGTAAATGACTAGCTGATGAAGATAGTGATGTAGATAGGGCTGCACTGTTAACGTTGTTTGTGAACACCATTTTCACTCTTTTGCGTAGCACATTTACAATGCTTCGCGCTCAAAGCACTCCGTGGACGATCCAAATTAACAGGTTACGTCCCTAATGACAGAATCAAAGAAAAATTGATGCCATCAAATAATGCACCCACTTGCTGGAAATAAGAAGCACATTCGAATCAGCCGATTTTCTAGATTAACAGGCATCAAATGGACGAGCTTTTACTGTATTAAAAAAAATGTTGCAAGAACTCTACATCACGTTCATCTCCAATCAGACTAGTGCTGCTTTAAAGATGAACAAAGGTGCGAGTAGTGACTTGAAGCATAGTCGATGTAGATTGTTGAAATAGCATTCACGGAACCTCGTGGTGCTTTTTAAGTGCCAAGAAAATGCTTGTTGAGTGGAAAATCACATTTCAGTGGTCTCCATACTGTTAGTGCAGTTAGACCCGCCCGCCTCCGAGAATGGTGTTCTGACTCTGCAAACCTGCCCTTTAATCGCGTTACTGCCCAACACCCGGCACAGCAGAGCAACAGAGCAAAGTTCTTTAATGGAATAAAAGGCTTTAGCAGAGCACAGCCTGGTAAAAACAGAGCTTGTGCACTTCTCAAGGGTAAGGTAAATAAGTTCCCTTTTTGCATAAATCAGAGTGCAATGCAGAAGTTTCATTTTATTCCATTTTGGTATCCACTGAAATATTATACATCATAGTTTGAGCACTCGTGATCACTGTATTTACTCACATAATTTGCACCCTTGCATAATTTGAACACCTCTAATCTTATGCCAACATTACTAAAAAAATATCACTGACATATTTTGTGCTCCCCAATCTGCCCGGGCCGGGCCAGCTTGCTGGCGCGTGAACAAGGAGACTTTGGACCTTTAGATGCTTTGGACACGTCGCTGGGTGCACGCCTCACCGGGCGCAGTCAACTGGGCCATGAGTGCGAAGTCCCTTCTTCTAAGAATTTCCTCTGAATTAAGGCCCCTAGAGTACCATACCCAAACCCTCAAATCTGTTGCCGGAACTCTAGAGTTTGCCTTTCTGTATCTCCTCATTTCTCTCACCGTCACTGACAACTGCATAGAAGGCGTGCGAGAGCCTGTCGCCCTGTCGTACCAACTGTACCCCTCATTCTTTGCATCCACGCTGCGAAGCGCGCTTGGTCAATTTCGGACGTTTAGGTTTTTTTATCCGTCCATCGCATTGTTACTGTTCCATTGCAGTGGGCTACAATACTTACATATACGGCAAATTTAATTAAGCTCGCCGTTACCAGGTTTGCCCAAAGAAATCGGGAACCGTGCTGCTACTGAACACTTCAGTGTGAAGTTCTTTAACGTGTAATGATCATCGCGATCGGTGGTGAAGAAAGCAGAAGAGTGCACTAGCTCGACGAAACCGAGGATGATGCGATTCGGGAAGGCAGTGACAGCGGCCACAACGATGATTCCCAATTGGATCTCTTGATCAGCAATTATATTTAGGCGGCGTGCTACCAAATCTAACTTGTTAAAGCATGTGCTAATTATATTAAAGAAACAAGTGCTGTTCGTTAGTGCTCCAATTCATTTTTTCTCTTAATGTGTGCAGACTGCACGTGTTAGTACTATTGCCCATTATTTCGTATGTGTTTGAGAAATCCCGCATACTTTGCATATTTTGCACCCCCCCCCCCCCTCTCGGAGACCCAAAATCATAAAAAAAAGGGCTCGAATTAAGCTAGCAAAGACGGTAATTGTACTGAGTGCGCTTCCTCAAGTTCTCGATTGCTAACTCTGCACACAAAACTGTACATACAAGCTATGAACAAGAAAAAAACTGCCATATCGCAGTTATTGAAACTTTTTATTAGCAAGACAGAAACTCGAGGAATGCGGGGAAGCAGTAAAGGAATACGAAATAAAACATAAATGATAATATAACTGAACAAAGTGAGGCATCTTTGAGGGTGTATAGCAGAAACGCAACAACAGGGACGAGACAGTTTGTTTTGTATGCATTGTAGCAGTTGGCAGGATGTGGCCTTCAATGTCAACAAACAAGTGAAAATATTCCTGTGAAGATTGAATGTAGTCATTTAAGAAGCAATAGGTTTGTACCAAACACATCAACAGATGATAAATGTAAGGTAGAACATAGCTTCAATAGGAGAACCGGTTCTCACACAACACGCTTTTACGCTCACTGGTTGATCATGCCAAAGCACCAAGAAAGGATTACATATTTAGAAAAAGAAAAAGAGAGAGGCAGAGTGCACCTTTCCAGTGAGAAACAGTGTTGAGCTGTCCTCGTCATAGAAGGGGATCAGTATGGCTGGGCTGACATCGATGCCCTCTGTTGTCAGGGGGGCTGAGAGCGACTGGCTGTCGTAAAAGCTCACTTGCCGTTCAGAGACTCTGCAAGAAACATCACATAGTCACTTTAGCTGCTTGGCTAATCATCTGAGAGCAGATTCAGGTATGGTTGCAGCACCATGTGTGATCCCATACCATGTCACAAAGGTCAAGCAAAAATCTGAGCAACGTGTCTACCAATAAGCTTTTTCGAAATTCTCCGACTTTTTCAGGTTTCCCATGATGATTTAAAGCAAACTCCATGACCGTTACATCTGCTTGGAAAACTCTCTGCACTGGAAACAGACCCACGAATGGTAAGAAAAAAAATCAGGCAATCCTGTAGAATAAGCTAATAAATGTATCACACGTGCTTCGAATGTCTGAGCACGTGCAGTAAATAAAAAAATATATGTATATTTGGCCAAAATGACACCTCCGAGCCAGAGAATCGGCAAGTTGGCTGTTTGGCAGGATGCAAACACACAAGTCAAAATTAATCGCAGTTGAAAGTTTGAAGGAGCCCATGATAGTCCAACAAGGCAATCAAAGCTGCTAGGAAATGTAGAAGTGGCACCATTTTGTGGCATCTGTGTAAAAAGAGGATGCCTGAGCCCAGCTGGTTCCGTCACTGGAGTATATTCTAGTTCACTATAATGGTTACAGGCCAGGCCACTTAAGAGGTGGATTGGAATATATTACATAGACCTATATTATATGACTTTACTATTTAGGATGCTAATTGAATTGGATTTGATGAGACGTGGATTATTGTATTTAGTATTGGTTTGCATGTCCACCTAAACTGTACACCTATAATATATACTTTTCAGCAAAAAAATAATTATATACTGCTTGTGTATTCTGCGCACCATGCGTTGACAGGGACTAACAACTTTGCAAGAACGGAGCCGCAACGCATACTTTCTTTTTTTTTTCCACGACGAGCACATGCGTGTCGGATTTGTTATTTCTCTGGGCTGTGTCCTCAGATGCCTGCAATGAAAGCTAGGAGTAGGCAGTTTAAAGCAATGGCGCTCAAATATGTGCTGGCAAGAAGGAATCTGTCTGGTTGCAATAGCTCCCTCGATTCCACAGATTTATGACAGATGCAGGCGGGTTACCTTCGTTTGTGTACTCTTCTATGGACATAACGCTAAAGACTAGTCACAGATTAATAATATAATCTTAGGAAACTGAAACGAAAAATTTAGATGAAGTTACCCAACTCTACCTTTGAAGTGCAAGCTATCAGAAATAAGTGCATAGCTGAGGACGTTTGCTGTTGCACCACCAATAATAATAATGATAGTAATAACAATAATAAAAGGTATCACATAGCCCGGCAAGCCTCTGCTAATGGCAGTTCTATCCGAACCAGAAGGCCTTCAAGCTGAGCCGAAATTATGGTCAAGACAAACATGCACAAATTTCGACAAGTATAATGTAGTGGTTGGAAAGACAGGTATGCTGTGGAAAGACAGGATATGTGGAAGCAACAGACATCAAAATAGTGAATGTACCAACATGGAAGCTAAGGAATGCTTTAGACAACTGTGAAGGACAAGTCCTAGAGTGAAACTGTCCACGGTCTTTATTTTTATGCTTCAGGTTGCCACAATTGGGACAACTATCACATTGGTGAGACCACTGGTTTCACGGAAAAAGTTGAACAATATGTCAGGAAACAACGCATGACTTCATATGTCCTCGCTAAACATGCGTATTCTACAGGCGACCAAACTGACTGGTCAGACGCGTGTGCTCTGGCAAGAAAAAAAAAAGCTTTCATCTGCCTGCACTTGGAATATCAGCACATAGACAACTGCACTTACGCTGAACAGGAGTGATAGGACGCTTCCAACAATAGTGTTGGTGCTTATGTCACATAATTAGGTGTAATTAAATACCCTGTGCTTTTCTCATGGCTATTATTGTGAACAAGACTCCCATAGCAGGTTCGGAAACACCAGTACACTTTATATTTCTTTAGTAGGTGTATTCTTTCACGTCTATATTACGAAACAGCTATGCACTGCTTTTGATTTTTCTCATGCATCCTTTTGCTGCTCACTGTAGTTGCAGCTGACAGAGAGGCTTTTTTAGCTTGGATCAGTGGTAATGTCTATGTTTGTGACAATTGCACAGACTGCCGTCAGTCTTCATGACCAGGCCCGATTTTTCAAAATTCCCTGACTTTTCCAGGTTGGTAGACACCCTGATGAACGGACGGTTGGATGGATAAAAAGACACAGTCAAAGTCATTGAAGTTCGCCAAGAAATGCTTCCCATTTAGAATGTGAGCTCAACACAGAGCCATTCGCTACTGAGCAATCTAAGACAGGTTCACATGTACAGAGGGCTAACACAAACATCTGGTGTTTTGTCGACAGTGTGCTGGTGTGCTACTGGTTCACTGCTTGATCACCTGTTGCACTTTTTTTGCCTCTGTTGTTTTTTTTATACACTTGCTGTTGTTTTATAGCTTTGCTGCAAGTAGTACCCCCATATTCATAAACGCTTATTGAATTGAACCTGACTTGCCACTGTCTCAAGGCAGCGTGTTTGAAACACATTTATGCTGTCTTGACACCACCTGAAAACAGTGCGAGCTCAAAATGCACTTGTGCTGCACTGACGGCAGTGAGAAGTAAAGTTCAAGTCAAGAAATGTTTCTTAATACAGAGGTTAGGCTCTGCTCAAAGTTTGAGGGTCTCGGGGGTTTTTTGTCTTTCGGATTGTGCCACTGATGCAGTTATTTTTGCTGGCAAGTTTTCAGGTAACTCATGCTGATCAGAACAGTGGTGTCGCTGAAGGGCCTTGCCTTGTGTCGGTGCAAAGGGAATGTTTTATGCATACATGAGGTTTTTGTGTGTGTGTAAAGGCTAGCCGATTTTCGCATGCATGTGGCTGTTTTTTTTTTTCCCTTCTGTCACTAGCGTAGCAGCGTTCACAGAGCCTGGGTTTGTGTACGTGGGTGGCGCTTGTGCTGTGCATGCATATACAAGGTGTCTCGAAGCACCTTCTAATTTCACATCCTGAAGCACACCAAATAAGCAAGTTGCATTTACATTCAAGCACTTGAATAATTATTATGGGGCTTTTATAAAGAGCCCTCACTTTTGAATTCTCAGAAAACCTCTACTGGTTTTTCTAAAAATTAGCAAATGAACAATACAATGAATTCGAAAAATTGTACTCTATGAAATGACACTTGAAATGGATTAATGTTGTCAGCCGAAGTGGTAGACAGAAACATCGCAACGCTTTATACTGTCGCTAATGCACTTCCCTAAGACGACACAAAAGCCAGCTGAGGAGGCTGCACGGAGCTAGGCTCGCAAAGCAAACTTCTGACAAACCTTTCTCTCTCTCTAAGGGCTCTCTGTGCTAAAGAAAGAGCATTCTCGCAGTGGCTGCACATGCGCCAGGTTGTCTAAAAATGGCATTTAAGCTGAGCAACTGCAAAAGTATTCTAAAGTGCATTAAACGGTGGACTGCATGGGAACAAACTTCACTAAGCCTTCAAAGAGAAGCTGCTCCGACGTTGTGTTTGTGCATAACCCCAGGTAGGAGCAGTTAAATAAAAATGCGCATTGAGTGCTGCCAGCCCGGTCATTCACAACCTTGCCTTGCCCACCAAACTGAGGAGAATACTGCCTCATTTTATAGCAGCAAGCTGTTTAGGCTACCAGCCACTTGTGCTCCGTTGTGCGAAATTCCCCCAGTGGGTGGGCCTCACAGGAATGATTTGGCAAGCCCCACTACAGAGTACAGCAAGTGCAAGCATTGACCGCAAACTCTGCTCGACAAAGTGGAGTACGTGAAACTAGTGAATGACAACAATGAAGATAAATAAAAAGAATACAGACAAAAGATAGTGTCAGACAAGAAGCTCGAGAATCGAATGCCTTAATTTCGCCAAGGCATTCAATACTGTCCCTCATTGTCGTTTAATCTCTAAATTGGCCGCACTTTGTATTGATTCATTAATTCTGTCTTAGCTATGAAGCTTCCTCTCTTCGCGTGAGCAACTTACGGTGATCAACAACATTTCATCTAACCTTTGCAACGTCACATCCGGTGTTCGCTAAGGCAGTGTAATAGGTCCGTTACTTTTTCTAATATACATTAATGATTTGCCCGATAGCCTTTCATCCACAGTTAGGTTGTTCGCTGACGATTGCGCCATATACCGCAACAATAAATGTTTTAATGATCATTCCGCTCTCCAAAATGACTGACCTAACCTTCCGGTGGTGCGAAACTTGGCAGATGTCCCTTAACTAAATGCAAGTTAATCTAAAGTTAATCTAAATCTAAAGTTAATCTAAAGTTAGTCTAAATGCAAGTTAATCTCGTTCACTCGAAAGCATACCAATTCAGCATTTCACTATAAGATTAATACGTGGTTGTGTCAGCTACACCATCTTACAAATATTTAGGTGTTCACCTTACTTACATCTGATCTATCCTGGACTACGCATATAGCAGCTGTCTCATCGAAAGCATCTCAATCTCTCGGATATCTCCGCAGAAACTTGCGCAACGCTCCTTCTAACGTACGCGCATTATCATATATTACTTATGTTCGCCCACAGCTAGAGTATGCGTCATCCACATGGTCACCATATCAGATTACTTGGTACGTATGTTGGAAGCCGTCCAGAATAGGGCAGCGAGATTCATCTCCGGAAACTACGACTATCATTCAAATATTACTCTAATAAAACAAGACCTTGCATTTCAGTCACTAGAAATACGCCGCAACATTGCTCTTTTATGTCTGTTTCATAGGTACATTTATAGTAACGAAATTCACTGTTTGCTACTTTATTCTCCTGCGTGCACTCCCCAGCGCATTCACAATGCACGTAGTTTTATGTGCATTCATGGTTACACGCAAGCATGTAACTTATCATCACTACCTCGAGTCATTGCATATTGGAACGGTCTTCCGGATCATGTATCCATTTGTAACCATGAAATTTTTCGCGATAACCTGATTTCGTTGCACTCTAGTATTGTATAACACTGTTGCACCTTGATTTTTGTAATCTTTTATATATGTATTTTTTCGTCTGCTTTTCTCCTTTATTGTTAATTCGTTTGTATACTGATGTCCCCCTTACTCAATGCCCTTCTGTGGGCCTGTAAGGTTTTTTGAATAAATAAATAAATAAGACTTAGACAAAAAAAACAAGAGAAAGAAATAGATAAAAGAGATAAAGAGCACAGAAGAGAAACAAAAACAGAAAGAAACCGATGAAAAAAGAGATACAACATACAGGTCAGCAAAATCACCTCATGAGTAGACGCGCTCGGACTCGCATCGAGCTGCGAGTCTGAATGCGTCAGGCTCAGGAACATTTTGGTAAGTCTGGTTGAAGAAAATTTGAGAGTGTGAGTTTGAGATCGTTCCACTTTCTGTTGCCCACCATATCCTTTCCATATACTCTTGAGCATTACTATCTGCATTACCTGGACTTACGATTACTCCCACATATTCCACAGTAGAGACTTTCATGCACAAATTCAACATTTATTGCTCAGAGCCATGAATTAGGTAACGGGGTGCCTTTATCTCCCTATTGCTAACTCTACTAGCGAAGTTTTTAATATATTGCTAAGAAACACTGTCGGAGATGTAGAAGAAGACCGGAAAGAGAAAGACAACTCTCGCTGATATTTGCATGGACTTGGCTCTGCCTTGAATGGCTGGCGTTACGTGTTTAGACAAGCCTTGTAAATATACTCGACGATGCCTTTTCTCTCCGTAAAATTTTGGTGGAGAGTGCGGGCCCTCTCTTTCACCATCACGACGATTCTCCATAGCGGACGCTACTTGGCTGCCTCAGCTATGTCTGCTCAAGGGGAATACGAGGATGCATCGGAAACGTCTCCAACCGTGCCTCGGCCAGCCGGGCCTGCCACGCCGCAACAAACCGCCGCTAACCGCACCGTCGTCCTAACCCAACCACGTGACCCAAGCACCTTTCCCGGCACTGACAACAAAGATGTCAAGGATTGGCGTCAGCTATACAAACGGGTGAGCGCACTGTACAACTGGAACTCGACGTTCATGTTGGCCAATGTTCTATTTTACCTTGAGGGCACGACCAAAGTTTGGTTTTCCAACCATGAGGAAGAGATCACTAATTGGGACATATGCAAACGTAAACTCATCGACCTCTTCAGCAAGACTATTGGGCGTCGTCGCAGAAACAACTCATGTGCCGACTGCAGTCCTTCACCGAGTCATACGTGACTTACATTCAGGATGTGCTCGCCCTTTGTCGCAGAGTTGACGAAAAAATGCCGGAATGCGAAAAGGTCAGGCACATCGTTAAGGGAATCGCAGATGATGCCTTCACTCTACTCGTGTTCCGCAACTCATCGACAGTCGACGACGTTATTAGTGAATGTCGGCGCTATGAAGAAGCGAAAAGTCGTCGCATTGCTCCTAATTTTTCACGCCTTCCCTACACAGCGGTGACGTCTACTTGCGAGAATATCTATCCACCACCTGCTCCTGCTGCGAGAACATTGTATGCCTCGTCCGCTGCGAAATCAAAGCTGCAGCTCCAGTCTCCATGCAAAGTCGTGGCCACGATGATTCCCACACGATTTCTTTAATACAGAACGTCGTACACCAGCAGCTCGCTAACCTCGAACTCTAAACGCTCTGCCCCGTGAACAGACCAGACTACCATCCACCCTGTCCTCCTGATCTGCTCCGAAACTCGTACGCACGTCCTCGATACTGGAACCCGGCGTAATGGCGACCTCCTGACGACAGGCCTATTTGCTTCTGTTGTGGACGTGTCGGCCACATTTCCCACCACTGCCATAGTCCCTAAAACTCGCCACCCTGGTACAACTATTCCAACAATTGGCATTCTCCTGTTAGTTCCCGACTGCCTACCCACGAAGACGATGCTACTACACCATCGACGCCTCCCCGACTGCAGCGCCCTCCTTCGCCATCAAGTCGCCTGTCTCGCTCTCGGCGCTTTCATTCTCCTTCCCCCTCCGGCTCCCGCCGCTCCTCAGAAAACTATTGGGCGCAGCTCCTAGAGATGAGCCTGCCGTGACGACCCGACCCGAAATTCCTCTGCTTACACTACCTGGACACAACAACCTAATCGAAGTAGATGTCAACGGCGCACCTGTCATGGCACTAGTCGACACCGGCGCTCATGTGTCAGTTATGAACTCAAACCTCCGTGCAAGACTATGGAATGTTCTCAGTCCAGCTCCGATCACTGTACTCCGCGTAGCCGATGATAAGACTCCAGTTCTCAGTGGGATGTGTGCTGCTCGGGTCACTGTTGCCAGATGCCATACCTCTGTTTTGTTTTATGTATTGGAGCAATGCCTGCATGAACTGATCTTAGGACTTGATTTCCTGTCGTCCTATTCAGCTCTCAATGACTGTGCTACGGGTGTCGTCGAACTTGCCCTACCATATGTCGTTGAGCCTAGTGATACTGAAACGAGCATGCTACATTCCGCCGATTACGTTCGCATCCCATCTCTATCTGTCATGTATATTGCGGTCTCTCCTGACACACCCGTGCCTGACAGTGATTACGTCTTGTCATCCAACCCTACCATCCTCTGCTCGCGAAACGTCACGTTCCCGCACACGGTCATCAGGATAAAGGACAATGCCGCATGTCTCCCTCTCGTCAATTTTGGACTATGCTCACAAGTTCTTCCCACTGGTATCTCCCTTGCGTCCCTTGCCCCAGCCTGCGACTACCACATTTCTGCCTTAACAATAGATAACCCACCACCCACAAGTCCTGATTTGGGTCAAACTGCTTTCGAAAAGATGACAAAAATAATCGCATCAGACCTTCCGGCTGAACATGTGCACGCTCTTCGAGTCCTTCTCGTTTCATACCAAGACGTATTTGACCTTAATGATTGACCACTCCAGACAACTGTTGTGAAGCATCGAATCAACATCAGCGATGCCAACTCGATGCACTGGCGACCCTGTCATGTTTCTTAGACTGAGCGTCAAATCATGCAAAAAGAAGTCGACAAAATGCTTGCCCGGGACATCATTGAACCTTCTTCAAGCCGATGGGCTTTCCCTGTCGTGCTCGTCAGAAAGAAGGACAACAGCTGGCGCTTTTGTGTCGATTACAGAAATCTGAACAAGGTAACAAAAAAAGATGTGTACCTTCTACCACGCATAAATGACCCCCTTGACTGCCTCAGCGGTGCAAAATATTTTTATTTGGTTGACCTTTGTTCGGGGTACTGGCAGATTGCAGTTGACGACATAGACTATGAAAAGACCGCATTTATTACACCTGGCAGCCTTTATCAGTTCAAAGTGCGACGCCCCAACTACGTTCGAATGAAAGATGGACGCTCTACTACACAGTTTCAAGTGGTCAATGTGCTTATGCTGCTTTAATGATGTCATTGTCTTTTCGCTGACTTTTGCAACACCTCGAGCGCCTCTTGACAATTCTTTCTGTTTTCCAAAAGGCAGGCCTTCAGCTCAACTCGTCGAAGTGTCACATCGGCCATCAGCAGGTTACTGTCCTCGAACATCTTGTTGATTCTTCAGGTGTTCGTCCCGATCCCAACAAAGTGCGTGCAGTCAAAAATTTTCCTGTGCCGACCTATGTGAATGACGTTCGAAGCTTTGTAGGCTTCTGCTCCTACTTTCGAAAATTTGTGCGCGATTTCGCTGACATTGCACGCCCTTTGACAGACCTACTCAAAAAGGATGTGGTTTTCGTCTGAGGTCCTGAACAAGCCACAGCATTTGTTGAACTGACCATGTGCCTTATGTTGCCACCAATTCTTGACCACTTTGATATATCCACTCCACGAGAAGTGCGAACCGATGCCAGCAGGCCATGGCATTGGCGCTGTTTTGGCACAGCAACAGCATGGTAGTGACTGCGTCATTGCATGCGCTAGCCGTCTATCACCAGCGGAGCGCAATTATTCTATCCCCAAACACGAATGTCTTGCGCTCGTTTGGGCGGTAGGCAAATTTTGCCCATATTTGTATGAACGTGTTTCTCCGTAGTCAAGGACCACCATGCCTTATGCTGGCTGTCATTGCTGAAAGACCCTACCAGACGGCTGGGACGGTGGGCGTTGCAGCTATAAGAGTACTCATTTACTGTAGTCTGTAAAACGGGCCGACAATGTTAGGACGCGGAATGTTTGTCTCGTCACCCAGAAGATCCACCAGATACTCCTGAGAGTGGCGAGTCCACGTGCGTCCTGCCGCTTTCTGCATTGGCAAACATCGGAGAGGAGCAACGACGTGATTCTCACTTAAGAGAGATCATCAACCGACTGAGTGACCCCCACTACGCCTCCATCGCTTCGCATGTTTGTGCTCCTTGATGGCGTTCTATACCGTTACAACATGCATCCTGACGATCCTGACCTGCTGTTGGCCATACCTACACATATGCGTCAGACTGTTCTTGCGCAGTTGCATGAAATTCCTACTGCTGGTCACCTGGGCGTCTCAAGGACTTACGACTGTGTTCAACGTCGCTTCTTTTGGCCCGGTATTTACCGCTCTGTTCGTTGTTACGTATCTTCGTGCAAATCGTGTCAGCAACGCAAAACACTGGCCCTCCCTTCCAGCAGGACGCTTTCAACCCATAGAGATACCATCTCAATCATTTTACAGAGTTGGTCTCGACCTCCTCGGTCCTTTTCCTCTATCCATCAGAGGAAACAAGGCGATAGCTGTTGCCCCCGATTACACGACTCGGTATGCGACTACACGGGCTATCTTTACTAGTTGTGCAACCGACGTCACCGACTTTCTCCTTGAGGACGTCATACTTCGCCATGGCGCTCCTCGACAGTTCATTACAGACCGGGGTCATTACTTTCTACCAAAGTAGTTCAAGACATTCTGCACAAAACACAAGTTCACCACTGCATATCACCCACAGACCAATGGGCTAACGAAGCGGTTCAACAGAACGCTTACGGACATGCTCGCCATGTATGTATCACCGGTTCATCGTGACTGGGATGAAGTTTTGGCGTTCGTAACATTTGTGTACAATACGTCTCGGCAAGCCCCAACCAATTTCTCTCTTTTTTTCACTTGTACCAACGAGAACCCACGCTGCCTTTCGATACGCTTCTTCTGCTTGTTCTTGATATGACATCAGAATAGGCTCGTGATGTAATTGCTAGAGCTGAGAAGGCACGCAAAGTTGCCTGCTTTTGGCTGAACACTTCGCAAGAAAAGCAACAAGTAATCTACGACGTTCGTCACCCAGATGTCCATTTCAATCCTGGTGACATGGTCCTTCTTTGGACACCATCACAGCGCGTTGGTCTTTGCGAGAAGTTGACTTCTCCATACTCTGATCTATACCGAGTATTGCGCCAAGTACCAAATCGAACCTCTGGAGACCACTACAGGGTGATCATCTGACATCGCTCATGTCACGCGACTAAAGCTGTTCCACTCCAACCAGTTGAGCACCAAGTCGGTGCCTTCACTGCCGGGGGTGATGCTACTAAGCCCTGTCGGAGATGAAGAGGAAGACTGTTGCAAAGAGAAAGACAACACTCGCTGATATCCCCGTGGACTTGGCTCTGCCTTGTATGTCTGGCGTTACGTGTTTAGACATGCCTTGTGAATATTCTCAACGACGCCTTTTCTTCCCGTAACAATATCTTGTGTTTACATCCCTTAAAAAAAAATCGCCTTACTCATAACTCGTATTCGAAGGCACTATATTGCCACGTTCCTTCCTCAAGTTTTGTTATCGCCCCGTTACACAGTACGTAATTCTCAGTGCGAACCGTGCCAGCAGTGTTCAGGAAGCTTCAGGACTGTAGTAGATCATTTCGTTAAGTTCACACCCACTTCACGAACATTACAGATTATTCTGGAACCTACAAGATCGCTAGCGATAACGCTAGAATAGTTGACGACAAATGTATAAATACCAGTGATGAAAGCGACATTTTGCTTTTTGGAGTAGCTTCTGGAGAAAGAAAATGGTGTTTTGGAGCATGCTCGAGTGTATTCGGAGCAGAAAAAAAATGCTATAGCTTAAAGTTCCTATTGGTGTTTTCGGAGCAGATGCATATTCCTAATGACTCCTGCAGTCTAAAACATCACTTAAGCATCTAATAAATATCTATAGTATTTATTATTATACAAGCCGTATTCTAGTATGCAGCTAGTATACGAGCCGTATAGTAGTATCAAATAATGAGGTGGAGGGGTCCAAGGGAGTCTGGATTTTTCTTATGTTCAGGCTGGGGAGGAGAGCCTTTGCAAGTACACCCCTTGAGATTTAGCTTTAGCATGTGATTAATTGAGTTAACAGTGAAGTACAGCACAATCAACTTTTTAGGAGGCTTTTTATCTGTTACTGCGTTCGTTCCTGTGTTAAATGCCCCTCAGCTTTGTGAACTATGAAAATTGCGAAAGAATAAAAAAAAGAGACCAGATAGAACGATGCAATTACTCAAGCTGGAATCCCGTGCTCGGTTTTTAAATTTCTATTTAAAAGAATGATTGAATTCTTACATAAATAAAAAGACAGTCCATATTAAAACATACGAATTGGCCACCATGGCCTGATATGTGTCACCCCTTGTGATTTTTCTGGATTTACGTCCCCGAGTAGCATGTTAGGATGATAGTGTATACAGCTTGCTTTTGGTTTTGCTTATGCTCACGAGATGGTCCCATAGTTCAACTTCATTTTTTTTGGTTTTCCAACATCTTTTCGGAGCAGGTTTGGAGCAGTTACTAGCGGAAATTGCATTTTGGAGCAGCATGGAGCAGGATTTCTCGTTTGGAGCAGTTTGGAGCGATTGGAACAGCACTTCCATCACTGAAATACTGTCACGCTTGACTTCTTGTCAGTTGATCGACGGCCAATGCTCTGTTCACCGCTATCACTGCCCGTGTATTGCTCTATTCTGACCATCAGTTCTTGGCCACAAGTTCAGCCGAATAAAAAGTTTCATCTTAGCATTGAGTCTCCTCCCTTCGTCCACGTCACGGCCCCGGGACAATATCAATCAGGGTCAAGAAGAGCACCAATTACATGAGATATTGGTGTTAAAGAGCATTAACACCATGTTTGAAAAGTTATTTCAAAACTAATGGACTCCTCAGCTGACTCACTCGCACCCACTCACACTCAGATCAGCCGTGAGTCCGGGTGAGTAATGTTTTGATAATTTTGAGTCTGAGTGAGTTCGACTGAAGAAAATTTTGGTGAGTGAGTCTGAGCGAGTCAAAAGTGCAAGATATGGTTAATGAGTGGGTCTGAGTTAGTTCCACAAGATTTGCTGACTTCTGGTATGGAGAGAAAGGAGAAAAAACAAAATAGAGAAACAAAGAAGGCCACTTGGCTCCGTTCTTTTTTTTTCAGACTTCGCATCACTAATGCGAAGCTGCCGTAACTTTTTTTTTTTCTCCTTGACCGGGTTCTGGCATCGCCATTTCAGTCATTTTCGGTATAAAGTCCAAATTGATAACAAGAGCCCGCCCACACATAGTCTGTTCTACCCGCGAGTAAAAGCTTGAAGGCGCTGGTGACGAATGTGGCTGAAATGACCATGAAACGAGTCTCGTCTCTGTCGCATGGAGGGCACAACAATAACATCACCTCGTGCGCAAGGCCCCCTATTGGTTCCTAATCAAGCAGAAAGGAAACGTCCCCCCCTCCCCCGTCTTTCGCAAGGAGCACGTGACGAAGAAAAAAAATGGTGGGGGAGACATTCATCACTCGAAGGGCATGCTTTCTGCACTCTCAACGTGTACTTTGCACTTAGAGATCTGATAGCACGAAAAGCTCTTCTGTACCTGGAGCAGCCGTATTCGCTAACACTAGCGTTTTGATGAGTTACACAAAAGTGGATGCAAAAGAGCTAGCTGCTAGCCTCAATTTGTAGAAAAATACAACTTGATATTGCATTCACTGCTTCATCCGTAATCAAAACCAAATTTTTTAAAATGTCAGCTACCCACTTTGGAAAGCGAGAGGGGGGCGTGTAACATAGCAAGGCCACTTCACAGAGGGCCTTATGGTGCCAGGGAAGTCAGCTATGCACCCGCTAACGAGAGCTGCGTATAATACAGAATTGTGGCTCCTCATACCAGGAGGCATGCTTTTGCCATTGAAGGCAAAACATTTTAATTGTGGCCATAACATTCACAAGCTCGAAACGGCAGGTCCTTGAGGGAGTATTTACCGCAAGAACGATTACAACCAGGATGTGCTCGTGGAATAAAACGAAAGAGCTCTTATGGATGACAACCTACAGGTAAAGTACATCTGAGAAAAAGCATTCCCACCGTTCACATGCTCTTCTATAGAAGTGAAGGACAGAAAATTTGGTATTGTTCCTTATACAGTCGATCTCCGATATATTGAACTCAAAGATAGTGAAATAGTTGGATATATCGAGAATTCGGAATACAGTCAACCCTTGTTCATTCAAACTCGTGGAGACCTCTGAATTTTGTTTGAATTATCAGAAAGTTTGAACCATCAGAAGTTCTCAGACAGATGACTCTGGGTGAAGTGACACTAATCCTCATGATCGGGCATTCATTTCATCAAATTTAAAAATTTTTTAAGTGTTTTCAGGCTCTAACTGCATGCAGTAAACAGAAAACAGATGTGTAAAGTCCAGAAGTTTATTGGCCATTTACTACTGATCAGACCTTTTAAAGAAATCGTGAATTGCCAACTGCTTCATTGCTTTAGGTATCTGCCTTCAGCACGAATCTCTTTATACCAGTTGAGAAGCATGAGGGTTTACCATAAATGTGCTTCGTTTCAAACATTCGTTTACTTGCAAAGCCTTCTTCCATGAAGGCCTTAAGTGCTTATTTTTCATATTTAAGGGGAGACGCGGGTCGAAAAGTCGCGTTTTTTTTCCAAATTTCACCTTTTCTGTTTTTTGTTGCTTTATCATCTTTATACATTATATTTTGACATCTGAAAATATCACAGCGAAATAAGCATCAGAAGTCAGTGAAAAACGCGTCTGAGTGAGCGGCAGTGACGCGCGGCATCACGAAATTTACACAAAACGGGCTGCTGTTCGCGTGCTCGCGGGGCCGCGAAGAGAGCTGTCCGCCATATTGCGGCCGCTGGCTCGTGTAGAGTTGTCCTTACTCTCCACGATCCCGGTTCTTGAAGTCTCGTACGTTCACGAAAAATCTAAAAAAAAAGCAACAAAAACAGTCTTTTCCCGCCGTTTCAAACCGCGCGCCACTAACGCAGGGCCGCCATTGGCTGACAGCACCCGTGTTTTCTTGCCGTAGTTCGCTTCACTGTTTTCCGGAGTTATTTTTCGCTGTTTTCGTGCGATGGCAAGCCCGAAAAAGGCCGTTGCCGACCATCGGAAATACAGAAGTAAGAACAAGTTCAGAGGGAAGCGGCGGAGGACGTACAAGAAAGCCACCGCCAACGAAAATGTCCGCGACGGGCCAGCGGCCGGTAGGCCTAACATCGACCACGGCAACGTCGACCATGGCAACTGCGACGACGAGATCAACGCTGCAGTGAATTTTGTGAGTGCATCGCAGAAAAAGATCGCGTTATTCGAAAACGACGTCAGGCCGAATGCCGATCGTGCCGAAAGCGTAGTGCTGTGCGAGTTGGGTGCATTGACGGCCGTCGTCGCAGGCGCGGCATGCCCCGTTTGTCACGAGAGTAAACTCGCAGTTCGGGCACCGAATAAAAAGCGGAAAGGCCTTTCGGCGTTTCTGGAGCTACACTGCGAGAATGCGGAGTGCTCGGAGAGCATCCTTTCGTCCGCGTACTCGTCGAAGCGGGTCGCGTCAGATGGCGGCCGCGGTGCAAGCAGAAGCTACGACAGTGGGAGTTCGCGTGACGCCTTTGCCGTGAACCTGAAAGTGGTGCTTGCAGCGCGTGCCGTCGGTATCGGGCATGAGCAACTTTCACGATTTTGTGCAGTAGTTGGATTGCCAAACCCTATGCACCATAAGACCTTCCATGCTATCGGCAAAAAGATTCACAGTGCGGCAGTGAAGGCTGTCTGTGAAAACATGCAAAGGGCACGCAGCGTCACCAAAGAGGTGGCTGGTAACAGTGACGTGCCAGTCATGTTTGACGGCACATGGCAAAAAAGAGGCCACAAAAGCCACAATGGTGTGGGAACTGTAGTGTCCTTGGACACTGGTTTGTGCCTGGACTATGAAGTGCTTTCCAACTTCTGCCTGGCGTGCAGTTTGCATAACGACATGGGAGGCGATGAAGAAACATGGCAGGCGTTTCATCATCCCGTTTGTGAGAAGAATTGCGACTGTTCTTCGCATGCCATGGAGGCCGAAGCTGCAGTGCGCATTTGGCAGAGGACTGTGGACTATGAGACACCCCTGCGGTTCACCATCTTCCTAAGCGATGGAGACAGCAAGGCCTACAACGGGGTCTGTGATGCCAACGTGTACCCTGACACTCCAATTGAAAAAGAGGAGTGCACCAACCACGTGGCGAAACGTCTGGGCACCGGCCTGCGGAAGCTGCCAACGCCACTTCCACGAGGGGAGAAGCTGAAGGAGACCACCATCCAGAAGCTTCAAACTTACTTTCAGGTGGCCATTGTGAACAATCGGGGAAATGTCCACAAGATGTACACTGCCATATGGGCCTCATGTTTGCACTCGTGCTCAACAGACGGTGCTGGAAGTCACAAGTTCTGTCCTGCAGGCCCAGACTCGTGGTGCAAGCACCGACGTGCTGAGGCGCAGGGCCAGCCTGCACCGTGCCACACCCCCCTCCTGACCAAGGCCCAGGGTTTGGCAGTCCTCCCAATCTACAAGCGTCTCACAGATGCGAAGCTGCTTGCCCGGTGCCTCCACGGCAAGACACAGAACGCGGCCGAGTCCCTGAACAGCAAAATATGGCTGCTGTGTCCAAAGACCCGGTTTGCTTCCCGGACTGCTGTGGAAACAGCCACAGCCATTGCAGTCCTGTGGTTCAACCGGGGCCACGCGAGCTTTGAAAAGGTGCTGGAAGAGCTTGGGGTGCTTCCTTCGGAGGCCCTGGTTACCCTCAGCGACCGCCGAGACAGCATGCGCATGCACAAGATGAATGTGCGTCAGACCGCTGAGGCGAGGGCACACCGTCGCAGTGCAGCCAAGAGGGCCCGGGTGGAAGAGTCCTGCCGCACCAGCCGGGAAGGGAAAACCTACGGTGCTGGAGAGTTTTAGACAACTGATATTCCCTCTGGACATGTGTGTATGTGTTCAGCACAAGTTTCGTGCTACTGCGTTTTTCATTTTTGTAAATACAGACTTTCAAACTTTCAAACGCGTTTTTCTCATTTCGCAATTTTGGCCAATTTGCATTTTTTGCGGGAAGTGTTTCGGGCACTTAGAATGGTCATACGACGACGAAATTTGGCACACACATTGAGGAGAGTGCGTAGGGTGCCGATATCTACTTGAATCAGCACAACCTATCAGCTGTAAATATCTATTAATAAATTTAATGGTGGTCGAGTGGAAAAAAAAGGGTACTTTGCTACACAGATGTTTTTTTCATAGTTTCAAAGTTGGAGCACAATTTCTAGCTAGATATCGGCACTCTATGGCTAATAGGGAGCAAAAGGAGCCATTGAACAACTCTCTGCATGAACATTTAGTATGCGCGAAAGTTCCCGGAAAACTTATCAAGTTTCACCATTACTTGAAACACAACTCCCAAACTATTGCACTTATGTAAAAACTGATTACAGATTTGGAATCAGGAGGAAAAACTGCATCAGTGGTCCAATTTCTGAAGCTCTAAGTTGAATAACAAAAAAAAAGTGCTTTCGAGGAGCGTCTCCCCTTAAACTGTAACGATTATATATTCACGCAAGTTTTTACATAGTAGTGGGAAAGCAGCAGATACTTTTTAGTATGAACCTGCAAAAAGTATAAATTAACCAAATGATGAAGTTCGAATTAAAAGGCTTTTAAATATATTCAAAGAATAGACAGCCAATGAAAAAAATTGAATTTTTTTAATTAACAAAATATATGAATTATCAGAGCTTGAATTATTGTGATTCTACAGTAAAAAATATGTGTACTTATCACACTTGTGCGAACATTTCAAATTCGCTTCTGTTCGAATTTAAATTATTGAAAATTTCGAAGTATTCGCAACGAAGGAATAAATGTACATTATTCCGCATGTAACTGCCTGTAAGTGTGGTTTCACTGCACTCTAGAAGTGCTAAACAATAAAAACACCTGTCCAGGCAAAATCTGCTCTGCCGCGAAGCCGCACATCAAATTTAAATGGGCCCTGCAACACTTTTTTAGCATGGTCAGAAAACACTGCCAATGGGCGACTGAGGCTCCCGTGAAAACAGAGCTAAATATTATAGTGCAGCACGTGGCCTACAATTCACAATAAATTCTCAAAGTCATCCAAAAAGTGCTTTTTTTAGCAAATGATGCCACAAGCTCAAAAATAATTCGTAACAGCCGTTGGGAGATGATTTAGACTCCAACCAAAAGTTTTGAAGAAACCCGACATTTCGAAACAGACTTGGTTCCTTCCTCAGGGGTGACTGCGGAGACTACGTAGCAGCGGCGTCTTCAAAGCACTTGCAGGGCGGATAATGACCCCCCTTTCTCTCAATCTCGTTTTGCCGTGGAGCACAGTCCATGTGTATACACGGGGGGAAGGGTTCCGAGAGAGCGGTTGATTTTATGGGTTGTCCTCCGTATGTGCCACGACTCGAATAATAACCTTTTCCTCCAGTTCGGCTCACTTTCAAAGTTGGCGGTCGCTTCGAAATTTATACGGTGATCCAACGTCTCAGCATGCTCGGCGACTGCACTGCGCTCTTTGTAGAACTTCCGCACATTGTTGGCGTGTTGCTTCAGTCGTTCCGTTAGGTTTTTGTCTCGCCGATATACGAAGAGGGGCATTCGGCGCACGAAATTTTGTAAACGACACCGGGGGTCCTGTCCATCCGGTCTTTCGGGCGTGGGAGGAGGCAGCCCAGCGTACGTAAAGGCACGTGCGCGATGCGAACCCCTTCCTTCTTGAAGATCTGCGCCAACATCTCGCTGGTTCCCTGAATGTATAGAACCGGTACGTGTTTCGGGGGGCAGCCAATTAAGGTTGATTGGGGTTTTCATATCCTCTGTTGCTCTACGCGGCGGGTGGTGGCTTGAATAAGTTTTTTGGGTATCCGTTTTTTTTTCTGAGGTCCGCAATTACGCGGGCCTCCTCTTTCTTTTGTTCTGCGTCATTAGAGAATAAGTTCTTATCTCTCTCGAGTAGCATGGTCACAACCGACACAGAGCGAAAAAAGAAGAGGCCTGCGTAATTGCGAACCTCAGAAAAAAGCCAAATATGCCCTCGGCATAAACAAAGCACTGTTCAATCTTCGAATATTGTATAGACACCTGCAGCACACAAGATAACTTCTAAGGAGTGTTTTGAGAACTTTTTTTCAAGGCCACAACTTTAACTGTTCCTGTGTATATCTGCGGTTAATTATACCTGTAACACTTTCGGGAAATAATTTTAGAGCAATGTCAAATAAAATGGGAGTCGTAGCTGGCTCTCTCATCTATGCAGTGCTAACCTTGCTACCTTACTTTTGCATTTCAAAGAAACACTGCAAAGTATAATACCCTCATAAAGTGGAAAAAATGCCAGACATTTATACTACGGCTATATAAAGTGCATATGAGCTACGGCTGTTAAGTTAATGTAGTAAGTCTCCTGCGAATTTCGTTTATGCTCAGTGGAATTAAAAAAAAATTGCCTCCCACATCTTTCCACGGGGGGGTGGGGGGGGGTGGAACCCAAGTAAATGCAGTGCAGAGTGGGGGGTGGGGGGTGGGGGGCTCATCAACGTTACAAGAGGTTTGACGAGGTGCGCGATGGGATTGTCTCATTTTGTATGTCATGAATAGCTAGTCATAACTGTCACACCATCTTACCCTTCTTACTAATTTTGGTTTACCTTACGTTATTTGGGTAATCCCGCGAGCACCCAGACATAAAAGAGAAAGAGAAAGAGAAAGAGAGAGATAGAAAGGTAGATAGATAGATAGATTGTAGATCGTAACTATATCAACGTACAGTAAAGTTGCCGATTGCAACTCTGGGTTACCACGGGATTTTAGAGCGCATGCCTTTAATCTAGTTGGAGTGGGTCTGACAGCGATGGTTATTTTTGAATCTTCACATGAGTTTTTGAACCATTCGCATTTAATGGGGTTGATACCGTGACTTTACAAGTATGATTTAGTCTGTTGTTTCGTAAATATTAGTGAGACCCAGACAGTTGACGTCAGCCTTATATGAGCGTGAATGAACTGTAAGTTTTGAAAGGAAAATAAAAATGCCGGTTAGTCTTTTAGAGGTTTGCTGATTGCGACCGTTTATGATTAAACTGTGCTGTTTACATTTCTTTCAGATCTACGGAGTTTGCTTTCACGTGTTCCAGTGCTATTCACTAACCCAGGATACACAGTCTCCACAATCTCCTCCCTTGGCCTGCCTTTGGTCTCCGCATCGCTGCTCGACAGCAGAAAATCATCATCATAATCATCACCTTTTGAGAGATTTTACTACCTTTCACTACGGGAGCATTTTTACGCTAGTTTGTCGAAGAACAAGCGCCACACGCTTGAGCTTTAACAAATTAGTACACTTATGAATAACTGACAAGATATGACAAAGACGAAGAAGGCCACATACGATTGGAATTAAAGTTAAGTATTATTGGCTAATTACCCGATGCTACATACATGAACCTGCTTTGCTAACACAAGAAATCGGTAACATTGGCATCGATAGGCACGTCTGGGATAAGAGTCACTTCGTATCATGAACTTCAAGAGCAAGAAAAACAGCTGGTCGTGTCTTGCAGTCTACGGAGCTACGCTGCTGGAAACAGGAGCGGTGGCCGTGAGAGCCTACCTACATAGTTGAAATGTTTTCTGAGACACGCGTATTAAATACGCTACTCTAGGCAATGTATCGTTGCTGTTGCAGCAATACTACTTGGTAAACCTTTCTTTACGCGATACTCAAGGGCGTCTTCAGCTCAGTGGTGTAAAGTTATATTAAGGGTTTCTTAAAATTACGTGTAGCATTCCGATGGAGCAAAGTGCTAGACATCTTGTACTGTGCAATTATCGTGCAGGCCAATGGACTCAAAGTGTTCTCATTTGTAGTGTTTGACATAGTATGTGTCCCATCCGTACCTTAAACCTCACAATACAAAGTAAAACAGCATACCCATGCCATTATACCAATACGAATGAGACCCGAGCCTAATTCGGGCCTGACTTAGGCCCGGGCCCGACCCGGGCCTGGGCCCGAGTCGTGCCCGGGCCTGGCCCAGGCTTTTGGACCGACCTGGGCCTGTGCAATGCTCTACCGTTGCCCCTGCTCCGGCTCGCACTGCTGCAAGTGACACGACCCCCACTCAATGCAAACATGGTTCAAGCTATCATCCGCCAAGAACTCGCCAGCATAGGTATTTTCTCGGTATGCGCTGTGCCCAGCTCGCAGGGAGCTCCATGGCGTCCACCCTCGTTCTATCACGAGCAGCAGTTTACGGCCTCATCTCACGACCTTGCTGCAGGGAGAACCGCCGACAATTGACCAATTTGTTTTCATTGTCACTGTATCAATCATGTCGTTTGTTACTGCAATTCCCACTGGTCCTTGCCCCCTCGGGCATCGTCTGAACCTTACTGCTGACAGGACAGCACCCGCTTTGCATCTACCACCCAGTCTTCTTCGCCAAACAACTACAGAAGGTTAAACAGCCGATCTCAGTCGCCGCATGGTTGCCAGTCCTGTTCGCCTCCAGGATGTCCTCAATCATCTCGCTCGACTCGCAGCCCGTCCTCATTCGACCCCGCTCCTGCCTATACGAGAAACTTAACAGTGCAGAGCCTGGAGGTGACGCTGCATTGTCGACTTCCTCCGCAAATCTTTTCTTGATGCTTCCGACGAGGCAAAGTTTTTTAGACGTTGATGTTGATGGTGCGACTATTTCTGGCCTTATCGATACTAGAGGGCACATTTCTGTAATGAGTGCGAACCTACACTGACGCCTACATAAAGTACTCACGCCTGCCGCTTCCCACACACTCTGAGTCGCTGATGGGAGAACCCCTGCCATTCAAGGGATGTGCACAGCCCGTGTGTCCATTGCTTGCCATCCTACATTAGTTCAGTTTGCAGTCATTGAAATGTGTCCTTACGATCTAATACTTGGATTGGACTTTTTGTCATGTCATTCTGCGCTCATTGATTGTGCCACTGGTGCTCTTCGGCTTGAGCTGCCACAGCTTGGAGATTTTCCAGCTGACTATTCTCCGTGTTTATGCTCTCGTCACCACGTTTGCTTGCCGCCGAAAGCCGCTACATACGTCACTTTGTCGTCCTCACGTGATGTGCCTGATAGTGACTACCTCTTCACTGCTATTGTCCACGTACTGATGGCCCGACACGTCGCCCTTGCTCACACTGTTGTCTCTGTTGCTGATAATACAGTGGTCATACCCCTACTCAATGTCACTCTTTAGACTCAAGTTATTACCGAAGACATGTCTTTGGCCACCCTATCTCCGCTTAACAGCCGCAACGTTACTGGTTTGAACACCAATGCTACATCCCCCTGTCTTGGCCGCAATCACACTCTGCCTGCCGATGACATTAACAAGATGATTGCTCCAGATCTCACCCCAGCGCAAGCTATCGGCTTCCGTCGTTTGCTAATATCATATCGAGACATTTTCGACTTTTACCACCGCCCTCTCGGCCAAACAACTGCTGTGACTCATCGAATCAACACTGGTGATGCCAGTCCTATACAGCGGTGTCCATATCGCGTCTCTCACCAAGAACACCAAGTTAATCAGAATGAAGTGGACAAAATCATTACTAAAGACGTCATAGAACCATCATCCTGCTCCTGGGCTCACCAGTCATGCTCATAGAGAAGGATGGCAGCTGGCGCGTTTACGTAAACTAATGCCAGCTAAACAAGGTTACTCAAAGATGTTTTTTTTTTGCCTTGGGGATTGATGACGCCCTCGATCGCCTCCAGGGTGCCCAATACTTTTCGTCTATTTGTCCAGCTATAGGCAAATTTCTATCAACCCCATGGTCCGCAAAAAAAAAACGCTTTTGTTACGCCCGATGGCCTCTACCAGTTCAAAGTGATGCCGTTCGGACTATGTAATGCGTCGGCAACTTTCGAGCGCATGATGGACTCCCTTCCCCAAAGATATAAGTGGTCCATCTGCTTATGTTACTTTGACAATGTCATCGTCTTTTCACCTACCTTTGACAGCCATCTCACACGTCTTTCAACCGTTCTGGATGTTTTACGAAGAGCCGCTATCCAGCTCAATTCTGCAAAATGCCATTTCGGACGTCACCAAATCCCCATACTCAACAACTTGTCGGTATCGCTGGTGTTCAACCGGTGCGAGTTCAAAAGGTGCGAGCAGTACAAGAATTTCCTGTACCATGTTCAACCAAAGACGTCCGAAGTTTTGTAGGGCTATGTTTCTATTTTCTTCCATTTATTCCCAAATGTGCCGACATCGCCCGACTGCTTACTGATCTCCTAAAAAAGGACGTTCCCTTCGCGTGGGGTGAAGAGCAAGTGAACGCCTTTTCAGCTCTTATCCATCTGCCGACTACACCACCAATACTGGCCAATTTAACCCTACATCACCTCCAGAGCTTCGGACCAATGCCAGTAGCCATGGAATTGGGGTGGTCCTTGGCCAACGACAGCACGGGAAGGACCGCGTGATTGCTTAAGCCAGTCGACTTCTTTCGCCTGCAAAACGGAAGTTCTCAATCCCTGAGCGTGAACGCCTATCTTTAGTGTGGGCCGTGCAGCGTCTTGGCCATTGCATCTGCAAGAATACTCGTTCACGGTCTACTACAAGTCGGGACGCCGGCACAAAGACACAGACTGTCACGTCATCCGGTTGAAACGCCCGACTTGACAGACCTCAAATCAGACCCCTGCGTGCTCTCCATCCATGCTTTGGGTGATATCTCCACCGAATGGCGTGACCCATCCTTACTCTCAATCATCAAGCGTCTGAGCTCTTCTCCAACAGACTCTTCTGTTAGCCTGTTCGAACTGCACGACAACATTCTGTACTGTCGCAGGTTCAACGTTGATAGCCCGGGATCACTACTCGTGCTTCCCCATCATCTGCGTGCCAGCGTTCTTGAACAACTCCATGACGTACCTACAGCCAGTCCCCTGGGCGTTTCTCGTACCTACAATTGTGAACGACATCGCTTTTTCTGGCCCAGCCTCTATTGTTCTATGGTTCACTACGTCACTGCTTGCGACTTCTGCTAACGCCACAAGCGCCCCTCTGTGCTACCGTCTGGCCTCCTACAGCCCATCGACATACTGACAGAACCATTCTTCCGTGTTGGCCTTGACCTGTTGGGCCTGTTTCCTACATCCACCTCTGGAAATAAATGGGTTGCAGTCGCCACAGATTACATCACACGTTTTGCCATCACTTGAACCCTGCCAACAAGCTGTTCCACTGACGTCACTGACTTTCTCTTGAATGAAATCATTCTTCACCACGGCGCTCCACGGAAGCTGCTTACAGATCGAGGGAGGTGCTTCCTTTCACGTGTTGTGGATGACATCCTCCGTGCCAGCTCCACTGAGCACAAGCTTACCACCACTTATCATCCACAGACGAATGGATTGACCGAGCGTCTGAACCAAACACTGAGGCAAATGCTGTCCATGTAGGTTTCACCAGATCACAGTGACTGAGACAAAGCACTCCCCTTTGTCACCTTTGCGTACAACTTTTTACAGAATACACTGCTAGTTATTCACCATTTTATTTGCTATTTGGTCAACATCCAGTGTTACCATTTAACACTCTCTTTCCTTCGGCTGCCCCTTGTCTACTGAGTACGCCAGTGTTGTCGTTTCTCGAGCCCATGCAGCCCGTCAGCTTACTCATGTCCGGCTACACTTGTCTCAAGAACACTAAAAAGACCGTTATGACAGTCACCACCAAAGCGTGTGCTTTCTGCCGAGGTCTCTGGTTCTTCTCTGGACACCAAACCGCCAAGTCAACTTATCAGAAAAGCTACTACCACGCTACTATGGCCCCTACAAAGTGTTACGACAAGTCAGTGACGTGAACTACGAGATCACACCCCCTCACTTTAGACAAACGTCGTCCACGTTTCCAGACTGAAACTGTATCACCTTGATAGTTCGTCACTGCCATACCAAGCGCCATGATGGCACTTCCGCCGCAGGGAAGTGATGTTGCGGTGCATCATAGACATGAGCAAGTGTGGCACTTTACGAAGGTGACAAAGACGCCTGTGCGTTAAGCGCTTACGCGTGAGGAAACTCAGCCATCTTGTTTTGGCTGCCGATTCTTTGTGGACGCTACACTATAAACCTATATCTCACCCCCTCACAACGTTAATTTAATATTTGAACCATGGAGGTACTAAAAAAGTAAGCTGTTTGGCCTGTTACTTCAACTACTTGACCGACGCCGTTGCATCATATTTTCGTTCAGCTTAGCATATAGCTCCCTTCTCAACTATATATTTACAATATGCGTGTTTTACTTTCTGAAGCTTTTCATCTCGTATTACACATTTGTCCTGCTTCCCTGTTTATCTAATCCACACGTAACTAACCGATAATAACCTATTGAGTATGAAAACATGAGTTGTTTTCTAGACCTTTTCATTATAAATTTCTCTCACATTCATATAAAAAAAAACAATACATATATACTATTTATTAAAAAAAAGCCAGCAATGCTTTTATTCCATGTATAACTGTTGTGCACTACAAACTTCATAAACTCCTTGCTTCACAAGTTGATTATTAGTGACTGAAATGTGCGATGTCTTATTTCCATGTGTTAGGTTGAAAATATTTTACACTAGCATCCATTCTCTTTATTCAGCTTCTGCCAGCAGTCTTCTCCTTTCACTGCTAAGAATGTACGGCACAGTGATGCATCAGTAAAGGCTTGGAGAGGACAAGTCCAGCCTGCAGTCGCAACAAAATGGACGGGGCGTGCGAAATAATTCGTCGCAGAATTTCGTTGTAGCAAAACTTCATGTATAGACCACGAAATTCGGTAACATCTAATTACTCATCCTTTGTTCCCCGCAGGTGCATCAATTTAAGGGGAGATGCTACTCGAAGACACTTTCTTTTAATATTCACCCTAGAGCACTGAAACTTGAGCTGTTTATGAAGCTTAGTATGCTGATTTCAAATATATAATTAGTTTTCTTGCAAGTTGTATAACTTGCCACTCTATGACATGACAAATTGAAAACCTTAACCCTTTAGCCCCCCCCCCCCCCCCCCTCTTTTCATCCCTAAACTTCTGTAATTCTTTAGCATTCATAGTTTCATAATGTTTCAAATAAAGTGTGGAATGCAAATAACTAATTAGGAAGCACATACAAAATGTGTAATAGGCATGAAAAATAATAGACCTAAAAAAGTCTATATATTTCACCTATCCTAGTAAAGGTTTACATACAATTTTTCATTATATATTAAACTAATAAAATTTAAACTAGATAATTGTATTTGTCATACTATGGAAAAAATTTGGCTGAAATTTCATGCAAATGTGAGCACTAGAAATACCCGAAAAAGGAGGGGCACATTGAAAAAAAATGGCAAAATTTGTGTTTTAAGCAAAATGAGTTTTAAAGTTGAAATTGAATTTTTATTTATGAAAGATATCATTAAATGCAATGAAATTAGCACACCAAAAAGAACAATCCTTCTTGTAGTGGCCACTGTCACTAAAATATGCCAACACCATGAGTTCGTCCTCTGCTTTTTCGAGCAGACTCCTCACAGACATTTCACTCACAGACAGGGCCATGAAATGCTTGCCAAACTTCTTCCCCTCTATCTAGCAGAGCCTATCCTTGCTTGCAGACTGCAAGCAAGGAACAAGTTCGACAGGACTGCGAAATCTAAACAAAGTCCAGTGTCCAGGAACACAACAGTGCCCATGCCATTTTACGACTACATTTGTACCAAATACTGTTGTACATAATGGCTATGTCATCCCCTCTAAGTGACGTCATCCACTGCCGCATCTCGAACTTTCCAGCTGATGGCTGTGAATGACTTTTGATGTGTTGGATTTTGCAAGTCAACAACTGCTGCAAGTCGGACCAGCTGCTCGTAGCCTACTCCAACAGAGCGTGCCGCCACAACTGCTTTCACGCGCGAGCAATGGCTTTTTCCCATTCATAATGCACCTAAATACACGGGAAAAGCAATGTTCAGCTGCGCTGCTCGTCAAGACATGGACACCGCAAGTAGGCTTCACAGCACACACAGGCTCACAGCGGCCAACGGTGGTCTACGATCAATACCAGTGATAAGCCAGTAGCGGCGCTCGAAAAACGCACAAAAGCATGCTTCTTTTTATTATTTCTTGCACCGCATCAGTGAGGGAAACTGTCGTTAGTTGAACAGTGAGGCTTGGCTCTTCGCCTCATTCCATCGACAATGGCAAGCGGCAGCGCATTATCAGCGGCAAGGTGCTTAAAGACTGCACACTTTCGGCCTTTTAACAGGCACCTTGTGCTCTTTAGACTCAATATTAAAGCGTTTCCAGTTAAGCTTCAACATGCAATTTTTTTTTCTAGAAAAGTAGAGTTACTAATCTTATCAAAACAGGAGAAAATAAAAGATCCGTAATTTTAAAGAAACTCGCGTTTTTCAACCCGCATCTCCCCTTATCTCTCACTAACTCTGACGTACTTGGTCACCCACTGAGTGAAGATATATTCTCGCGAATAACATGCAAAAAGTATACAGATAATTTACAGAAAATTTACTGATAATATAAAGAAATATACAAAGCAGTGAGCGCAATTGTGCCGCATGTATGCCATCTCATGGGGTGTATCTTTTTCCTGTCTTTCTTGTAATAAATTTCAGTTTCAAGTTGGGCTCGTCCTGTCCACGTCTTTTTTTTTTCCTGTTCTTGTTTTTTGGCCCTTCAAAGTTGTCGTACAAACTCGCCCAACCTTCTGTCCTTATGAAATAATTTGTAGCTGAACTCAGGATGCAGGTTGTAAAAATAATTTTGGTGCGCAAGTTAGCTTCACGGCATGCCTTAACTGCCCAGCGATAATATTAAGCAGGTACTTTTTGTTCATTCTACCACAGTTTGAAGTCTGAAGTGCCAGTTAAATGCATGGGTGTGTTATGCACGAGAAGATGAGACCATCAGATCAGTTCGGGCGTGCCTAGCGCACCCCGCTGACGAGCGCACAAAAGCTTCGCCAAAGGTCAACTAAAAACAAAGTGCCGCAGCTCCGCACTACCATAGCTATAAGCGAATGACCGGAAGCAGAAACCCTTTGTACAGTTTTACGACTTTATTGCCTATTATCTTCAGCTCTGCTCCCTGTCTACCTTCGGAGCGCATTCGCTATCAACGAAAGCGACAATAGGGACCACGGTTCCTGCGCAGCTGTTGCGACAAATGGTAGTTTCATTTTTTATCTGTGCGCCCTGGCCGTGCACATGCCTTAAAAACTGCATCACAGCTATCTGCAATCGCATTAACGGGGTTTTATCCACAGCATGTGGCAAGCAGCATTGGTATGAGTCTGTACGCGTTAGATATGATCACACTTTCATCGCTGCCCATGATCACATTGACACTACCACTCTTGTGTTCGTAGCGGTTGCGGCAGAATCCAGTTACACTTGGAATAGGTGCACGCTGGCCCCATGTGTACCTTCATAACGCCACTGAACGCAATTATTCCATGGTTGTCAATCACAACCATAGGGCTAGTGACGATGAGTGGTAGTTTTGTTTTAAGTGCGAAGCCAAAAACATGGCGAGCTTCTAACAGCGCCCACACATTCATAAAACCCACTGGCAGCATCATGGTTGATGAGCAAATTGTCACTGAGCATCTACTTCACTGATGCAAAATTTACTGGAATGTGTGTGTGGTGGCAGAAAATGTCTCCAATGAAGACACGGGTGTGGCGATGTGGTTGCACTGTGCAGGAAGCCACCAACCAACAAGAAATGACCGAGTTGGGAGCAGAATTTTGCGGCAATTCTAGGCAAGTTTCTTTCCTTTATGTGGTAGTACTCGTAAAAACTTTTTTAAAGCGAAAGTATCCCGGAAATGCACCCATTGTTACGAGACATTTTTCACATTCTTTTTCATGGAAAGCCAACGGGGAATGAAAAAATAATTGTTGTGGCAGAAATTTCGTTGTAGCTAACTTGTTTGTAGCGGGATTCGAATGCATTCCCAAATATGTGGCTTTGTTCACAAGGTGAGCATCCACAGATGCAGAGAAGTTTTTTAAGCCAGTTTGACCAATACATTGCTGTCAAGAATAGCAACGCACTTGTTAAATCCTGTGGTTACCAGGTGGCTCCCTCCTAGCACCCAGGTGACTCGGGCTCCGCGAGTGCCCGTGGGTCCCAGGCCCTCCTGCACGGGTAGCTCACTCCTCAGAGGGTCGTACACACGCAGCTTCTGGTCTTTGCACACGGTGGCCAGAAAGACACCGTTCGGATCCCATGCCAAACTGAAAATCTGCGTAGTTTGGTTGTGGCAGCTCTGTTTTAGAAGACATGAAAGAGACTAGCAACTACACTTTATTTCACGCTGAAGGCAAATGTTTAAGATATAAAAAGCACCATGTAGTAGCAACACAGCAATTACACAGGAAAGAAAAATATGATACACAACCAGGTACCACATTACTTAAGCAGATAATATAGTTAAACCGGCCCATAATGAATCTCCATATAAATATTTCTGCGATGTGACGAAGTTTTCTACTCCCTGCTGTTACACTGTAGAATCACATGTATTTGCGACCTCTACGTAACAAAGTAACAGAAATGACAACATTTATGTAACGAATTTTTCTCATGAACATCTAGGTATTTCGCTCCGGATTTTCGCATTTTAGTACGAGCATGCATCTTCCGCGAGTGTACTACTACTACCGCCAAAACGCGAAGCGGCGGAATGGGCGCATGGTGCACTAGGCGCAAGCGAGGGCTTCTTATTGCGCCCGGGTAAGCGTGAAGCAGGCAGACCTGCGCCTTACAAGCTGCTCTTCTTGCCACCGCGGGCACATGTGCGGATGTGCCCCCCCTCTCCAAACCGAAAACAAACTAACAAAAAACTACTTTTGCGTTGACTGTGCTGCACTTTTAGCTACCGTCGCATATGTGGGCCTGCACTAGATTTGGAAGGCGCTTTACTGAGTTGTTTCCCACAGTACCTATGTTGTTCCCTCTTCGCTTTCAACGCAGTGCGCGAGTGCATGGTTTCACCACTCACCCATGGTTTGGCCCCCGACAATATTCAAGTTTGCTTTTTCTTTCTTTTTCAAAATGCGGACAGCCGTGTCTTCACCACCGAGGTGATGTCAGATTAGTTCCCGATGAACACTCTCCGAGACCACAGTGATGACGGATTTTCGGAGGTTGACTCATCACGCGCTTCCATTTTGTGCCGGGCCAAGAGTTCATAGGCTCATAGCTTTGGCGATTAGCCAATTAGTTCTGGCAACAACAGGACGGCGCGTTGAATGCAATGCAATGAACGCGATAGCGAAAAATTGTTATGTTATACAAAGTAAGGCGGGGAGCCAACTTTTTTAGATCCGATATCGCGAAACTCCTACAAAATGACAATGTAAGTAAATACGGCCACTCCAGGAAGAAGTGCTCTTTTCACACAGACCCTTCGCGTTGAAAGTGCACAGCTGATACTTGCCGAGATAGCTGGCGCGCCAGCGATCGTGAGCGCCCTTAAAATCAAAGTTCATTGTTGCTACTCGAGGGTCCCGCCCCACTTCCTGCATTTTTTCATGCTCATTCAAAATGGGCGTTTTTTTGTTTTCTGTTTGAGCATTCGATGGCAGTTCTAACGTGCTGGAGATGTTATGTTATGCACCTTCCAGGCGATAGAGATGGGCCGGCTCATTTGATCCGAGCTTTAGCAGCGCCCGCACGCTCTTACCTGCTCGAAAAAGTTGCGATGCGCGGAGGCTTGTTATCAATTTACACTTGTTACGCAATATGAGGGCGACAGCAAAAACTCGCTGAGAGTGTTCATGCAATCGCTATTGCAATAATAACACGGTTTTTCACTGCTAAATAAGTGTTTTGGGTTAGCTCTGCCTTCAGTCCCCCTTTTGTTTGATTTGTGCGTTTATTTTCTGAATTTTCGTACCAAACCTCCATGTAACAAAATCCTCTTTATAGCAAATTTTTCTGAGAATTTATTCATTTCGTTATATCCAGGTTTAACTGTATAGGTTTAACCTCCAAGTGGTAGGTGGTGCAGGGCTCGTGCGAGTGCACCGTCATCAAGGTTGGCACGGCATCGCCAGCATTGATGCCTGGCAGCAAGGCTAAGTGGCCCCACAGCAAAGATTGGGGGCTCCCTTTGGTGCGTGATGGCTGGCATGGATGGTCTTCTGCTGACAGGGTCCTGCGGGATACTGCAGCTGCGGGTCGTGTCCCGTGGGTCCCCTTGTGGGGAGTCGAATGTCGCTGCCGCCTCTTTCTAGGCTTGTGTGAATATTCGAATGCTTCAAATATTCGACACTAAATTATTGAAAATTCTGAAGTCTTTGAAATAAACGAATGAGTATATATTAGTCCTCATCTTTTACTCTGTAAAGATAGTTTCACAGCAATGAAAGGGTGCTAAGCCATGAAAGCATTTATCTAGATGTAGATTAGTGCACATGTAGCCCCTGTAGAGATACTTTCACTGCACTAAAAAAGTGCTAGGCCATGACACTTATTGATGGGAAATCTGCACTGCCACTAAGCCCCACATCAAGGTTAAATCAACATATTACCCTCGTATCAATTTACCATTTTTTGAGTTTAAAAGCTTGTTAACTGGCTTATATACTCCAAGAATTGTAAAACATAACATATTTTACAGGTTATCACTAGCATTTAATGAAAGTCAGATCCTCCCACTATAGAAAGTTTTTTTTTACTTACTTTCAACCAAAAAAAATGGCATTTGTACAAGTTTCAACAGTTAAAGATATTGTGCAGGTTAGCCATGTCATGACAATGATGCTCACATTTGTTTATGTTATATATATTATCCAAAATCAATTTGAGACCAAAATCACTATTCACTTCGAACCTAAAATTCACTATTCGTACAAGCGCACCGGTTTCACATCACCTTGTGTTTGTTGTTATATTAATTGAGTGTATTGGAATACAGTCGACGTCCGATTTTCTGGACCCTCAAGGCACTACGAAAACGTCTGGAAGAATGAATGCATGTGAAAACCCACCCTTTCTTGTAGACATTTTTTGCTGACGAAGAGGGTAACGGCCGGAGTACAAGATTCCCATTGCAATTCAGCCAATGCATCATTTAAGTGGCTCTGAAAGGAGCCGTTTATAAAAGTTTTTTAAAGTCTGACCTGGTCGGCACTACCTTATAGGTCAGCACTTGGGCATGAAAAAGTCACCTATTTTCTTTTGCATGGCGTTCCACTTGCCCGCGATCATGTCTGCATCAATTTCAGTCAACGTCTTACCGCTGTACACTGATGACATCGTCATCAGTGGACATCGTCATCAGTGTACGAGCACTGATGACATCGTCATCAGTGCTCGCGTCAACTCCGAGGTCGTTGACAGTGTAGGAAATGGCTCTTTCTTCTCGGTATCGGAGTCGTCAGAATTATTCGTAACTTGACGTATCGTTTCCTCATTGGTCAAGTCCAAACATAGCTTGAGGTCCTTGTCAGCATCAACGAAGCCCTTAAAAGTTACCCCGGCTAGAATCGACATACCGGCAGTGCGCAGATCGTTGAAGGCAACATCCGTAGATGGCATACGCTGTCCACTTGGGGCGAGATGGCCGTCTCAGCGTAGAGTGTGAAGCCCACGTCACGAAAACAGTTCCGCAGAGTCTCTTGCGTAACTGCCTTCCACGATTCCGCTAGCATGCCGACAGCAGACCTGACGTCAACAGCGTAGCTTTACCCATTGTCGAAGCAGAGCACCATGCGGCTGAGCACGCATAATTTGTAATAATGCTTCAAGTTCCGAATCACGCCTTGGTCCATCGGCTGCAGGATTGCTGTAATGTTCGGCAGCAGAAATTCAATCTGTACAGCTTTTAGGTCTTTGATGTGGCCATGCGTAGCACAGTTATCCACAAACAGAAGAACTCTTCGATTTTGCTGCTCGAACCTTCCGTCCAGCTTGCGCACGTACGCTTCGAATAACTGCTGCGTTACCCATGCCTTCTTGTTAGCTTTATAGAGAACAGGCGGAGTCACTGCCCCTTGAAACATCTTGGATGCTTCGACTTGCCTATTACTAGCAAAGAAAGCTTCTCCCTGCCTGAGATGTTGTTGCCAACGAGGACAGTGAGCCGCTTCTTGCTGTGCTAGCCGCTGTGGCAGGGGTAACCAGCAAATGCAACCGTTTTCTCTGGCATCAGCTTGTAGAACAGTCCAATTTCGTCGCAGTTGAAAATATAATTAGGTGGAAACTGCTGAGCAAGGACTGCAGCTTTCCATCCCAATATTCGGCAACAACGGAATCGTCGACGGCGCCGCTTTCCTCGCACATCTTCTTGAACTTCAAGTCATTGCAGCTCTTGAAATTGTGAAGCCATCCATCGCCGAGTTTGAAGAAGGCGAAAACCTCTGCCTTCTGCTTCAAAATATTGCCTGACACTGGGACTTTCTTAGCGATCATGGCACTGAGCCACACGATGAGCGCTTCCTCGAGCTTCGGGTAAACACCCTGGCTCGCATTCTTCTTTACAGCCCCGGTTGATTTGACACCCACTTCCAAGATCTTCATCTTGTTTTCGAAATCCGAAACAGTTTGCTTCAAAATTCCGAACTCCCTCCCTACTGCTACCCCATGCAAGCGGGTCGCCAATCATGCCATGAAGTCATCGCCTAGCACATAAAAAGAGACGCACGCAAAATAAAACGTATTGTTTTTGCTTGGTTACTTAGTCGTTCACTCACGACATAACAGTGGCAACGAGGCTTGAATCGACGCGGTGAGAGGAGGCTTCGAAGTGCGGGTACTTAAACAGGCAGTGATGGCGCCGGGACAAGCACCCGCATTGACGAAAGAAGAAGGAGGCTAGTCTGCCTACAAGGTACACTTGGAAGCATACTTTCAAGCACAAGAAATCACAGATGAGGCAAATCGAAGAGCCCTGCTGGTGGTGGCTTTGTCCAATGGCATTGTCAAAGTACTTCAGCGCCGATGCCACCCCAAAAGCGTGAACGACCTCCCCTACAGCGAGATCATCAAGCATATGCAAAGCCAATACGAGCCGCAGGTCAACGAAACAGCAGCCAGCTATCAATTCTTGGTAGCTGGCTGCTGTTCCATGCTGAAGGAAAAAAGTTTAAGCCAACCATTTTTTGGTATTCAGGGCTGGATGCAGACATTGAAAGGATGGTACGCGAATGTGAGAGGTATGTTCGAACCCGTGCGATGCCTCCTGCACAAGTTCCTGCGCAGGCGCTACGGCCAGAAACGGGCCGGAAATGGTCTCGAGTGCACATCGACTACGCAAGCCCCGTCGAAGGACACATGCTACTGGTGGCCGTGGATGCTGAAACCAAATACCTGGAGGCCATATCGAGGCAAAGTACGACGTGGGAAGTCACCGTGGAAGCGGTAAGGTCCATATTTGCTAGGTTCAGACTGCCACATACACTGGTTTCAGATGAAGGGCCACAGTTTGTCTCAGCAGAGTTTCAGAAGTTCGTAAAAATGAATGGGATCAACCACATGACGACGACCCCTTACCCCACGCAGTCAAGTGGCTTGGTGGAACGTGCGGTTCGCACGATCAGTTCGTAAAAATGAATGGGATCAACCACATGACGACGACCCCTTACCCCACGCAGTCAAGTGGCTTGGTGGAACGTGCGGTTCGCACGATCAAGGAAAGCCTTCGAAAAGCTCAGGGTGGTAGCCCCTTCAGTACACGTCTCAGTCAGTTCCTAATGCCGCTATGGATGAACGGCGATAAAGGCTGAAAAGTGTCCGTCCAAACTACTGCTAGATTATCAGATACGGACCAGGCTAGACCAACGTCGCCTAGAAAAACAATGCCTGGAACATCGCTCTCTTTTCAATTGGGAGCCTCTTGACAGCACGCAATCTCAGAGGCCATGTCTCCTGCCTTGTGTTGCGATCGCCGCCGCGCGAGGCCACTCGCCTCCGTATCGCTCAGTCACGTGACCCTACTGTACTGCCCTGTCAAATGACATCACGGCAACTCGGAGGTAACTGTGAGAGCATTTTTGTGTTCGCAGGGGGCGGCTGTCGGAGACGCTCGCCTTTGTAACGAAGGAGGAGGGTAAAATCAGAGGGTAGAGCACCGTGTTCGCAGCTCGCGTTTCAGGCATAACTTTTTTAGGAGGCGTTGGCTAGACTGTTGCCTCCCAAGTGCAGCCGGTGGACCGACTTTTGAAGAGCGCCCATCTACAATGCCATTCGGTGCAGAACAGCCGGTGTGGCTGAGAAGTTTCCACCGCCGGCCGAAATGGTTGCCGGGAGTGGCAACCACTAATCAAGGGGCTCGGATAGCGACTGTGTGCACACCGGACGGCGAGCAACGTCGTCATGCGGACCAACTGCGGCCGCGCACCACGAAAGACTCGAAGACTTCGTAGCCAGGAGGCGCCACAACATCTACCACCACTGCTAACGAAACCTCAACCATGCCAGCCGGCAGGGCTGACCCTGCGCTGGCGGGGTCGCCGCCCTCTACCAAACCTGAGGCACCACTGCTGCTCCGTTGGTCTTACAGGCTACGGCGGCCACCGCAAAGGTTCAACTGGTAAAGAGGGAAATGTGCTACGTCATACAAGTGTGTCGCCAATTATGCCATGACATCATCGCCTAGCACATAGAAAGCAAGACATGCAAAAGAAAACGTATTGTTCTTGCTTGATTACTGAGCCATTCACTCACAATATAACACCCACCTCTGCCTGCGACCGACCGCGTTGGACTTGTTCAATGATGGCGGCTTTCTTCTCCATCATAAGCATATGAGGGGGCTTTGTGCACTTCGAAGGTGCAAATGAAGACGAAGAAGCAGTCGATGCCATCGCTGTATATGGTGGATCCGCTCGACGAAAAGCGCAGCACGAAACAGCTAGGAACTCGGTGGATGCTGAAGGTTGGGAAACGTGATCACTGATGATAGCGCGCAGCAGCAAACGATCTACCGAAGACACGACAGCAAAGCTGACAAAACACCTGAACGAGCACAGTGAGGTTTGGCTTGGCTAAGCCGCTAAGCTAAGGCTGGCAACGGATTGACACGTGCAGTTTCGAGGTTACGGCAGCCGCGACGCGGTGTGGTGGTTGGCGGCGGTGCTACTGGCTATACGTGCGATGTGAGTAAGGCGGGTTCGAGGATATAAAAACAACCAAAATGGCGGCGTCGGTGGTGTCTTTGGGTCAACGGTTAACAGTAAAATGTCCGTAAAATCGAATGCCGAAGGCTATAGATAGACATTTGGGATTTTCGACTTTTCAATACATTGACTTTATGGGGAACTTGACGGTGCCACAGATAAGCCCAGAAAATTGGGCATGTCTGGAATTTCGGGCGTCTGGGAAATCGGACGTAGACTATTGTCTAATGTTGCTTTAGCATGTCACTTGTGACAATTTCTTTTCAGCTGGTGACATCGTCGTTTGTAAATGTAGGTGAATAAATGTACAAGATGTTTTAGTCAGGTTGAACCATGTCTACTGTATCCCGTGTGTTCTGACCATTGCTGTCTCCTTCCGAGACTCCACACTTGCTGCCCAACGTGGAGCTCACGGCGCATCCGGCGACAGTTTTCGCAGTTCGGAACAACCTTTTTGTTTGAGCCAGGGTAGAGATGGCATAGGGGGGACTTTCATCGCTGGTGTCAGTAGCGTGCTTTGTTGAGAGCGAGGAGATTGGTTGCGGTCGCATGTTCGAACTTGTTGACACATTGATTTTTTTTTTCTCAGGTAGCTTTGTTTCTCAAGAACATTGTTGCGTAATTTGTACTAGAGCCATGTGGTCCGTATCTTGGTGAAATCAAGGCTTACAGCACGTGGACTGTAGGCCAAACCTAAAGCAAGTGAGTACAAAAGCCTCGTAGGTGACCCGAGTTCTCTGTAAATAGCTTCTTCGGCCATCGTTCCTGTCTTCTCTTGCAGCTTGAGGTCGGGGCATCATGACACTGTTTGGTACGATGAGTGCCGATCACTCGGTGAGCTGCTATATACAGCGAGCGAGTAGGGCTACTTAAAAGAGCTGATGTCTCCTCGCGGCTGCCTCTTCTGTGCCTATGCTTGGGGATGTTGGCTGTTGTCAAGCAACTCATTAGACTTAAGGGGAGACACGGGTCTTTTAGAGCAAAAAATTGCCAAAAAATCAATTTTTCAAAATATTTTTTTTTGAAATCTCGACGTCCAAAAGAATCTGTTGCCGGAATATTAACGCGTTCCGATTAGTATTTATTTTGTTATTGCGTTCTAAAGAGACTTTCATGATCACTCTCGCTCGAAAACGCGCCCCCAAAACGGGCAATTTCAATGCCATCGTCTGCGAAAACCGTTAGCCGCAGCACGGCCATTTTGGAATCATTTGAAAGCTAAATTCTTCAGCAATCCGGTTTTAGCGAGAAAACAACTCTAAGTCTGGCGACTATGGAGCTACACGCCACCGAAAAGGAGGGAACACTTGCACGGCATTGGCGCGTTTATACCACGTGGGGCGAATCCTGCTCTACGATTGGACGACCGAAAATTTCGTCTGCCCGACTGTGTGCAACAATGCGCGACTCCTTGTCACAAATTGTTCGAACGCGACGATGGCTGGCGGGCGACGCAAATTCGCGACAGCTCATGCCTACGGCAAAAAACGCAAGCGTCGGTCTCGGATACCTGAAGCAGCGTCGGGTGAATCGACGGCGACGAGCTCCGCGACATGCGCCAGCGAGTGTACGATATCTACCGAAGCTGCAGCCGCGCAAGCAATGCCTGTGGCCGACGACACGAGGACAACGCGTGTCGATACGCATTTTGTGACAGAAGCGGAAAAAGTGGCAATTGAGCATCGCGCGGAAGAGCAACGACAGAAGCTGTCTTCGTTATCAGCTACCCGCCGAAAGCGGTCGCTTATCGGAGATTCCCCGGAAGCGGGGGGGGTCTGGCACCGAGTTTACGCTGCTAAGCCTACCGCTGCTGAACGAACTGCTTCGGTGCGCTAAATGCGAATTCTGCTCTGGCCCATTGAACGTTTCACGGGGCGACCGTGAGTACGGATTGGCAGTTAGAATAGTGGTGAACTGTGCCGTCTGCGGAGATGTCAGCGCCGGATGGAGCTCGCCGAGAGCAGGGGGGAACGCGACCTGCAACCCTTTCGAAGTGAATGTGCTTGCGGCTCGTGCAGTTATGAGCACGGGCAATGGGCAGACCGTGCTAAACGACATTTTTTCGGCCCTGAATGTGTCTCGTCGTGGAATGCACAACAAAACGTACCAAGACTACGTCAAAACCAAGATGAACCCTGCCGCGATGAACGCATCCGCGGTTATTATGAGCGAGTGCGCAACAGCTGTGAAGGCCATCTATTCTGAACTGAATTTCGGGAACCCCGGCAATATTGCAGTTTCCTATGACGGGACTTGGCTCACTCGTGGCCACTTGTCACACATTTGTGTGGGAACTGTAATAGAACTGTTTTCGGGCTATGTGTTGGACTTTAAAGTTCTCTCGAACTTCTGTTTGGGTTGCGAGATTGGCCCCAAGGACGACGACCCTCGATGCAGTGAGTGGCGAGCTCGGCACAAGTGCCAAAAAAACTCTTCGAGCAAACCTGGCCAGATGGAGGTGGAGGCTGCCAAAATTCTGTTTCGCCGGTCCCTCGAAAAGCATGGATTCCGCTACACAACGATGCTGTGCGATGGCGATAGCCGCGCTTTCAACAGCCTTCAGGAGGAGCAAGTTTATGGCTTCGTGGCTATCGAAAAGGAGGATTGCGTAAATCATATACATAAAAGGATGGGTGCTGCACTGAGACACCTCCTGCAAGGGGGAAGGTCGGCCAAGCCTAAGTGGCAAAGGAAAGCTAACTGCTGAGCTTGTAACGAAGCTTACAAATTATTATGGTTGGGCACTCAAGGCACACCAGGGAAACATCGATGAGATGGAGAATGCTGTCCTTGCCACTTACTATCATGTGACTTCTACTGATGCAAAGCCACAACATTCACGGTGCCCAAAGGGAGAAGACTCATGGTGTGCCCACAACAAGGCAGTGGCAAGGCAGCAGGCTCCTCCTAAGCATCGATACAACCTCCCGGAATATGTTGCAGAAGCGCTCCTTCCAGTGTACACTCGCCTCTCAGATCGAAAGCTGTTGGAGCGCTGCCAAAGAGGCAAAACTCAAAACTCGAATGAGAGCCTCCATTCAGTGATCTGGTCGCTTGTACCGAAAACCAAGCACGCCTCGCTCTTCACAGTCGAAACTGCTGTTGCGGAAGCGGTTGCTCGGTTCAATGCTGGAAAGAAACGTGCTTCTGAGGCCATTTTGAAGGAGCTGCATTTGAACCAAGGCAACACAGATGTTGAAAGATGTCTGGAAAAGGACCAGCAGCGGCTAGCGGCATGTGACAAAAAGCATACCAGAGCAGAAGACTTCAAGAATGCCATGAAGAAGAGGCGTGTGAAAGAGAGTGATGGTGATTATGAGCCTGGTGGCTTCTAGAGCAAAAAGGGCTCCCATCTGTTGCTTTTTTGGCAAGAATTAAACCTATATATAGTCCTCAAACTTCTTTTTGTGTTTTCTCAAAATCAGTTTTTTGCCTATGTGCTATACTGTTGCCCACAGTATCTTTTGATCTAGTGATCAGATTTCAACGATTCTTGTTGCAATTGACAGCTTACAAGTTCCTATACACAATAAGACTACTAAAATTTATATTTAGTCAAGAGAAAATTTTTTATGCGCTGATAAATCTCATGGAAATTCCCATGTTCCCAACCATTATATTACATATGGCAATAACTTTTATAAAAATAGAGCTAAAATTACAGTGATAGTATAGTTGTGATCCTTGATTATTCTGGACTATGTCCATATAAAGTGTTCAAGGATATTTAATGATTAAATTGCAGAATAATTGGGCAATCCAACTATTCATTATTTATTCAATATCTCTAAAACTACTTGAGATAAAAGAAAACGGATTGCATATATCTTCACAGCAGGTTAAAAGATACGTTGCCTGAAAATTTCATTTGAATACGATAACAAACAGAAAATTTTTTTAGAACACCAGGGTCTCCCCTTAAGGCTCAGCGGAGCTGCCTGTTGCATGTGGGACACAACTAGGTCGATCGTGGCATTGAGGTGTTGCACTCTGCTTCCCGCTTTTTTTTTTTTCGATGCACAAACTAAGAAAAGTGACTTCTGCTTATTTGAGCTGGGTGTTTCAGTCGCTACCAATGTCCTTGCTAACACTACTGACCATGGTCTACCACGTGGGCATTGTGCCCAAAGTTCCTTTCGCTTTACCTTACTGTATCGTTCTGTTGAGAGTGTTTTGAGTGGACGTAGAGGGAGTGATGTATAGAGGCCGGATTTAAAAGCACTAAAAATTGTGTTTTGCTCAAGTTAGCTTCACAGCACAGCTTCACGGCAATGCAAAAAAGGCGGCCTTGCATCAATACACGGGTAGTTTTTTCTCCCTCCCGCGGTTCGCGGCCGGGGGTGCCAGTTATATGCAGAGGTGGCTTGTACAGAAGAAAATGCGATATTCAGACTTGGCGTGCCAAAGCTTAACTAGAGGTTAATTGATAACTGCAACTGAAAGTGACGAAGCTCCGCACTACCGTAGCTATAAGTGAACGACAGAAAAGCCATAATGCTTCGAGTAATTTTATGGCTTTATTGCCTCTATTCTACGTCTGTGTTAACTTCCCACCTTTGGATCTTAATCGCTATCGATGAACAAGATAATAGCGACTATGCACAGCTTCCCACACAGCGGTTGCAGCAAACACTAGTTCGTTTTCAATCTGTGTGCGCTATGCTGGCCGTGCGCGTCACTTATGAACTGCATCATTGCTATCTTTGTTTGCACTGTTACGGCGAAAAATATTGGGTTGAGTTGATGCTCGTCGACTGGGCGCGTACTTTTGTAGTAGTCCATGATCGCGTTCGACATGATTGTATTTGTGTTCACAGTGGTCGAGGCAGAATGCAGTCACGCTGGGACTAGGTGCAGATTGCTCGTGTGTGCACCTTCACGCAACATGGTTGTTATTCACGATCACAGGGCTAGAGACGAAGAGTGGTAGCTTAGCTTTCAGCGCAACATCAAAAATATATGGCAGGATTTCTTAGAGATGGCAATTCTGCCACGGCCTGCACGTACTTACATCAAATCAAACGGCAGCATCATGGTGAGTGGGGAAGCTGTCGCCAAGATCTCAATGACGATACCGTATTTACTCGTGTAATCCTCGCACTCTCATAATTCTCGCACCCCCCACATCGCCCAAGAAAAATACGATTTTTTTTTTCCTCTAGTAATTATCGCACCCCCGAAAACTGCCGCAATAATGTCGTCAGCTCGTTTCAGCCACTGATGATGATAGCGCACGCCATCTCTTAAGCATCAAGCGTACTATTACATAAAGGTTCAATCCAATCCAAGCCAAGCAAATGGCCAGTGCGCGTTGCGGCGTGTTTTGTATGTTGTGTCGGTAATCTTGGCACGTTATGGGGCGGTACTGAAGCTACACGGCTGCTTCAAATTGCAAGTGATAGATCATGAACTGCAACAGGGCCGCCGGTGGGCCCTTCAGTGTCTACGAGTTTTGTGTTCGCTACTGGTGACGGCAGCTGAAAGCCACCAAGACGCGTTGGGCCTGCCGTGTGCCTAAAACTGGGATTGATGGTAAACTTTATTTCTTCAGAAGGGAACTGCAGACTATTCTGTTAAATGGCCATCAGCCCAATACTGATGTCCTACGCTTACCTTTTGAGGGCTCCTGTTGAACGACGAACGCTACCGCTACGCCTGCAACGCCCACAAGCTTTGCGTGTGGTATTCCGATTCTCAACTATTTGCTTCCACTTTTTGTGTCTCAAATAAATCTTGTCTTGTGTTGAACCTCTGCTTTTATTGTTGAGGTAAGTTCTAACTAGTACTTCTTAAAGCTTGCAGTAAGTTGCTGGTGTGAAAATCCCGATTTGAGGCCACTTCGTTATCTTTTTCGCTCTCTACGTTTTCGTGGAAAGTTTTCCCGCATAATTCTCGCACCCCCCAACTTTGCATCAGTTTTCCAGCGAAAAAAGTGCGAGGATTATGCAAGTAAATACGGTAAATTTAGTGCAATGTGTGTGTGGTAGCAGAAAGCGTGTATTGGATGAAAACATGGTTGTTGCGATACGTCCGTTTGCTCTGGATGTCACTGGATGACTAGAGATCGCTGAGTTGGTATCGGAATTTCGCTGCAATCGATGCAAGCTTTTTTTTATTATGAGGTAGCACTTGCTAAAATTTTGTTAAAGCGGAAATATCCAGGAAAGATATTCGTTGTGACGAGCCATTGTTAACCTTAATGTACGCGCGGCGAGCTTCAAAACGACGCAGTCTCCCCACAGGTCGAACTCACGAAACGCAACTTCACGGCGAGTCCGAATTCCCGGTCATCGCGGACAATCTGGAGTTCTCCGTTGCATGCCTCGCACTTTGCGAATGCCAACAAGGCACTGTTCACTGTGTCCAAATCTATAATTGTGAACGCGGTTCCATCAGGTGGCCGAGCTGCTTCGTCGGCACCGTCAACCACGAATGCGCATTTCCGCTCCGTCGCTGCAGCGGACGACAACTCCGATAACTTATCTTCGGCTTTAGCTCGCTCTTCTTCCAAGTCAGATTGCTGCCAATAGATAGTATCTAGATACACGCGACCGCTGCTCCGCGACCGCTGCTCGAAGGCTCCGGTGCTGACGGACTTTGCACAGGCTCCGTGACAACTGATGCGGTAGCTAGGCCTTCCGTGGTAGCGTTGACGACTTCGCCATGGGCCACGGAGAGTGTAGCGTCTCGGGGGTTTTGCTGTATCACGGAGAGCTTCCTGAAATCAGCGACTAGCGTCCTTCGCACCGTTTTCGCACCAAACTTGTGCCACGTGCAAAATTTGCGCTCAGGATTTGAGATCATGAAACTTCTCAGCTGACACTGAGGCAAAATGGCGTGCATAGACGCGTGCCTCAATACCCGGAGCAGACGAAGCCAGGAGCCTCCACCAATAGAGAGGCAAGCTCAAGTCACGTGCGTGAAGTAGCGAATAGGAAGGCGCTCTGATACTTCTTTTTGCCGCTCATCTTACAGGCTGCCAATGGTTGAATTGTACCCATTCTGGCGGGAATTTGAAGGCGAAAGACGGCTCTCTCAAATGAGATCAAGCGGGCCGCACTGGAACACATGAAAGGGCAGGGGCCTGTCATGGAAAGTATGCGATTTGAACGTCGATTTCGGCTCAGATTTAGCTAGAAAGCGCCGTATAAAGGGTCTTAGCGGCTAAAATAATGATATTATAGGCATAAAATTCACGGTATAAGTGCACCAGTAGCTGTAGATTTCAGAACGAAATAAAAAAAAAACTAGTTTTTTCTTGATTTTTCGGTCTCCACAACCCGTGTGCCCCCTTAAAGTGACATATCAACATTTCACATTAATGCTTCGCATATCATCGATTCCCACTGTACGTGGGATCTGCCAATTTTTTCCTGCACGTTTCGCAACACGGGTCTTTTCTTTTATTCTGTGGCATAGGGAGTCAAGCATCTGCTGTCGAATCAACACCCTCTTAAGCCTTTCTTTTCGATATGGCAAGTCCAATGGGCCCACGATGCGGCCAAAAGGATAGGTCTTCAGTCCCAACGTCGGAGAAGTCCACTTCGGGCTAGTACACTAATGCGACCCACTGGAGCCTAAGAGTTTTTTCATTCATTCATCTATTCATGGATGAGAAGGGCAGGCAGAGGAGCAGACAACCAAACGGTTAAAAGACCAGCGATTCGGGTCAGCAGGGTCTAATCGCATAGGGTCAATTTCTCCCCCTAATAGTGAACATTTTAAAAAGTATAGATCACAAACAAAACGAAAGCCGTGTGAAGATTGCAATTTCCCTTTTTTTCATCTCCGTTTTTTTCCATGGTTTTGCATTCGCCAATCACTTGCGTCATGTCACCACAGTGACATATGGTGGCAGGCGCATCAAACTTCACTGCTGCTAGCGGTTCTTTTGAGTAATTAGGATAGACAAGAAAGGCTAGGTTTAACTCAATAACATGAAAATTTTGGAGTACACTTGAGCTTCACCTTCAGAAGCATAACGCGGAAGCGTAATCAAGCTTTGTTCACATCGCCTTCTCAATCGCTAGACTATAGCACGCTACTCGGTTGGTTCTTTATTTGGTTCTAAATTGGTTCTTTATTTGCATCTATCTCAATTTTTTTTTCTCACGGCAGTGCTCATTCTTTGCTCACAATCAGCGACATTGACGACACCGAAATTTCAGTGAAACATTACTTTTAACACTATTTTGTTAATGACAATCTTAAACTGGCCTTTAAAACAAAATTTGAGGTTATATAGTGTTTGTATGTATGCCAATTCTTAAATTATGCATTTATAGGCAGTTATAGTCATTTAGGCACAAATGCCAGAAATAGGCCTTCATACGCACTATGAGAGCACTATAAAGCACTTCTTGATATACAATTAATGCTCATATATGAAAGTGGAGCGCCAGGAACGCAAGGAGAAAATAGGCGATGTAACCTATGGTTGACTGTCGTTTGCACATTATCTGTGCCGATGGCCTAGAATGCGGTCGAGACATCGGGCCATGGACACCATCATCATTATGGTTGGGGCGGAAACGCCAGGATCGATGCCTAGTTGTGAGGTTAGGTGGCCACAAAGAAAAGATTGGGGGCTCTTTTTGGCACATGACGGCTGGTGTGGATGGTGACCTCCTGACGGGATTCGACGGGAAGCAGCAATCGCAGGTCGTGTGCTGTGCGTTCCTCATGGCGAGTCTAAGATTGACGACAACACCTTTGCGTTATCTTCTATTTGTTACGTTGATCCAGTGTATTGAAATATTGTATAGAGTTGTTTAGTATGTCACTAGGGAAATTTTTTTTTTGGCTGGCGATATCGCCGTTTGCAGAAGTAGTACACAATGTTTTGGATTGCCCGATCGTGTGTGTCTCCGTTTGTTCCGAGAGCGGCGTTCTCATTTCGAGACCCGCACAACATTCTGATACCTGTAATTCAAGAATAAAATGTTTCCCTTTACATGTCTCTTCAAATGAGATGCAAAGCACCTGGTCAGTATGTCCTTGAAGGCGAATCTTGCACTGGTGAGTCTCCATGTCCCAGATGATCACGGTCAGGTCATGGGATCCAGAGGCCAGAACGCCGGCAGCCTTCGGATGGAATTTCACAAAGTGGACTTTTTCAGTGTGGCCCTTCAGCTCAAAGTCTGGGTCTGTCAGGCTTTCATGCAAGCCACCCTCGGGAACGGTCCACACGCGAATGCGGCCATCATCGCATGCTGCACAGAATTGAAGCACGCCATCAGCTGTGTGTCTGGTTGGCACTTATGCATCCTATTATCAAATGTGGTATAAGTTTAGCATATCTACATTTATTTCAAAATAATTATGCACGATATGAAACGCAGATGTGGGTAGGGCAAAAGCCTCATGAAATGAAAAAATTAACAGCCCGCGTAGTCAACATCAAAATGCATGGCACATAAATTATCGAAAAATACAATAATTTGATAATAATGACTACAATAACGATTATAGACATCAACCACGGCATTATCAAAGTTGAAAATAAAATCAGCACACGATCATGATGCAGACAAAAAGGACATTACTACAATCCTGAGTAAATAACTTCTATTGGACAGCAACCACGTATTCATATGGTCATGCCACATGACTTCACATGGCACTGCCAGGGTTCGTACATGTTTCCAAATTCAAAGATATTCAAGAACTTTCCAGGACAGGTTACCACGAAATGTTCTTTCCTTAACATTTTTTAAATTGACTCACTTTTATTGCACTTATATAGTACATGCGTAATGAAATTATAACAAACATGTCTAGTCTGCACTTTAGCTCACGTTAGCTTCACTAGCTTCACCGTTTGCACAATAGGAAAGGAGCCAGCACTGAAGAGCATTACCAGTCACTCACTTCGTTCGCACGTGATTTAACACAGTAAAGCTACTCCCCATGCAGTTTTGGAAAATGAAACGATATTGATTCACGCCAAATTACTGTTTCGGAAAGGGGGAGTTTGTCAGGTCAACGCCAATCTATACCTGCAAAGTGCAAGAATCCTGAATCTGGGCGATTCCCGCAACGGGAAGGGGGGTGTCGCGCCAATTCGCTCTCCCCCCTTACTTTTTAAACTAAAGGAAAACCATAGGAGGAAAAAAAAAAACATGGGGTGGAGGGCTCAGTAAATATTGGGGTTGGGCAGTCCCATACCAACTTGGGGTGCTGAACACCCGAGGGTAGGGTTTCCCCAACGACAGTAACAGGTCTCAAATGGGGCCGAACATACTTGTGTCTCTCAAAATTTCGCGTCATCAAAACAACTAGCGAAATCTATTTCTGTCGAAAGAACTCGCGTATGTCTTACCGGGACACACGTAAATGGACGGGACGAAGCTACGCTGAAAGGCAAACTCCGGCGACTTTTCGAGGTCAATGGATCTCCACGAAATTCACTGGTTACACTCATTCGCAAGAGAGCCTACAGAGCAACTACACACACGAGCTAAGGAAAGCAGTGGCAGCTTTCACCTGTAGAAATGTCAGTTTCAGCAACATCCCCGGGCTACTATTTTTCACGCAGAGTAATGAACAGCACTAAAGACGAGAGACAGGAGGGAAGAGCAACATGGTACTTTTCCCTTTTGTCTCTCTTTTTTGTGCTTTCATTATTTTTGATTTCTTCGAGCTTCCATTTCCCCCTTATGCTGCAGTTCCTCTCCTCTTGTGTTGAATAAACAAATCTGAGGAGCTCACCTATGACAATGCGTCTGTTGTCGAAGGGGTCCCAGGCAAAGTCCATGATGCTGGTCCCACAGATGAGGCTGGGAACAACTCCAGATTGTAGACGGCCTCTCTTGGACAGCTGGATTCACCACAAAACAAGGTTACTACAGCACTACCACTGTGAGCAAGATACAAATTAAGGTATTCAGCTGCTTACTCTAGTGACTGGCACAGCAAATGCACATGTGTGAGGTGGCATTTGTAAGAGCAAAAGCACAACTTTTTCGAATCAAGTACAGTTGCACACAACAAAAATACCTGGCTGATATCAGCACAATTGACATCACATCTACACAACTGTGTGCAGTGACAATGGGACAGCAAAGGGTTTCCTACAAATTTAAATTATCGGTTAGCAACTATAAAACAAACTAGTTTTTTTTGCATACTTGCCGACACCAAATGAGTTAACAGCACCATCACATAAAGTCGGCCCAATTGCCACAATATGCATGCACCAACCAATTATTCAAATCAAATTTTAAAATCTGCAACTAATTGTTTGAACAACATTAAAGGAGCTGCATGAGGCTCCAATGCAATGTTTACATGTCAATATGTAACTTGTGCATATGATCATAAGTCAGGAAACTCTCAAGTGCACTGATTCTGATTGAGCCCTCAAATATAAGTATGAGTGAGTTAGTGTGAGTACTAATATATTAGTTTCAATTCGAGTGTGTCTAGTTGAGAAACATTTCAGCGAGTCCGAGTTCGATTACATCGAGTAAGGAAAATTTTAGTGAATGAGTTCAAGTGAGCCCTAGGTGCAACATGCATTCTGAGTGAGTCTAAGCGAGCTTTACTTTTTTTTGCCGACCTGTGCTCATGTCTACTAAAATTCAGCATTATTTTCAGCCTTATGTTGGCTCGCACTTACACCACGTGCTATGGTGCACAATTGTTTGCACACAAGCTCAACATTAATTGATCAAAGATGCAAGTTGTAAATAGGGGCACCTGAACTTCATCCCTCCTTCCTCCAACTCAGCAAGCTCTTTCATGGTCAAGTACTCCTGTTGGTGTTCTTTAAAACCAAAGGAATTTCAGGGTGTCCCCTTTACATGGCTTGATTCCAAACTGAAAGAAAGCTTTCTGGACGACAGCTGCGACTCCGAACTGATGCTGGCGAAAGCATGGCAACATCTCCCACATTATTGTTGCTGGAGTAGTACAGGCCTGTTTCAAGCAGTCGTTCAGAAAAGTCACTCCTGTGGCATGGAATAACGCATCCAAGACAACTCGGAGTTTTATCGTACAGTCAAACCAGGGTATATCGAACTCGCCAAAAAACGTTTATTAGTTCGATATATGGCATAATTCGGTATAGGCCCGGTATAGGTTTTGACACAAAGGCCTGTAACAAACTAGACGAAAAGTACTTTATTAATATGGTGGCTTACTTGCGTGCCCTACTGTGGAACAAAATAGTACCGGATTTTTTTCTGTGTCAACGACTTCGCTGCCTGCGACAGCACGCACGCCTTCACGTTGTCCAACGAGTCGGAGCAGCTGAGGCTGCAACCTTCCACATTCAAGCAATAGCGCCGGACCAACGCAAGTGCACTAATCACTTCGGAGAATGTAGGCAATGGGCCGTCGTCGATTTTCATATTGCTGTCGCTTTAGCTCGTGGTTAGCACGACGTCTACAATGTAATCCTCATCCTGTAATTGGCCCATGATGGGGACATCATCGTCCGCACTGACGAACTCGTCGAATGTCGATCTTTCGATAGCACCCGGGAACTCTGCCAGCTCGTTCCAAACTTCAGGGGAAACACCTGCGTTGTCTTCAGTGCTGTCAGAATTTGGGGTGTTATCACCAGGCATGCGGAAGCCAGCATGCCTAAAGCATTTTTTGATCGTCTCCTTCTTGACATCTCCCCACGATCTACTCAACATAGAAATAGCTTCGAGCGAATCTTAAGCTTAAGCTCCCTGCAGACACGAAGGTTCTGCAGCAGCCTCTCCACCAGGCGCTTCCGATAGCCGGCTTTCATTGCACGTATAACGCCTTGATCCAGCGGTTGCAGTACAGACGTAGTGTTCGGGGGCAAAAAATGCAGCTCGATGTTGCTGAAGGTCGTACTGCAGTGTTGCGATAAACAATTGTCCACGAGCAGGCACACCTTGCAATTTTCGCCTAGCAAATCATCATTCCACAATGATAGCCATCTGTTGAAAAGCTCCCCGGTCATCCACGCTTTTGAGTTTGGTCGTTAGGTAACTAGAAGGGACAGCGCATTTCGAAAACACTGCGGTGCCGTGCTTTTCCAGATAACCAGAGGTCGAAGCTTTTTCGATCCGTCTAAATTAGCTGCCAACAGCACGGACACACGAGCTTTGTTTGCCTTGCCGCCGCTTGTCTTGTCGCCACGACACGCAAGTGTCTTGTTTGGCAACATTTGCCAAAATAGAGCGGTTTCATCTGCATTGAAGATATCTTGGGCTCTATATCTTGCTGCAATATCTCGCCAGATTTCCTCGAGCCATTTTTCTACGCTGTCCAAGTCCGCCGCTCTGCTTTCACCTGTAACAGCTTTGCCAATGATGTCGTGCCATTCTTTGAACCGCTGAAGCCAGCCTGAACCGCCTTGTAAATTATTCCTGCCAAGCAGAAAAGCAAGGTCCTTGGCTTTCTGCTCCATCATAGGGCTGAACACCAGGATGTTTCGTGACCGAATGTGCACAAACCACTTGTAAATGGCCGCTTTAACATCTTCGTACACAGCAGCGCGCACACGTCGGGCGCCACGGGCACCTGGCCTTTTGTCCGACTTGGCCCTGATGTCTGCCTTGTTCTTCAGGATAGTACTCAAGGTGCTCCTTGGAATTTTGTACACGGCGGCGACGTCGGACTTCTTTTCACCGCGCTCACCCCGATTGATGATTTCGAGTTTCGCGGCGAACGGCAAATTTTGCCTCTTTGCGCAAGCCATGTTAGCGCACCAATACAGTTCACAGAGCACCAACAGGCAACACCACAGACCACGCTGAATCGGCAGCAGCAGACACACAAGCATAAAGAAAGAAAAAATGGCGCTCACTTCTACCGCCTCCGCGCTTCGGAGAAAGCACGACGGCCTCCGATTGGCTGTAAGCGCTGCGAGCGGGCCAGGATCATTTCTTGGAAGGGGGTGTTCGCCCGCGCACAACCAGGTCTAACCAATTTTGCCTAGGGTGGCGCCAGCAGTTCTCCCCGCCACCGCGAGGGAAAGCCAACTTGCTGGGGCACTTTTGAGGCACATGGAGTTTGATATATCAGTAGTCATTGCTATTTTCGTTCGATAAAACAGTAACTTTTGCAACATATTCTCAATGTAAACTTACCGTGTTTAGGAATTGTTCGATATACGGGATAATTTGATAAAAACGGGTTCAATGTAGTCAGGCTCGACTGTAGTTGATGAACCTCTCGTTACTTCTAGGTGGGGCATGTCGTACTTTGTGGTGGTCACATCCTCAACAATGGGAACATGACCATCCTTCATATGCTTTGTGACTGCTGCATCATAATTAAGCACATTTGTTTGCCATGAGATATTCGACAAAGTACGCCGTGAAGTCGTTTGAGAGCTACTGCGTTGTTATCATGCAAGTCTAATGGGAGGTGCTTCCAAAGCAGACTGACACGGTGACTGATTGCCCGACTTAATGGTTTCATTGAAAGTGAAGTACGTACAGCGCAAACTCAAGATAGGACTAGTAGAGAAGAGACACAGACTGCGCTTGTCTGTGTCTCTTCTTTAGCATCCCTGTCTTGAGTTCGCGCTTTGCGTACTTCATTATGAAAAACCTACTAGCCCTAAGTTTCACTCTACTAAATTCATTGAAAGCTTTCGAAACCTTATTATGACAGGATAGTTCAGTAAAACTTGCAGCTGGGCGAGTTGGTTCATAGTTTAAGGTCTGACAGGGGCAAACTTTCAACTGATTTTTTATTTTTTGTCACCCATCAAATATATACTCGAACATATTTCAACACAGCACATTACTACGCAGACACAAGAGAAGAAGCGACAAACCGCAGCGCTGATATGAAGGGACAAGCCGCATATATACCCATTGTGACCAGGTGACTAGGTCTGTTTCGTTAGTATATAATTGAAGGGTGATGCAAAATAAAAGTCAGTTGAAAGTTTGCACCTGTCTCTGCCCGGTCTTTCTGTGTCTTTGCTTTCATTTTTTGCACACCAGTTTATATTGCCAGTATGGTTCATCCACATCTGTGATTCTTAATCTTTCGAGCTGCCTAAACTCTCAAGTTCAGAGCCTAAACATTCATGCAGTTTGTCACTCATGCAGCAATTTGTCAGATGAATATAAATGTTTGAATTTGTGTGTGCATGAATGATTTCAAATAGTTTCATCATTTAAGGGTCAATGAAATGTCCTTTGTGTGCGAATGAATGATTTCAAATTGTTTCATCCTTTAGAGGTCCTTGAAATGTCCAACCCAGTGCAGTTTCAATAAAAAGACCTTTGTGATTATCATGCCAAGTGACATCTCTTCTAAAGATCTTGCACAATTGGTGTACAGTTGAATCCTGCTATGATGAAGTCTGCTACTATGACATTTCTGCCACAACAAATAATTTCTATTATCCATCTGCTACCCATAAAAAAGAATGTGAAAAATGTCTCATCACAACGAATCTTTTCCACTTCAATAAAGTTTTCATGAGTACTACCACATAAAAAAATTACACCATCTCTCACTGAAGACAAACCATGTGGGGATGCGAAGCAGCCCTAGTGTTCACATTGTGGGGATCTGAGGCGTGCTCGCGTCCATCTCGCGGGCAATTCCGCTGTACCGCTGCTCCTTTTTCTTACCCGTGCTTCGGTAAACGTGCATGGTGATAGATGGCGCCACGCGTGTTTTAGGGGAGCTACGAAAATCAGCGAGGCTGAGTCAGTGCGTCGGAAAAGGTCTCTCCTCTGTGGGCTGACGCCGGGCAAGCACGTGGTTTTCCTTCATCTACGTCCCCTTTGGGAATCGCCGGTTTGTAGTCTGCCTGTGTGCCTAGGCATCCCTGGCAGGAGTGTTTACCTGAGTGTTAGCTTCGGTACCATACACTTAGCCAAACAGTGTTGCCTAGTGCTTGAAGTGGCCAAGCCAGGCCACACTTGTCAGAGACCTACACGTACAAGGTTTGCCTTAACTATCGCTACCAGGCTCAGTGGCCATTGTGAGAGTGTCCAGCATAGCCGCGAGGGACCTTTTCCTGACCAGTGTGTCAAAGCTCGCCATTGCCAGCTGCAACGTGCTCGCGGTCTCCCTTTTATCGTGAACGTCCACGTGCGTAAGTCTTTGCTCTTCGCGTACTGGGAGCGGATGTTGTACTTTTGTTTCGGGGTGCCGCCAAAGGCAATGAAGTGTGTGTGTATTGCTGCTAATCAAACACAGTCTGTTTTGCCACATTGCACTAAACGCTTTTTTTTTAAGGCAATGAAGTGTGTGTGTATTGCTGCTAATCAAACACAGTCTGTTTTGCCACATTGCACTAAACGCTTTGTTAGTTGAGCGCTCGCGGAGCGACGTGCTTCACGTGAGTAGGTGACTGAGACCGCGACCATGTGGCTCACTATGCTTGAACCCGCGGTGATCTTCCACTACGGTGAGTAGCGAGATCACCACAGTGGCACCCAACGCGGTATTAAAGGATCATTAAGCCTTCGATGAGACTTAGCCGAGTAAGCCCGCCTTTGCGAATTGGGCTCGCCGTGTTATTCGCGCTATGTCTGCAACGCGCGAGTTTTGTCCAGTGATGCTTTTATCAGATACCGCACTGCCCGAGAACAGGGCCTATTCTCCCCCTTGAGCATCACAATCGCACACCCTCACTTGTCACAAGCACAAGTTGGGATGACGTGAGATGCTACGTAACAGCTCCCACTGGAGAGGTAGCGTGTTCTGGGTCTGGGGTCATAGCCCAACCTGAACAGTGCTTACAGGAAAATTGGGCTGCCACTGCTGCCTTTGGAATGCATGGCAGTTCCATGTCACAGTGCTCCCAAATGGCTCTCAGTGGAGCTTCCGGGACGCAAATCGGAAACGTGGCTTCAGCCGTTGTCGAGTTTTGCCCACTAGTTGCTACGCAACCTAGCAGCCTGGCTCACTTCAAGCACACGCCTGTACCGTTAGCCACAAGCGGCCTAGTAATTTCACGTGAAGCTGCCCCAAGAGGCAGCTGTGAATAACAGGCACTCCCCGACAATGGCACGGCAGCCGGTATCCATTTTGAAACCGTCTCGCTTATCGAACTCGGAGACAGTTCCCAATTGCATGCCTGCGCCGCTGATTCACTGACAGCTTCTTTTGAAGCTAGCGCACAGACGCTGCTGCGAAATGCTGCCAAAGTAATTCAGGCATTCGCGGGAGCAGTCTGAACGCTTTCGGCCATTCCAAAACGCCCTCATCTCGCTGTCACGTTGGCCGTTCCAACCAACAGTTGGTATAGTGATCTGCACAGTGCAAGACATTACCTAGACACCCTCATTTGTTACCAGAGGTTGTCTCGACTACCAGGAAGTGCTCGAACGTGTCGTCCCGGCTGCACTGACTGACACAGCAGCTAGATGGTATCGGCTTTCAGGCCACCGAGCAGCAACCCTCGATGAGTTCCACACGGCCCTCCTGCACGAATTCTTACCCGATGACTACGAGAGTAGGATGCAGCGTGAGCGCGAGCTCCGCACACGAGCTCCTGATGAGTTGCTTCAGGAGTGTGTACGCGCGATAGAAGACCCTTTCTTTATCGCTGAGCCCAGAGCCTCGAACGAGGAGCGTTTCGAACGGGTAATGTAACTCGACCTTTTTGCCGTACATGCGTGGCGGTCGCTTCCGTGATTTGGAGAAATTTGCCATCGAGGCAAACCGCATTCAAGGCAACATTCTCGTTGCGCGTTGGGGAGAGGCCATATGCCTTCCTCAACAGCAACAGCCCGCCTGAGCTGCCTTTGCGGCTACCACTACAGGCGGGTGCACTTGGGAGATAAGCGATTGGGCTTTAGATCACTACACGTACAGGAGGCGCGCAGCCTGTGCTGCATCGCAACTCGACACGCACGAGCAGGGATGAAATCCGACCCAGCGCATCACCGGTTGTAACGTTTGTTAGAGCGGTTCCTTCGATCACGCCGGCCCCACCTCTGCGCACCTCTAGCTGCCGCGCTCCTCGACCACTTTTTGTTACTCACCCCCTCCGTCCTTTGTCCCTCCCGCTAATCTGAGCACCCCGCATCACCAAAAGAGGCCCTTGTTTTCACACTGCCACCAATATTTCGAAAACCGGTTGGCCATCTACTCTGTTTTGGCGTCGCTGGCCTGGAGTGACCAGACCATTTCCCAACATCGTCCATGTCTAGTGCACGCATGTACGCTACCCAGCTGACTCTGGTAATTTGCGATTCATTTAGTGTTTCGGGCTTGTTCTCGCTCACTATGCACTCTGCTCAGCATGCCCTCCATATGCGTTTGGAAGTGTGAAAACGGCTGTCAATTTGCGCGTAACGAAACGTGAAATATAGAAGTTGTGAGGCCACGTGACCCCGCCGGTGCAACAAAATGATTTTTTGACCACAGCCGCCAATTTTTTTAACACCTCTATGCGCATCGATCCAGGCAGCCGTGTTTTGACTTCCGCGCGTGCAGGCACTCTTTCGAGTTTTTCTACGTGCGAATTGCGCATTACACGGACCTTTCAAGTAAGCTACCCAACCTGCCTCTTTCCAGTGTGTTTCGGTTTTCAAGGTCGCCCTCCCGTCGCATTCCCACCTCTCTTCACTCTATCCCAACTTCTTGCCCTTCTCTCGCAAATCTGCCCTCCTCTCTGGATCACAACCCCTTTGCCCGTCTCCACCACTCGGCGACGCAAGCCACGCTGGCTCGAATTAGTTTCGTTTTCTGACTGGAAACGGGCCCAGAGCTGTTCCAAGTGTTCTGGCATATGTGCCGCGTGTGCGCGTCTTGCTCGCTCTTTGTGTGCGTGTGTGGTCAGGATGGCAGATGGGAGGGAGGACTTGCATGTTTTTTATACTGCTCAACAAAACATCGAAAGTGTGACCACTTGGCTTGAGCGTAATCCGCGCGTTAGGTGCCGCATTGCAGAGCGCTTGCTCATAGCTATTGACCACCTGGCAGCCAACTTGCCGCTTCGGGGGTCCCGGTATTCAGCTGTGCAGATGGTGAAAATTTCGTGGGCGGCGGTGACGGCTGCACGCGCGCGGAACTGTCTTCACGAGGTCGACGTCGGGCCCGATGCTGAGCTGATGCCTGAAGCTTCCAAACAGGATCACTCCGGCACCGATTTGTCACAGCGCGTCGTCGACTCCGACCTGGAGAGCGGGTGGGACAGCTGTTGCGATAATTTAATTACGGCCAATGATGATGCCGACACTGCGGAACCGTGCACAAGTTAGGGCATTGTGAATGAAGTACGTGGCGAGAGCAATTTAGAGGAATCAGATTGCGAAAACGACGAAACTTTGGAGCCAGAGCCTCATGCATATTATGCCACGGGCCTCGGCAAACAAGCACCCCGTCGTTTTAAATGAACTCGAGACTACCCTTATCGCTTTTGCTCTTTGAAACACACGCATCACGGACTTTTTCGGGCAAAAAAAGTTTGTGTTTTCACTTGCGAATCTTTAAAAGCTGTGTTTCATTTACTACGAACTTCAGGATACAGCAAGTGGATGCCACGTCAGGCTCAGGTTCGTTATAAGCGGGCTCGACTGTAGCAAGATGCGATAGCGAAACGGGCCCGCGAAACCAAAATGCACGCGTGCCCATAGTCAGATCAGTCATGAACATGGCTGCAATGGTACCTGTTGTGGCATGTTGAGTTGTTGCAGGCATGCCATGCAGTGCCTCACTTGATAGTCAACATCTCGTTCCACTGATGGCCACCATACGTAGATGTGGGCAAGTTCTTTGCTTCAAACGATATCTAGATTGGATAAACTTTTATTAATGTCCCTGATGTATCTCTCCCAAGAAAGAAAACTGCAGTTTTCTGCAGACCAGAAAACTGCAGACCAACAGGCCCACAAAGCGGCCGCCAGGTACTTACTCCCTGTCGGTCCCTACGTGGGAGACTCCCGCTACGCGCTAAGCGCGTCCTGCAGGACTGAAATAAGGTTTTTCATTCCATTCCTGTGTGCTCAGATTTGGGTGCACGTTAAAAAACCCCAGGTGGTCAAAATTTCCAGAGTCTTCCACTACGGCGGCTCCCATAATCATATGGTGGTTTTGGCACATTAAACCCCACGTATCAATCAATCAATCAATCAATCAATCAACAATTATGAAACTACAGTAGGTGCTCTACGTAGATGAGCGAGATGTGCTTCGCCGAAACAAGGTCCCAGAGGGATGAAATCATTCGTTGGGCCTCCTACGATCTCAGTGCCCGGGCATGCTGCTCAACCGCGTCATCGGAGTCGTCGCTTTCACCACTATCCGCTGCATAGTGCGATCGGTGAGAAGACTAATTTGCAATGCACTGTAGTCGTAGTATTCAATTGCTATATCCGATATTATGGTACTGCAGCATAGCAATAAGTGGTTTTTATTTTCAACAGAAAATATACAAAAGTGGATTGCACCATTGTTCATCATTATATCCGTTAGAATGCAATAAAAGGCATCATAATAAGCGGACTCTACTGTACTTATTTCCTTTAACATGTACAAGTCTGGTATGGCATCCTCTTTATGGTCCAAGTTTTCTGTAAGCAGATTCTTCTATCACAGGCTCTGGGAGTGGCAGCTCAAGCAGTCGTGTGACCAGGGTACGTGCATATTCGTATGCCTGGTATTGCGACGCGACATGGGTGTTCTTCACCATTAGGGACAGTGAGGAGAGTCGGCCGCCTCGCAGAGCTGATATCTTCTATGCCAATTCTGGGTGCTGGTTGGTTCCCAGCTGCTGTCAAGCGACTTGTTAAGCCTAAGGCGTTAGTGAGCTGCACGTGGGACACAACCAGATGTCACACTTTGCTTCCCTCATTCCATCTTGCCTTACACAAATTAAAGAAAGCAACTTTAGTTCCCTTGAACTTGGCGTCTTAGTTGCCAGTGATATATTTGATAGAGCCATACTGGCCATCATACTATGCGGGAGATGCACCCGTGGCTCCCTTCCCTTAGTACTATTACGCGATTCTGTTGAGTGTTGTGACAGTAAGCAGCTGCCCTAAAACCGAGGCCCCCGTGAATTCTGCTGGCAACCCTCGGCCAGAAGACACATTGACATAAGTGACACTCTGTCGCACCGATTCCCACGTTGCCTTAGCTCGTCCATGCCTGGGTCATATTGTCGAGCTCCCAGATAAGTCACCCGTGCAGCAGTGTCGACTAAAAGTGGCATCAGGATGCATAAACAATTTGTAGAAATTTATGTCGCACGTTGCTTTCTTTTCAAAAAGACCTCCTCCCCCATCACCTTTTAATGTTTTTATTATTTTTGCTAGGATGTTGATTTAAGAAGGGCAGTACGTGGAGGTGCTGTACAACCTGCAAAGTAATTTTGACTTTGTAGCACCTGTGCGCCTTAGTTTTGCCCCTGAGAGAAAGATGGTGCTTTGCTCGCACAGTGGCACAACGAGTGCTGCATAAGAAATGGGGGTTGACAAAGAGTTGCAATGTGGGCTTGTTCACAATTCACCTCAAAAGTTTTGATGTAATGCAAAACTACACCCAAACACAAGAAGGCACATACGGACACCACACAAGCACCGCAGTGAATGGATGTGTCTCTTGTGGGCTACCAAGGTGAGCTAATCATTGGCAATGCCACATTCACCCTACAATGATGTGTTATGCTGTTCATGTATTGATGTTACATTTCATTATTTATTACATTACTAGCCTTTCTAAGATTTGGCTGGTGAGCTAGTTGTTACGTAAGAGCGTGTAATAGCAAGGGCTTCTTGAAAGCGCTAGCGTCGGATGAAAGTAAGAGAGACGGGAGGCGGGGCGTTGCACGAACAACACACATTTTATAACCCAAAAGATAAAAGGCAAAAATTGAAAGCGAGAATGAAACAAACACTCGCGGAAAAAAATTACCCCAATTACAATACAAGCAAAGTAGTCTGCAAACCAATTTAAATCCATTCTTAGCCTGTTCTTAATTCAATATAGCGCCACCACAATCGAATGCTCTTACCGTTCACTTCGGTTTCTCTTCAATGCCGTGTCGAGGTTTGTAACTTACGTCATTGATTCTCTCCTCAACCTCTTTGCTGTCGCCGTCGATTGGTGCAGCCAAACGAGCCGCTTGTCGTCGTCGCCGCCGGCTTCCAAAACTTTGTCTTCTTCGGCATCACTAGGCTAGGCTTGGGCTCGCCATAGGCTCTCTTGATGCAAAACCTGTTTTACAGACTGGTGTGGGCTGTCGCCATCGTGCCATGAAGTGGGAGAGCTGCAAGTCGACCAGGAACTGCTGGGAGAGGGTGCAACTAGTTCGGGCAGCCTTACTCTGAACCTTCGAGGTCGACGGCCACACGCCGGACCTCTCACGCCGACATCCTCAAAACCGGGCGGTCGTACTGCTTCTGTCGCGGTAGCAATGCTGGTTCCCAATGTCCTCAGCAGCTCGGCGTGCCAACACACAGTGTCGGCTCATTCTCTGGGATTTTTTCCCCCGGCCCGAGTCGGGTGCCATGAGTCTTTCTCTACGTCTACGTGGCTGGTGCGAGTGCTCTCGGGTGACTTTCTCTCGCATCGTCGCAGCGCTTCCACGTTCGGCACACACCCTGTGCCTCTCCTTTACTCATGACAGCCATGTGTTCATTGCACGACAGGTTCCCCTATGAGCACAGCTCATTACGAAACCCTACTGATGAAACAGTGCTTGAGTAAACTCTCACCTCTAGGATTGCCAGATGGCCACCCGAGATGGCCAAGGGCAGGGCAAGGCGCTCGGTGTTGGCGCGGAAGCCTTCACTCTCGCCAGGCAGTGTTTTGCACATGGGTGGCAGGTTGGTGATCTGAGTGTCCCGGCTACCCACTGAACCATTCAGGTGCCGGTACTTGGATACTCGCACTGCGCAATGTAGCACATCTCAGTGACAGCACCAATTAAATACCTACAGTAAACTTAGACACCAAGAACATAAACAGGACATGCATTCACTCCCTTCTGTTATACACATAAATCCACTTTTTCAAAATGTATGTTCAACGTGTACATTCTTTGACTTACATAACCACATTATCAAGCACTTTCCACATAATACACTTTCAGTTCATACAAGCTTCACTAGCAAAATCCTGACCCCCCCCCTTTTTTTTATCTAAGATTGCTTCCGAAAATTGCAAAGCTACCTCATCCTTCTTTCATCTCAGGATCCAAGATATTTATCTCTGAGAAAAAAATCCACAAACAGGGGTAATGCTGAAGCCGATATTTCAACAAGCAAACTTGTATAGTTAAAAATGTTGCAGCCTTGAAGAAACATCCATTTTGTAAATAAATTAAACTGATGCAATGGCTACCATATCTTCTTCTCTTTGAAAGAACACCGTAATCCCCATGATGCCCTAGATAAGTGAGGTGTAGTGGTTGCGTTTTGGGAACCGGTTCTTTTGCCCCCAGGGACTACAAATATTCAAAATTTAAAATATTTTTTGAATGCTCTTTGCTATTTGATATTATTCACACTAGAATTTTTGATATTCAAACTATCAGAACTTCCCAAAGACAAATACAATTAACGTTCGAGTGACCCCTTCAATTTTATTATGCTTTGCCCCATCACATCTTCGTATTGCAGCAAAGCTGCCTTCCAAGCTCTGCTACAGTCTCAAATGTATTGACTCGAGAAAACGCTGGTTCCAACATGAAGATGGTAAATTTGGCAGAAGTTGGGGCTCAATTAATGCTGTTTTGCATCTGAAATTTCAGTAGAAAGACAAAAAAATCCGATATTGAAGATTTTTACCATCTAAAACTTCAGATGACCTTAGTTATTCACGTCTACAAGGCAGATTTGGAGCTCTGGACTTAAATAGAGCACACTCCTGTCTTCATCATCAGTTGGGCTTCCACAAATGTTGTAAAAAAAGGAGATGCTGAGATAATCCCACGTATAGTGTTGCTGGCATTACTTCGGTGGCACCAAATCATGTACATAAGTACGATTCGGCCTCCAATTACCTTGTTCTTCATAAGACAATTATGAAACACCACCTTGTCAGTGCTTCATCAACCTAATAAAAACAATCATTTTCATACCTCCCAACCTAGGAGCATGACAAATTTGGGAGAACACTGCGGGGGGGATATATACATCCGGAATTGGGACCGAGACATTTGTGACCCGCTGTGGTTTCAATCCAATGCAATGGCTAAAGCCCAGCATTTCAGTGTGTATACGTTTTCGGAATCTTAGCCACTTCCCAGACGATGGCAGTTGTCCTCGTACGTCCGAACTGGTACCGTTTCACATCCTCGCACTTCAGGAGCCTTTTGCGAAACAACGGTCCTGCGTGATCACGAGCGCTTAGCGGCAAGTCGTGTTTCACAAGAAATCCCGTGAACAGGCATTCTGCACAAATCACACTGCCTGCTTAGCTCTTTTAAAAGAAACTTAGATATTGCCGAGCCCTTCCGCAGACTGACCGTACTTCTCATGCTTCTGTCAAGCGTTGTGCACCTTCATTAAGGCCTTGCCACTGCCTGAAACGCTTATATTAAAGGTGCACACAGTACAGAATCCGTACTTTTCATCTTTCTGCCAAGTCACACAGCACGAAAACCCTAGTCTAGAAACAATTGGAAGTACTTTTTTGCTTCTGACACCGCCATTGACTTTCCAACTGAACGCGGAGAAACAACCACCACAACCAGTTAGTGCCCAGGCAATTGCCGTAAGCCTAGTGTGCAAAATGCAGGAGCCAAGACGGACACATGCAGAAATTGTAAAATTTCTCTCGCCAAGAAGTTTAGTGGCATGTGTTCGTCAACCGCATCGAAATTGTCGCAGCAAGAAAGGCTGATGTACGAGTGTGATTAGAAAACAAAAAATATGTAGTGGTAGCAACAACTCAAGAGAATCGAGACAGCATTCATACAATCGAGAGATTTAAGTCAGGATTCAGGAGAGTTGGCAGGTATGCACTTTCATGTTGCGATCTAGTAAGAATATGTTTAGGAAGCCTTTCCAACTTTTTCTTCTGCAATTTTGCTTTAAAGCAGTCCAAAAATATTTTATAAATATTCGAGAAATATACAAAAAAATGAAACATGGCGGATCCCTCTGTCTAGAAAATGATATAACATTAGATGATTGATCGATTGATATGTTGGGTTTAACGTCCCAAAGCCACCATATGATTAAGAGAGATGCCGTTGTGGAGGGCTCTGGAAATTTAGACTACCTAGAGTTCTTTACCATGCACCCAAATCTGAGCACACAGGCCTACAGATTTTGGCCTTCATCGAAAATGCAGCCGGGATTCGATCCGGTGACCTGCGGATCAGCAGCCGATATAACATGAAAGTGGAACGTGTCTTCACAGAGGCAGTTGAGCATTTATTGTGCATAGCATTTATTCTGCATTTATTGTGCATTTATTGCGCATTGTGCAGCTAAGAACTTGTATCAAGCAACTCAAGCAGAAAGCACGTATAAAATAAGGGTACACAGAATGAGCGCGGACTTGCAACTGTCACAGCTCGACTTAAAGTGCGCTGCTCAAACACAAAGAAAGATACACAAAATGAATGCACAAGTACACACAGGATGAGTGTGAACAGCTTCCACAATTCTTACTTCGTTTGTGAGCAGCGTGCTCCTTACATTAATGCGACAGCGGCAGAGAGTGAAGTGACCTTTGTGCTGTCCCGAACCACTGTAACTTGGAAGCAAACTTTCAGAGGAAGCACAAGATGTACAAAGGACCCAATTCACGAGATAAGCACACGCGCACTAGCAACCACCAGGTGCACATGCAATGCAACATGCGATGCGACAATCTTTCGAACATGCCCAATGTGAACCCTTTGCAGGGGTGCAACAGCTGAAATACAATTTGGAGCACTTTTTAGAGCACTAAAATCCAAATTTAGAGCAGGTTGCAGAGAAAAAATCCATACATTTTTTTATTATGTAATACCAAATTTGGAGCACTATAAATAAGAAAGCTTACATTTTGAAAGGCTATGTATAAAGCATTCAACATCTACTAAATCGTGCTGTGTGAACATGAGCACTGATACTTTAATGAAAGTACTATTTTGAACCACCCCACTGAGCAAACAGTTATGAGGTCTATATTAGCTTTTGCAGAACCTGTGAAACCAATTGACAGACTCAGCGAATTGAAATATGGATCTGCCAAGCTTGCAATCTCTTGAAATTCGAAAGATTCATAAAGCCGAGAAGTAGGGGTGGCGAAAAAAAATACACTGGCGCACAATTTAGTTTTTTTTTTAGGGAAGCAGAAATGTCATACACTGCTCCATATGATTGCCAGTAGCTTATTTAGAAGTCAGTTACTATGATGGTACTCAGAATTATGCGGTGCACATAACGCATGAGTAATCCAGGAAAATGTGCTGTGTCCCGTGTATAGCACTAACAGCCCCTTCCAAATCTCAATACGCTTTTCCGCTGAGCATCACTGTATGGCGGCAAAGGCGGCTTAAGCAGCATTCTTTGCACGGGCTAGAAACAAAGCCAAGAAATCTAACCGCCACACCTCCCCCCCCCCCGCCCCCTTCATTTTCACCTTTTTCGAGCTGTGGTGAGATAACTCAAATCGCGCACGGTGCCGTAATCGTCTGCTGCCGCCAATGTCCGTAACTACTATAACACGAAACAAACAAAAAAAAGCTCTGTAAGTGAAAAACACAAAGGACACAGTGGGGCTCGAACCCGGGGCCGTCGCGCACAAGCCCAGTATTCTTCCACTGAGCCACGCTGGTGCTTGGGACTTATTCTCAAACTTGCCTTAGGCAGGCTTGACGTCGAGCAGGGAATCTTGTTAATGTGAGTAATAAAGTGCCTTGTTACAACAAAGGAACCACCAGGCATCACACAATGCGTATGGAGTAACCAGTGGGTCGTACAACACTCCAACCCATTACAAAAGCTTGTTCTTGATCACCTATTAACTATGGCACATACCCACTTCAGGCATAATTCCTCATCATCTGTAGCCACTGCATGAACCATTGGCACAACATTCCTTGCCAACGAAACAAACAAAAAAAAGCTCTGTAAGTGAAAAACACAAAGGACACAGTGGGGCTCGAACCCGGGGCCGTCGCGCACGAGCCCAGTATTCTTCCACTGAGCCACGCTGGTGCTTGGGACTTATTCGCAAACTTGCCTTAGGCAGGCTTGACGTCGGGCAAGGAATCTTGTTAATATAAGTAATAAAGTGCTTTGTTACAACAAAGGAACCACCAGGCATCACACAATGCGAATAGAGTAACGAGTGGGTCAGACAACACTCCAACCCATTACAAAAGCTTGTTCTTGATCACCTATTAACTATGGCACATACCCACTTCAGGCATAATTCCTCATCATCTGTAGCCACAGCATGAACCATTGGCACAACATTCCTTGCCAACGAAACAAACAAAAAAAAGCTCTGTAAGTGAAAAACACAAAGGACACAGTGGGGCTCGAACCCAGGGCCGTCGCGCACGAGCCCAGTATTCTTCCCCTGAGCCACGCTGGTGCTTGGGACTTATTCGCAAACTTGCCTTAGGCAGGCTTGACGTCGGGCAAGGAATCTTGTTAATATGAGTAATAAAGTGCTTTGTTACAACAAAGGAACCACCAGGCATCACACAATGCGAATAGAGTAACGAGTGGGTCGTACAACACTCCAACCCATTACAAAAGCTTGTTCTTGATCACCTATTAACTATGGCACATACCCACTTCAGGCATAATTCCTCATCATCTGTAGCCACTGCATGAACAATTGGCCCAACATTCCTTGCCAATGTTTAGCGGATACCACGCTTCTCGGAATGACAAAGGATAGCATAGCGAATGCCAGCCCAGAAATTACTATTATTAATGCCCCAGTGAGCACCCAGAAAATGTGCTTGCATCAGTTACCCAACGAGTGGTTGGAAAAGGCTCCGAAAGGCCACTCTTCTAGCTTTGGCTGAGACTGTGCTGTGCCTTTCGCGCAGGCCTGCTGTTTTTTATTCTTTAACCAGGGGGGTTAGGTGCCGCTTCGGCTACCTTGCAAAGCGCGATCGCCAAGGTAAAGTAACAACGGTGCGCCCCGGAGACGGTACCGAATATCTATCACCAGGACAGTGGCCAGGACGACGCAACTTCGAAAAAAAAAAAAATGTTTTATGTGGCACTGCTAAGGCAATCGTCATGGTCGCTGGCAATGCCGGCATTCGCAGCATGTCAAGCTAGTTCGCGCAAGGAAAACATGGCATATACTTTAAGCTTTAGTTCCTAACAAGCCATAGCCGCGCTTTCAGGCAAAGAAATTGACATTTCCCGCGAGGCACTGGTGGCTACAGCAATTCATTTTTGTCTTGAAGTTCCATCACCCTGCCGACAGGTATCCGTTGCGATCAACGGATACCTGTCGCTCATCGGTCCGTTGACCGATGAGCGCGCAGCATTGTTGCCTTATCTGGTCATATAAGTATATTCTAGGCACTATAGTTTGGGTCTGTGTGTTTTGACGGATAGAACAAACTGCAGGTGGCCGATGTGGCCTGCATTTCTCAATGAAATTGGTGCATCTGAGAAAATTTTGAGGCTGGCTGGGCATTTTGACACAGTGTGGCTCAATTTCAGCGAATTTCATGGTTATGGCACAGAACAGCACAATAATCGGAAATTGTATCAAATTTGTGCAATTGGCACAGCTGCTGCACCCCTGACTTCGTGCCATCTCGCTACTGATGACGAAAACGTGCAAAAGTTGCTGAGCTCACATGACCACCAAAGATATGTGGGGTATATAGACAGCTCGCTATTAGCAAGATAGACAACATAAGTTATCTGGCCTAATGGTTTTGAACCGCGCGCTGCACAGCGAGAGGTCATACATTCTACACCCAGTGACATTTTTTTTTTTGCAATCTATTAGTACGTGTTTTACGCCGTATCTGTGACGGAAATACATCAGCAGAGTCGTGGTGGACCTCGACATAAGACACTTTTAGTGTTAAAATATCCGGTTCGATTCGCACTCACACGTCACATGAATTCACTTCACACACGAAATTTTGCAGGTCACACAGCTCTAATAGCTTCTGAAGACTGATCGAGAGGACTTGCCTTTGAAGCCACGTCCCTCGTTGCGTGATGGCTGTCGGCGAGCGCTCCTGGGGGCCGCAGAGGGTCCTGTACTGGAGGCCATAGTTGAGCGAGTTGGAGGCATTGTTTTATGCAGGAATGCAGGAGTGTCCCCGTTGAGGCCGTTAGTGCTGGCTGAGGTGTCTTCCCAACGGTTCACTTTGGTTCGTGGAGCCGGCTTGGGAGCTGGAATGGGCTGCACACATGCATAGGCACCAAACAAACATCTTGCGGACCTCCTGTGATATCCCCATGAACCATGTCATATCAGCCTATGCAAATATTTGTGGAGATCACAGGATAATTTCACGCTTCAATTGTAAATTCTAAGCTGTTCTGCTGCTGTCTTTGCATTCTTTCCAACAGCATAAATTAGACTCCCCACTGGAGGCCACACTTCAGATATTGTAGCACATGCCTCAAGGACCATAGGTTTCTCATAAAGAGTGCGACAGCTCTGCCCTCCCAATATTAGGATACTAGTTCATGAGATGTTTGTTAGAAGCAAACCTTGACTTTTTTGCCCATTGAGAGTCCGCACCGAGATGATCTAATTAGTTTTCTTGAGTCGGCTCAAACTTATGCTTCCTGGTTCACATCATGTCAATGAAATAAATGTGCAAGTCACAGCCATATTAAATCTTCCCTAGAACTAACCCCTTTAGCTGTTTAGCAGTCAATAATGGCAAGCAAGGTATGAGAGTTGTTGATCGATTGGTTAGTGGAGTTTATTGGCGCAAGGGCCAGATATGGCCAAAGAGCGCAAGAGCGATGATAATAAACTGTGCGATGTGTAATGTGGATAAAACAGATGTGAAGTGGCTGTAAATGGGGCTAAAACAGTCGCTGTAGGTGCGTAAAAATATACATATAGTGAAATCATGGCAATTACAAATGATGTGTGCTATGGAGACATAAAATGCTTTAAAAGCCATACGTATGTGAAATAAAAACTTGGCGTGGAGCACCAGTGCCTCGGCAGAGCCCTTAAAACAAGAGCATGGAGGCCTGGGCTCATTGAAAGCTGCTATCACAGCGGCATCCTCTGAACAGAGGATGCACTATGGACTTGTTGGGCTAAAAACATTACTACATCCTTTAAAAAGCTTAGAATTGATTTTGCATCAAAAAGCGGCTCTTCGCCGAGAAACATAATCGGATGTAAAGGAAGATGATAGCGGTATGCTAAAGGAAAATATTTCTTTCTCATTCGGCTTCCGGACAATCCAGGAGGATGTGAAGGACGGTTAGCCTTTCGCCACATCTACCACAAGTAGGAGGTTCATCGCCAGTCAGCACAAAGCTATGGGTACCAAAAGTGTGTCCTATTCTGAGGCGACAGAATAGGACATCAGTTCGCCGTGTTCTCGTAGCGGAGGGCCAGTAACCTAACTGCGGCTTAATCAAGTGAAGCTTATTATTTCTGTGTCCCACAAGCGTTGCCAGTGGCTTCGCAGTTTCTTACGTAGGAAGGGTTTTAGGTCTGTTGCAGGGACTGTAGCGGTAGGCTTAATAGCGCGCAATATAATTGATGTGGCCATTTGGTCAGCGAACACATTGCCCTCGATACTTCTATGGCCAGGTACCCAGCAAATAGTAACATGCTGGTTGGACATATACGCAGTACACAGGACGGAATACAACTCAATTATTACCGGATTTCTGAATCTAAAAAGTGATCTTAATGCATTTACGATGCTTAATGAGTCTGTAAATATAATTGCTCTTTGTATGTTTGATTTCCGTATACGCTTCACAGCCGACAATAGTGCATAAACCTCAGCCGTAAATGTACTTAATCCGGGTGCAGTACACCGGATTCCGATAAGGATGGTCCGACGGCTGCATAAGCCGCCCCTGCTTGCGACTTAGAAGCATCGGTATAAAACTCTACGCATGAGTAGATGGACTGGAGTTGTCAGAAATGCATTTTAATATGTGCTTCTGGTGCGTGTTTAGTGATCTCGACAAATGAGGTGTCACAATGTATAAGCTGCCACTGCCACGGCGGTAAACGTTTCGCTGTGGGCATAGGACAAAGTTCTAGCAGTGGAACACCCATTTCTTCACTTATGTTTCTCACACGCGAAGAGAACGGCTTCTCACTGCGGGTCGATTATGGAAGGGGGTGGCAGCGGTCATATCGTTTATAGTTGAACACGCAAAGAGAACGGCTTTCTCACTGCGGGTCGATTATGGAAGGGGGTGGCAGCGGTCATATCGTTTATAGTTGAATAAGAAGGATGCTTGAAGTTTGCGCGTACCTTTATAAAATATGTGAAACTGCTATAGGATCGCTGCAGGTGAAGTGATCACTGATTCGATTGTACATAGAGGCTCTGGATCGGACTTGTCCTGAAAGCACCGGTTGCAAGTCGGATACCCAGATGGTGAACAGGGTCTAGGATTTTTAGTGCAATTAGCATGCGGAGTGATAAATTATAGAGGCATAATCAAGGCCCGATTCGACAAGGCTTTTGTACAACTTCAAGAGGCACTTTTGATCACTACCCCATGTTGTACGCGATAAGAGTTTTAGGACGTCCATCGCTTTCAAACATTTCATTTTGACATACTTGGGGAATAAACGTCAGCTTGGAATCTAAAGTGGTTCCCAGAAATTTATGCTCGCTGCTCACAGAGAGTTGGTCTCCCTTGATTGCAACATTTGGAAGTGGCATTACCCCTCGTTTGTTGGAAAAAAGTACGCAAGTACCTTTCTTGGTGTTTATTTTAAAACCATTCTCATCCGCCCATTTAAAGAATTTATTCATTCCAAGCTGCACTTGTCGTTCACAGATAGACATAGTGCATGATTTGAAATTCATCTGCACATCAACATACACGGAATAAAACATCGCGCTTGGAATGACTGACTGCAGGGAGTTCATTTTTGCAAGAAAGAGTGTGCAACTAAGCACGCCCCTTTGCGGAACACCAGTCTCTTGGGTAAATGATTTAGAGAGAGCATTTTCCACTTTTACACGAAACGTTCGGTTAGACAGTTAACTTTTAATTGTGTTTAGCATGTTCCCATCGATGCCCATGGCGGCAAGATCGCGTAGAATCCCGAATCGCCATGCGGTATCTTACGCCTTCTCTAAGTCTAGGAATACCGAAAGTACAAACTGCCTATGAATAAATGCATCTCTGATGTATGTCTCTATGCGAACAAGGTGGTCTATTGTCGGCCTCCCCTCTCTGAAACCACAATGAAGGGGGTCTAGTATACTGTTACTTTCTAGAAAGTGGATTAAGCGCCGGTTTATCATTTTCTCATATAGTTTGCATAGACAGCTTGTTAGCGCTATTGGCCTCTGTAGCTGGCGGCCAAGGACGGGTCTTTGCCTTCTTTAAGTACCAAGATGACTATAGCTTCTTTTCATGACAATGGAATATACCCAGCTGCCCACATGGTATTGAAGAGGGTTAGGAGTGTTTTTAGTGCTTCGGGGTGAAGGCACTTGACCATTTCGTACGTTATACGATCGACATTTGGCGCCGAGTTATTGCAGCACGCAAGAGATGCCGTTCAGCTAATGTAAATGGGCAGTTGTAAGTCTCACTGGATGGACGTTTACATTTAAGGGGCTGCCGCTCTTCGCGTTCTTTGAATTTTAAGAACGTTTCTGTATAGTTTGATGCACTTGAGACATATTCAAAGTGTTCGCCTAAGCAGTCCGCCTGCTCCTCCAGGCTCTCGCCTCGGCTATTTACTAAGGGTAGGGGGTGCGACTCACGACCCATTAACTTGTTTACCCTATTCCAAAGCTTTGTTTCGTCAATGTAAGAATTGATACCAGAGATGTACCTATTCCAACTTTCTTTCTTTGCAAGACGACGCGTTCTTCTGGCTTGTTACTCCACCTGTTTGAAATTGACGAGGTTTTCAGCCGTTGGGTATTTTCGGAGTAATCTCCAAGCTTTATTTTGACTACCGTATATACTCGTGTAAGGGCCGCACTTTTTTTTCGAAAATTTTGCTAGGTGCGGCCCTTACACGAATCAGGCCGATTTAGTACAGGCAGTACAGGCCAAAGGTCTGTACTGTTTATGCAACAGTAGCAGAGTGCAAGAGTCACAAATGACATGCCAGAAATGTTTTTATTCGGATTCCATTTCGCTGTCCTCGTTCTCGGAGGAGCTCGCCTCGGCGTCCGCGTCTTCCCAGAGACGGTCATCTTCGGTGCCGTTCATGGAGTTCGAAATTCCCGTTACCTTGAAGCTTTTAGCAACTACTTCTACTGACATGGCACGCCACGCATTCAAAATCCATTCACACACCTGTTGGAGCGACGCCCGCTTCAGCCGTCCTGTAGGGGTCTTCTCGTGGACGCCTCCAGCCATCCATTCAGAGTAACATCGGCGAAATTCCACTTTGAATGGTCTGTTGACGCATACGTCGAGCGGCTGCAGCACACTCGTCAGGCCACCGGGAATGACGGCCAAGTCCGTACGAGTTGCGGCAACTCGGTTCTTGACGCGGTCGGTCAAGTGGCCCCTAAAGCTGTCCAAGACAAGGAGGGCTTTCCGTTGTAACAGCCCTCCAGGTCTGTTTGCCCAGACGGTCTTAATCCAGTCAACGACCAGTTCCTCGGACATCCAGCCCTTCTCTTGCGCACGTACGACGATTCCCTGAGGGAAACTTCTCTTTTGGGAGAGTCTTCCTTTTAAATACGACGTACGGCGGAAGCCTCCTGCCGTCTGCCGTGATGCACAACATCACAGTGCACCTTTGGCGTTCTGCACCAGTCGTGCGCACAGACACACTTTTCGCACCTTTTAAATCCACTGTGGTGCTTTCCGGTGCATCGAACCACACAGGTGTCTGGTCCGCATTCCCAATTTGGGACAGGTCGTATTCATGCTCCCTCCTGAGAGCATTCACGAAGCGATGAAACTTAATGACGTGGTCTTCGTACTCGCGCGGCAGTTTTTGGCAAATCGTCGTTCGGCGCCGAATAGAAAGCTGGTTACGGTTCATAAACCGCGTAGCCCAGCCCCGACTTGCCTTGAATTGTGCCGGGGGTATTTCCATGTGGCGAGCGATGCTGAGGGCTTTGACGCGTATCATGTCAGTCGATACGGCGTAGCCGTCCCTTCGTGTGTCGACGACGTAGTTGACGAGCTCGCTTTCGAGTTGCGGGTACTTGCACTTTTTCCCGCGAAACGCCTTTCGGCTCCTGTTAGTAGCGGCGAGGGCATCTTTCTGATTCATCCAGTAACGCACGCGCTTCTCATCGACGTCGTACTTTCGTCCAGCTTCCCGTGCTCCTCGGCATAGTCAATCACTTGCAGCTTACCGTATATACTCGTGTAAGGGCCGCACTTTTTTTTCGAAAATTTTGCTAGGTGCGGCCCTTACACGAATCAGGCCGATTTAGTACAGGCAGTACAGGCCAAAGGTCTGTACTGTTTATGCAACAGTAGCAGAGTGCAAGAGTCACAAATGACATGCCAGAAATGTTTTTATTCGGATTCCATTTCGCTGTCCTCGTTCTCGGAGGAGCTCGCCTCGGCGTCCGCGTCTTCCCAGAGACGGTCATCTTCGGTGCCGTTCATGGAGTTCGAAATTCCCGTTACCTTGAAGCTTTTAGCAACTACTTCTACTGACATGGCACGCCACGCATTCAAAATCCATTCACACACCTGTTGGAGCGACGCCCGCTTCAGCCGTCCTGTAGGGGTCTTCTCGTGGACGCCTCCAGCCATCCATTCAGAGTAACATCGGCGAAATTCCACTTTGAATGGTCTGTTGACGCATACGTCGAGCGGCTGCAGCACACTCGTCAGGCCACCGGGAATGACGGCCAAGTCCGTACGAGTTGCGGCAACTCGGTTCTTGACGCGGTCGGTCAAGTGGCCCCTAAAGCTGTCCAAAACAAGGAGGGCTTTCCGTTGTAACAGCCCTCCAGGTCTGTTTGCCCAGACGGTCTTAATCCAGTCAACGACCAGTTCCTCGGACATCCAGCCCTTCTCTTGCGCACGTACGACGATTCCCTGAGGGAACTTCTCTTTTGGGAGAGTCTTCCTTTTAAATACGACGTACGGCGGAAGCCTCCTGCCGTCTGCCGTGATGCACAACATCACAGTGCACCTTTGGCGTTCTGCACCAGTCGTGCGCACAGACACACTTTTCGCACCTTTTAAATCCACTGTGGTGCTTTCCGGTGCATCGAACCACACAGGTGTCTGGTCCGCATTCCCAATTTGGGACAGGTCGTATTCATGCTCCCTCCTGAGAGCATTCACGAAGCGATGAAACTTAATGACGTGGTCTTCGTACTCGCGCGGCAGTTTTTGGCAAATCGTCGTTCGGCGCCGAATAGAAAGCTGGTTACGGTTCATAAACCGCGTAGCCCAGCCCCGACTTGCCTTGAATTGTGCCGGGGGTATTTCCATGTGGCGAGCGATGCTGAGGGCTTTGACGCGTATCATGTCAGTCGATACGGCGTAGCCGTCCCTTCGTGTGTCGACGACGTAGTTGACGAGCTCGCTTTCGAGTTGCGGGTACTTGCACTTTTTCCCGCGAAACGCCTTTCGGCTCCTGTTAGTAGCGGCGAGGGCATCTTTCTGATTCATCCAGTAACGCACGCGCTTCTCATCGACGTCGTACTTTCGTCCAGCTTCCCGCTTCCCGTGCTCCTCGGCATAGTCAATCACTTGCAGCTTACCGTATATACTCGTGTAAGGGCCGCACTTTTTTTTCGAAAATTTTGCTAGGTGCGGCCCTTACACGAATCAGGCCGATTTAGTACAGGCAGTACAGGCCAAAGGTCTGTACTGTTTATGCAACAGTAGCAGAGTGCAAGAGTCACAAATGACATGCCAGAAATGTTTTTATTCGGATTCCATTTCGCTGTCCTCGTTCTCGGAGGAGCTCGCCTCGGCGTCCGCGTCTTCCCAGAGACGGTCATCTTCGGTGCCGTTCATGGAGTTCGAAATTCCCGTTACCTTGAAGCTTTTAGCAACTACTTCTACTGACATGGCACGCCACGCATTCAAAATCCATTCACACACCTGTTGGAGCGACGCCCGCTTCAGCCGTCCTGTAGGGGTCTTCTCGTGGACGCCTCCAGCCATCCATTCAGAGTAACATCGGCGAAATTCCACTTTGAATGGTCTGTTGACGCATACGTCGAGCGGCTGCAGCACACTCGTCAGGCCACCGGGAATGACGGCCAAGTCCGTACGAGTTGCGGCAACTCGGTTCTTGACGCGGTCGGTCAAGTGGCCCCTAAAGCTGTCCAAAACAAGGAGGGCTTTCCGTTGTAACAGCCCTCCAGGTCTGTTTGCCCAGACGGTCTTAATCCAGTCAACGACCAGTTCCTCGGACATCCAGCCCTTCTCTTGCGCACGTACGACGATTCCCTGAGGGAACTTCTCTTTTGGGAGAGTCTTCCTTTTAAATACGACGTACGGCGGAAGCCTCCTGCCGTCTGCCGTGATGCACAACATCACAGTGCACCTTTGGCGTTCTGCACCAGTCGTGCGCACAGACACACTTTTCGCACCTTTTAAATCCACTGTGGTGCTTTCCGGTGCATCGAACCACACAGGTGTCTGGTCCGCATTCCCAATTTGGGACAGGTCGTATTCATGCTCCCTCCTGAGAGCATTCACGAAGCGATGAAACTTAATGACGTGGTCTTCGTACTCGCGCGGCAGTTTTTGGCAAATCGTCGTTCGGCGCCGAATAGAAAGCTGGTTACGGTTCATAAACCGCGTAGCCCAGCCCCGACTTGCCTTGAATTGTGCCGGGGGTATTTCCATGTGGCGAGCGATGCTGAGGGCTTTGACGCGTATCATGTCAGTCGATACGGCGTAGCCGTCCCTTCGTGTGTCGACGACGTAGTTGACGAGCTCGCTTTCGAGTTGCGGGTACTTGCACTTTTTCCCGCGAAACGCCTTTCGGCTCCTGTTAGTAGCGGCGAGGGCATCTTTCTGATTCATCCAGTAACGCACGCGCTTCTCATCGACGTCGTACTTTCGTCCAGCTTCCCGCTTCCCGTGCTCCTCGGCATAGTCAATCACTTGCAGCTTAAATGCTGCAGTGAATGATCTCAGATGCCGGCCCATCGTCCGTCACGTGCGCTGGCTTCTGCAGGGTTCACTACAACCAACAAAGTGACACCGACGACACCGATCTGAAGTCGCGCTGCCAACGTATCGACACGATGCTAGGAACGATGCCAACAAAGAGGCCGCACAAGGCAAATATGGCGGCGCGCTGTCAACAGCGTGGTCGGCGCGTCGGCGGAAGTAGAATAAAAGCGGAAAAGCGTTCAGCGCCATCTGGCTGTAAATGAACTAACTACACTTTTCTGGCGGGACATTTTGAACTTTTGTTTTTTTTTTTTCGAAATATCCGCTTTCAAAGTTGGGGTGCGGCCCTTACACGAGGGCGGCCCTTACACGAGTATATACGGTATTGCGCGCTTTCTGACAATCATCGTTCCACCAGGGTATGCGACGCTTATTAGTCATTCCGTTAGTTTGCTTAATATATTTCACTGCAGCGTCAATAATAAAACCTGTTAGGTATGCCACAGCATCGTCTATATTAAAATGAACAATGTCATCTCCATCTAAAAATGTGTTTTCTCGGAACAGTTCCCAGTTGGCTGACTTGCTGTTCCAACGAGGAAAGTCAAGTGAGCATGTATCTTCTTTAGTTAGCTTCAACCTTATCGCCAAGTGGTCACTCACAAAGGGGTTCTTGAAAACAGACCACTCCAGATATGGAATTAGTGTACTCGAGACAATACTCACGTATAGAAGAGTATGTGTTGTGCGTAGTGCTATAATATGTTGATTCTTTTTTGTTAAGTAAACATGCACCTGACGAAAACAGAAAGTGTTCTATAAGGCGTCCTCGTGCATCCAAACGGGAGTCGCCCCATAGGGGACTATGTGCATTTAGATCACCAACGACTATATATGGCGGAGGAAGTTCATCAATGAAGCTTTGAAATTGTGTCTTCGAAAGTTGATAGCACGGAGGAATGTAAATATAGGTAATTATTAGTAGCTTCCTGAACAGCACTGCTCGGACAGCAACTGCCTCAAGAGAAGTTCGGAAGTTGAATTGCTTACAGGCAACACCTTTATCAACTATTATGGCGACACCGCCCGACGTGGCGGCAGCGTCGTCACTGTCTTTGCGGGAGATAACATATTGCTTTAGAAAGTTTGTTCGTGTGGACTTGAGATGTGTTTCCTGAACACACAGCACCTTTAGAGTATGTTTATTAAGGAGTTTTCTAATATCATCGAGGTTATGGAGAAGTCCTCTCACATTCCACTGAAAATCTGTGTGTCCATTTTAGATGTGTTTTGTGCTGTGTGCTCAAGGATGTAAAATTAGCTCATGGACCCTTTCCAGGGGCCGTGACACGAGATTTTTCTTTTTTGGATCGGTCGACGGAGTCACGCCGATCCTTAGGCGCTTGCTGCGCCCTCACGCTCGGTGTTGTATCCATTGCCTCTTGCAAGGCACTGGACACATTCTCTTGCGAGCGCTGCATTTGTTTTGAGGGCGTCTACTCGAAAGACGAGGCCTTCGCGGCCCCCAGCCCGGAGGTTGGTGGGTCCTTCTTGGATGGCAGAACAGCACTGGCCGCAACCGCAGAGGGGACGGATGGCGTCACCGCCGGCTCACTACGAGTGTGCCAGACAGCCACCGAAAGTGTTGCCAGAGAAGTGTTGCCAGAGCGCCACAATATCATCAGCGAAATGAAATAGGTCGCTAGTGATCAACACGCTAAACACAACCTTATAGAATATTCCCAATACGATACTCCATCAATAAACAACAAAGGTAATGTGAAGACGGCATTGCCGACTCACCAAGAGAGGTCCACAGGAGACAACCCGCGGTGTCATCTCCATAGACCTACCGCGGGGGACGACCATTCACACCAGCCACATAGACGCAAGAGGTTGGTCGGAGGAAGTCTCGTGGCTTTGCGACCGTAGCCGAGAAGAAAAATCCTAGAGGATGAGCAGACATGGGAAACGAGCGTTGCTGCCGCGACAGAAACAGTAGAAGTGCCCGGTTCCGAGGCTGTCGGCAAAGAGGCTCGGGGAGTAGATTGCGATACCAGAAGAATCAAGTGAGGCTGCCCAGACTTGCCACAACCTGTCTGAGCAGTTCTTGAGTGGACTAGGTTCCTCCGCTTCGAGACGGAACATATGCAGCCTGCACCACAGTCAAGATGCCGTGGACGAGTTAGGCGGAGTCTAACTGAGCTGGAGGATACGTTGAAGACCAGAATTAACCGGCTATGAGGTCGAGTGGCTCGTTTGGACAAAGAGGACTACGGCGGTAGGAACTTGGGAAGACATCTACCACAGAAGCAACGAACCGTCGACACAGCAGTGGCACCGAACATTCCTTAGTAGACGCCATATTGGCTTAGGGCTAGCGGCTAGGACTGGCCATGGATTAGGACTGAACCACAGCCAGTTTTGGTTTGCCCATGTATGCAAACGGTTCATCGTGATCATCAGCCCGACTGCGTCCCCTGCAGGACAAAGGCCTCTCCCATGTTCCACCAGTCAACTCGGTCCTGTGCTTGCTGCTGCCACTTTATACCCGCAAATGTCATAATCTCATCTGCCCACCAAACTGTCTTCCCTTACCCACTTGCCTTCTCTGGGAATCCAGCCAGTTACCCTTAACGACCAGCCATTATCCTGCCTATGCGCTACATGCCTGGCCAATGTCCATTTCCTCTCCTTGGTGTCAACTATGATATCCTTAACCCCAATTTGTTCCCTGATCCACTCTGCTCTCTTTTTGTCTATTAAGGTTACACCTATCTTTTTTTTTTTTCCATCGCTCGCTGTGTTGTCCTCAATTAAAGCTGAACCCCCTTTGTAAGTCTCCAGGTTTCTGCTGCGTAGATTAGTACCGGCAAAATGCAGCTGTTACATACCTTTCCCTTGAGGGATAGTGGCAATCTAACAGTCATGATTTGAGAGTGCTTGCCAAATGTGCTCCACCCTATTCTTATTCTTCTAGTTACTTCAATCTCGTGGTTCGACTCTGCGGTTATTACCTGTCCCAAGTAGACATAGTCTTTTATAACTTCAAGTGCACTATTACCTATCTCGAAGCGCTGCTCTTTTCAGAGGTTGTTGTACATTACCTTCGTTTTCTGCAGATTCATTGTACGACCCTTTTTTCTGCTCTCTTTGTCTAACTCTATGATCATGAGTTGCAATTCGTCCCCTGAGTTACTCAGGGGACGAATTGCTGTCGATACTGACTTCGTGTCTGCGGTTAGCGGTAAAAAGTCCGGGAAATCGGATAGTGAAAGCTATAAACGTCCCGAATTTCGAACTTTTTGATACATTGACTCTATGGGGAACTTGACGGTGCTACAGATTAGTTTGGGAAATCAGGCATGTCCAGAATTTCGGGTGTCCAAAAAATCTGAGTAAAATTTAGTTGAGAGTTGTGCGCTTTTCTGTCTTCTTTGCCCCTATCTAATGATTTGCACCATCAATTAAAGTTCAGCTATGCACCAACTAACCGGACAGCAAATGTTATTAAGATATATTCCTCTTTCACCCTTGATAGCAAGACCGTAGCCGAATCTGTCTTAGCCGTGGAAAATAGGGCACTCCTGGACAAAATAATGTCCAATGATCTGTCGCCTTCCCAAGCTGAAGCGCTCCATGGTCTTCTCTATTGTTACATCGACATTTTTTTTTCATTAACGAGTGTCCCCTGGGCTGCTCAGGAGTAGTATCCTCCCATACAAACACTGACGACACCAGTCCTTTTTCTAAGCGGCCTTGCCATGTGTCTCACTTAGAGTGCCAAACTATATGGAAGGAGGTAGAGAAAATGCTAAAAAAAACATCCTAAAGCCTTTCTTAAGTATTTGGGCATCACCTGTCGTGCTCGTTAAAACGAAGGACAACTGCTGGAGGTTTTTTGTCGACTATCGCTACCTCAATCAAATCGCCAAGAAGGATGTCTATCCTCCACCTCGTATTATTGTCATCAACTGCCTCCATGATGCGGTGTATTTCTCTTCGGTTGACCTCTGATCTCAATACTAGCAAATTTTTGTCTATGACTGCGACTGCAAAAAGGAAATATTCATCACACCTGACAGCATTTATTAATTTAAATTCACGCCTTTTTGGTTGCACGATGCGCTTGCAACTTTTGAACGCATGATATAATTTCTCCACCGCCGTTTTAAGTGGTTGACGTGCCTATGCTATTTGGACAATAAGATTGACTTCTCAACTACCTTTGAAAGCCATCTTCAATGCCTGTCGGCCATTCTTGATGTTTTTTTTTCTGTGCTGGCCTCCAGATTAACGAGTGGAAGTGCATTTTTGGACGCCGTGAGATTACTTGGCCACCCTTGTTGACGCTACTGGTATCAACCAGACCCTGACAAAGTCCGTGCTGCCCCAGTCCCACGTGTACAGCTTTCTGAGGGTCTGCTCAAATTTTCTGCTGTTTTGTCATCCACTTCGTGGAAATCGTTAAGGACCTCACGAATCTCCTCAAAAAGAACAATTTTTTTCTGGGATGAGGACTGAAAACATTCTTTTGCATCCATGATTTCCGCTTCCACATCACCACCTGTGTAGGCTCAGTTTGACCCCTGCTCAAATGGAGCATTGAACTGATGCAAGATGCCATGGCACTCATTGATTTATATGTGCGGATTAACATCCCAAAACCACTATATGATTATGAGAGACGCCGTAGTGGAGGGCTCCGGAAATTTCAACACTTGGGGTTCTTTAATGTGCACCCAAATACGAGCACACGGGACTACAACATTTCTGCCTCCTTCGGAAATGCAGCCGCCGCAGCCGAGATTTGATCCCGCGACCTGCGGATCAGCAGCCGAGTACCTTAGCCACTAGACCACCGCGGCGGGGCGAAGCCATGGCATTGAGGGCCACACTCGCTCAGATACAGAATGGCACAAACCATGTAATAGCGTACGCTGCCTGCCTTCTCTCATAGTTGAAAAGGATTTATTGTGTTACTGGGCGGGAGTGCTTGGCCCTCGTGTGGGCTATCCCGAAATTCCGTCCGTACCTATATGGACACCCGTTTGTAGTCATCCCAGACCACCACTCCCTCTAATGACTGAACACTTAGGGACCCTACAGGAAGGACAGAGCGATGGGCATTACGATTGCAGGAGTACAGGCTGTCGGTGGTGCACAAGTCTGGCAAGCTGCACAGCGATGCTGACTGCTTATCTTGACACCCTTTGATCCCCCCGACTGTATCGAGTTGAAAGCTGCTAGAAATAACTTAGCCATCACTGACTTTCTGCACGTGATGGACGAACAATGCCAAGATCCATCGCTATTCTCCATCGTTAATCGTCTTCAATCCAACAATCAAGATCCTTCACTAAGCCTGTGCTTGCTTCAAGACTATGTTTTGTGCCCCCACAACTTACACCCCGATACAAGGACCTCTTGCTCATTGTCTCGTGTCATCTCCACAAGGATGTCCTGCAAGTATTTCACTGCACCCAAACTTCTGGACGTTTAGTTGTCTCAAGACCCTATGACAGTGTTTGACGATAGATATTCTGGAAAGACCTTTATCGTTCCAATTGCCGCTATGTTGCAGCGCGTGACCCGTGCCAGCTCTTTAAGAAGCATACGGCTCTTCCTGCCGGTCACCTGTAACCTAGTGAAACCTCAGTTGGGCTGTTTCATTGAGAGGGGTTGGACTTGCTGGGCCTTTTCCCAACTTCAGCGAATGGAAACCAATGAATTGCTGCAGCTACAGATTATGCCCCTTGGTATGCAATTATTTGAGTGCTACCGACCAGCTGTGTGACAGACGTTGTAGACTGCGTTCTCTACATCATCCCTCAGCCGTGGCGCTTTTTCTCAATCATTCATGGACTGTGATTGCTGCTTCCTAACTCGTGTGGATGACGACCAACTACAACCTTGTGCTACTCGACATAACTTTACAACTTATGACCATCCTCAGACTAACACACTTAGCAAACACCTAAACCGTGCTTTTCATTTAAGTGTCTGATAATTACACCGATAGGGACATTGCGCTCCCGTTGGTCACCTTTGCCTAGAACTTGAATTGCTGGCTACTCTCTATTTTATCATCTCATGGGCCGTTATTCCTTACTACTTTCAGAAAAACCCTGCTTCCACCTGACGTTCCATCCACTACTTCGTACGCTCAAGATACCATCACCTGTGCTCTCATTGCATGTACAGTAGCCCGCACTCAGTTCTCATCGTCCCAGACTGCGCAAAAGTCGCTCTATGACTGTCAACATACAGATGCTGTTTTTCCTTCAGGCTCTCTTATGCTACTGAGGCTCCCATCCCATTGTGTAAACCTCTCCGAAAAACTTTTATTATCATATGTTGGGCCCTAGCGAGTTCTCCGCCAGGTGACAGCTGTCCCCCTATGAAATTTCCCCAACTATGAAATCGACCGTTACATCCAGAACTGACGCTGTGCATTATTTCTCACCTGGAGCCCCACAACAGTGACATGAGTTTCTAACCATAACAAACACCACGACGGTGCTGTGCCGGCCGAGGTAATGTCACGGGTATAGAAAGGTACCTTTGGCACGGGCACCTAAATGACCCTAACTGAATGATTGAAGACGACGTTGTGGGGCTGAGTCGGAGCTTTTCGTTGTCTTGCAATCCTGTTCACTGTGTGCAGTGTCAACTAAATCGCCGTTGACTGAATATACACTTTGCATAACCACATGCCGGTTAGTAGAAATAACAATGTCCATACTTTCCTTGGCCTTATAGTCTGTTAGTTCTTTATTAAACGTCACTTTAAAAAAAAAAAGAAAACTAGTGTTTAAAATTCTCTCTTTGTCATGCATAGCGAGAGTCACTTTATGGCATACGGGATTCCTTCAGGTAGTATGCATCTATATATCAATGCCTGTATTGTGTGGTCTTCTCACACTGTCTAGTTGCTGTGATGTTGAAAAATGCATGTACAATGCCTGCTAACAAACCCATATAACCACAGTTCTCCAAATACTATCTTATAGTGGTGAAATGTATAAAATATGTGTAAAGTATGTCACCACTGTGTATATGTGTATGCTACTGATGTGTAAATCTATATACAGTGAAACCTCGTTAATACGCACCTGCCCGGTATGATGGCATAACTGGACACTGAACGTACTACACATTAACCAGCAACAAATTCGCATCTTCTGACATGCGCCATCGTCACCAACAAAAGAATAAATTCCTTGCCACCTGAAATATTGCCTAAAGTGCCCACTGCAAAGCCAATTTTTTCTTTTCGCCAAAAAGCAGAAAAGATTCTGTCACTTTCGCAAAACTATCCTATAGCACGCGATGGCAAAGCCAAGGAGCATTTCGAAACTACTGCAAGGTCTGAGCTACAGTTGTTTTGCGGTCTGCTTCTAAGCGAAAACTGATGCAGGTTTTTTTTTTTTTTTTTCCAACACGGTAAGGTAGCAGAGCGCCAAATAGTTTACTGCATGGCGTGCATCGCTTCTCCTACCCGGCGCACACAGTGACTATCGACCTACTTGCTCTAGAGTACGCCCACTTTGCTTCAAGCCATGCACAGGTGCGGCGAGTAACCTGTTGGATTAATGCGACGGCGATCAGCTTTCCGCAAGCGATGCACTTTTCATGATTCTCTAGAAGTCCTGGCAGCAGAAGGAGGCGCGTTCGGGCTCTCGCTGAATAAAAAGGTGCAATATGGTTACAACAGCGCTACGATTACTATACAGTGCGCTTGTTAGTGTCAATACTGGAAGGTATTTTGATCTCCGTGACCTGCAACACGAAACTCCGTGACAGCCAGCTGCTTGCATTTCTGTAAAGGGCTGCACGCTTGGAAACGGTCCCACACAACCAAGTGGAAGCAATTAAAGGCCTAGCGCGTTCAGGTAGTTGTCTACTAAAAGCATTCAATATAGTTAAAGTGGCGCTATGTGACTTGTGCGCGAGCAGATAGCCGAGAATGCTTACTGTGATAAAGCTTTTCGATGATGATAAGCCATACCAGCGCGTTTGTTGGTAATTGCCACCTTGCCTTTGTTTTTTCCCTATGATTACCTGCAAAGTCATCGTCGCTATCACGTGGAAGCCGGAATAACTGATCGCCTGATCTCCGCACTTAACATGACAAACTGTTCATGGCACATTGTGGCATCTGCAAGTTCAGCTGCACAGTAAAATTTTCTGGCACAAAATGTTATCAGGGTATGTAGTTAGTATGCACTAACCGGTAGGGATAAGCAGAACATTATGGCTTAAACAGTCTGCCAATGCATTAATGTCTATGAGACTATTGAAAATTCATCGAAACTGGGTTTTAACCGTTTGTTCTCCTAAAGTGCATACACACTAATTATGTTTGACTTTATTATGTTACTGATGTAGACTGTATTAGTTATTAGGAGGTTGAGACCTCGTCAGGCTCTTTAGCCTATAGTCTTTGCCTCCCGCAGGGAAATCATGCATCTTTTTTCCTCCATATATAAATGATGTTCAATGTTCATATTTGTTCTGAAGATTCAGCAGAATAATGAGATTCAAATGATGAACTTTGCTGGTGATGGTAAATGTGACTGAAAACATCAGCATGACATTATGCAAGAAGAGATGATGTTTACCTGAACATTTCTATGTGTGCGGTTAGAACTGTCTATTGTTTTCACTTTGCCACATACACTAATGCTGACAAGTCAAGCCTCTTTCCGAAATGGCCTAGCTGAAAGAAGAAGTAAGAACCTTTTCTGAAAGGATCTTGGCACCAAAATCTTCGCTTGAGTACTCGGCTGGCACCAGATTGATGTCCTTCTCTTGGGATGCAGCAGCTGCCAAAGATGAATGGCCAGACCCCAGCTGGTGTCCTGTGCGCACCAGGCCCTCCTTGGGCCTCCGTGCTGGGTCCAAGCTCACCCTGGGAATGGGCTGCACCACCGAGGTGTTACATGCAGTGGTTGCTAAGACAAGTATGCCAAGAATATGAAGTTGGGCGAGTTGGTAATACATAACTGATCCCGTAACACAAAAATATATTGCACAAAATTTTCATCCCTTGTCCTGTGTCACGTATTTTTGCGCTACGGGAAGTATGCCAACATGCTAGCCTTAGCAGCTCATTTGTCATAGCATATAGATGACTTTTACAAGTGACTTGCAAGTGCCTAACAGTCACATGCAACAGTTCCACCTTGCAAATGAGTTCTGCAGAGACCCTCAAGGTGGCAGAAGGGTAAAAAGACAATCACCTGATTGTAGCACGAAGCCACAAGGAAATTCATACAGATTTCTCAGAAAGAAAGCCTCCAGTTTCCGAAAAATTTGTTTTGGTCCGGGGTGCAAACCCGGGATTAACGCCTATCCAGGGCGGTCGCTCTGCCAATTGAGGTACAAGGAAGCTAGTAAATTACAGCGCAAGAGCAAATTCATCGACAAATTGAAGCACATGGACACAAGTATTGCAAAGACAAGTATTCCGCCACCTTGCGGGTTTCCGCAGAACTGCTTTGCAATACTTGTGTCCATGTGCTTCGAGCTGTCGATGAATTCGCCTTCGCGCTGTCAATTACTAGCTTCCTGGTTAGCTCAATTGGCAGAGCGACCGCCCTGGATAGGCGTTGGTTCCGAGTTTGTACCCCAAACCAGGACGAATTTTTTAGCAACTAAGAGGCTTTCTTTCCGAGAAATACGTATGGATTTTCTTGTGGCTTCATGCTACAATCGGGTGGGTGTCTCCTTTCCAGTCCCACCCTCCATGATAATAATAATTGCGAGATGGACAGCAGAAGGGAACCTGCTGGTTGGAGCATGATTAAGATGGGAACAAACCGCACTGGATGTAGAAGAGTGAAAGAACAACAAAAGAGGACGTTGATCAGTGCTCTCATCTGTCATTCTTTCGGAGATGTTTGTCCGAGTCTTAATAGCAGGAGTCGTAAAAACTTGCTCTTTATCAGCCTAACAGCCGTCGTTCATTGCTCCTCAAGAGCTGCCACTCGTTTTAGAGCACGAAGTCATCTGTTCTTTTTCTTTCGTCCTTCCATTAAACAGCGTTGCTTTTGGATGTGCCATTTCTTGTCCTGCACCACAGCCTGGCAGCCGGCGGACCTTGAGGTACCACACATGGTGCCGAAACCCGGGATCGAACCAGGTACCTTTAGTTTTATAAACCATAATCCTAATATACTTCGAGGCAAATCATAAGCGAGGAACTCCAAATTTATTTCAACCACCTGGTGTTCTTTAATGCGCACCCAAATACATGAGTGTTCTTGTGTATTGCTCCCATTGCAAAGTGGCTGTGGCAGCATGAAACCAAACCTGTGGCCCTGGGCTTAGTAGCACAATACTCTGCCTGCTAAGCTACAACAGTAGGCATTTATTTCTGTCTAGCTAGTTCCACAATAGTGTACACCACTGGCTTGGTTGCTTTCATAGCCAAACTTGTAATATGTTTCCCTTGTAACCCACCATGCCACTGACACCATGTTTGGTTATGCAATAAAATATGCAATCTTAGACGAATAGGCTTATGCAAATATTAGCACACTTCAATATCGAAATGAATATTACAACATTCTAATTCCCCCTGATTGAAGTTTCAATTATTGGATGTTTCAAAGTATTCTAAATTAACGTAAATGTATACATATTAGTCCGCATGGAACCCCTGTAAAAGTGGTTTCACTACAGTGCAGGAGTGCTATAGCTAGATTACATCTATCCAGAAAAAAATTCCCATGGTTGCGAAGCCTCACCTCAATCTTAAATGAACACATTACCCTCACATCCATTCATCTTTAGTTAAGTTTAAAAGCTTAACAGTTCATATGTTCTAAATAAATTTTAAAACGTCACATATTTTACAGGTTATCACCTAACAAGTCGAATTTTGGTAACCACTATTTCAAGTTGCCTCCACTTACGTTGAACCATAAAATAATGCCAAGGCACATGTTTTTCAAAGTTTTGGGGTTTTGTCAGAGCTGTGGTGCCATGCGGAGATCGCCGGGTGTGCGAGTGCTAAATGTCAAAGCGCCTTCCAACTCGCACGCGGAGCCGCGCTGCCGGGGAGATCGCAGGGCGCGGCGAGCGCCGAAGCGCACCTTCCAGCTCGCGCGGCGTTCAATATATCTGAAGGTGGGTAAAAATACCGTTCGATATAAGCGTGCAAACTGCAATACATTTACAAAGGAATTACAAGAGGATAACTTACGAGTTCGATATACCCGAAAATTCGATATATGTGGGTTCTGCATAATCGTGTTCAACTGTAGTTACTTTCACTGCATTTCCAAGTAGAGTAAGTTGTTTACACTGTATTCCCAAGCAGGCGGGTGGCTGTGTGGTAGAACATTTGCTTGCCACACAAACGACCCGAGTTATCCTCACTCAGACCCGGAATTATTATTATAACTTATTTTATCTGCATCTTTCTCCGTTTTTCACTCACGCACAAGATGATTTTTCGCTCACAACAAATGACACCAACACCAGAATTTCTGCAAAACAAGCTTTTGAATGTTAACGTCCTAGAGGATATGATTTTTCTCAAAATTTTTATCACAGTTAGATGGGACACCTGGTATATGTGATCATGTGGAATAATCCACAAGTTGGTTTGCGCTGTTTCCCACTTGCTTTCACCATCTTTGCACTACTGCTTAAACAAAGTCGACGTTCCATTTCTGCCTGATTTCCCGGACTCATCAGTCGCACCGTCTAGTTCCCCATAAAGTAAATATCTAAAAAAATTTAAAAATTCCAGACATTCATAGTTTTAGCCATCCCGATTTTCCGAACCGGAACCGCAGATTCAAGTCACTATCGATGCCGCCCTTTTGGTTGTTCAGATCTTCGAACCCACCGAGCCGTGGCTGCCGTACGCTCGAAACCGAAAATGCCGCAATCCAGCATACGCCAAAGTGTTGCCAGCTGTAGCTTAGGCCGCATGGTGCTGTTATTGTTGTTATGGTGCTGTGCAGCCTGTTTTAAGACAATGGGAAAAGCTACGCTGTTGACCTATGGTCGGCATGTTTGGAGACTCGTGGAAGGCGGTTATGCAAGAGACCCTCCGAAACTGTTTTCACCACGCGATCTTCATACTGAATGTTGAGATGGCTTGCAGTGGACAGCCTGTGCGACGAACTTCCATTCGCGAACGTTTGCTTTTGACGATCTGCACATTGCCGGTGTTTGGATTCCAGCTGGAATAATCCTTGAGGGCTTCGCTGATGCTGACAAAAACCTCGAGCTGTGAGTAGAATTGACCGATGACGAAATCAAGTTACGGAGGAGTCTGACGGCACCAAGATTGAAGAAGCAGCGCCTACACAGCCAACAATCTCCGAGTTGACACGAGCACTGACATTGTCATCGGTATACAGTGCTATCCTCTGCTAGGGTGAACGTGTGAGCGCATGGCTGCACTTTGCAGAGGGCTACTGCCGGCAGCGTGGCCGCGCATCGATGGAAATTCGTGCAAGCGCAGCAGTGGCTGTAGACGCAGCTTTGCGTCGTCTGCTACAATGCTCGCGCTCTTCGGCGCACCAATCTAGCGCTGCTGTGAAACAAACTTTCGTTGTGTCCTGCAGCCAATGCAACATTTAGTGTCGCAACATAAAGAAGTGCCAGACGCCGAGCAATCTTTACTTTATGAAATAAAACAAAATTGTACCTCCGACATACAGGCACATACCACGCTTTAATAGCTGTTTAATTTTACAAGGACTTAGAGCTTTTTTTTTTTCAGATTTTCAAGCTGGCCGAAACTGCAGATGAAAATTACTTGATTTTTATGTTTCTCTTGCGGCGTGGGGAGAAAGGGTGGGAACCTGCACCCAAGACATTGACGACAGAGTTACATTTGCTGCAGAATGAAAGAATAGAACCAAAGCGCGTATTTTCATGTTTTTTTTTATAATTGGTGTATTAGCAAAGCGACAGATTCCATTACCTTCACGCTATCTCAGTAAATGTAATAGATGCTCGTAGTAAATTTTCTGCAAAAATATCAGCTATGGGAATAATTAGTAGGATTTTATTACTGTGATCAGGCTCACACTTGTTATGATTGTTGCAGTTTCACGTCACACCAGGATTTACTCGCATAATGAACCCACCTTTTCTTCAAGAAAAGTTGACATTAATTTAGGAGGAGAGTTCATTTCCTGGGAGAAAAAAAAGTCACCGGAGTTATAACTGCGAAAATTTCGCGTGACAGTGTTACTTGTTCTGGCCCGCGAAATGCGCAACAAATCATTTTTGTAACCAGAAACTATTGTTTTCTCCCGTAACGAGCACACAAATTGATGCAGAAGTGTCGTCTAGTTGCTCAGTTCCCATGCTCCAGCGCATGCTCGACCAACTTTAAGTTTAAAACCAGCCGATTAGCTAGCATACCGGCCGAACGTACCCTGCGCAGCAGGTGTCCCCAACTAAGTTCACTGCGGCAAAAATGCCGCATCGAATGGCAGCACCCAAACATTTCGAGAGACGTGCCATTGGTGCGGTGGGCAATTTGCATGGCCTACGAGATGGTGGGCACGTGGCGTGTTTCTACGCCGCACGTCCACCATCTCGAAGGCCATGCGTTTGTTTTTTGCTTTATTCTTGTGTTGCTGTGATTGCGTGGCGCTACAAACAATGAGGTTCCTCCTGCATTCAACAGATGGGGCTCTGCCGCAAGAAGTGTGACTTTTAAATTTTGATTGACGCCGTTCGCGTTCATGCTGCTCACAAACTGTTTAGCATGGTTTTAAAACAAAACTTTGACTTTCATTGCGTGGTTATTTTGTGATATGATGGCTTGATTTAATGTTGTTTCGATCGTCAACTGCACTGGCTATCACACCAAAATAAAAGGAACAGATACATAAAATTGCTCGACCAACTCGAGATTAAAAATATTGTGCGCCTCAATTATGTTACTAGAGTGCAAAGCAAGCTAAGCCACTGTGACACTATCACCATTGTAAACATCAGGTAAAAATTTTATTACTACACAGTTGTTTTTTTCCCATGCTTTAGCGGTGATGAAAAGGTAATAACAGTTGTAGCCCAGTTTTTTTTCTCTGCAAAGATTAAGGGGCGTTTGAGTGATTGGACGATGTCACACATTCCCAAAAAACAAATAATGTGTATTGTTTAGCTAAGCCTAAACGACTTTTCCCAGAGAGCAATTTAAAGAACCACGAACAGGCTGTAAAAACTGTAATTAGAATTATTCAAACCCTTAGGATGGAGCGCAGTATAAAGGTGGCTTACCAGAAAGCCCATCTGTAGGTGAGCATGAAAAATGAGATGTCAATAATATCGGAGGCAAATGACTTCTGGGCCGACCGTCAGAGAACGCAAGCTAATTGCGAGAGTGTCGGCTGCATTAGATACAACGGTGAAACGTTGCCTACATTCAGGAGGCCTCAAAAGCAAGAGAGTCATCTGAAAGCCGATGGTGAGTGCGGTCAATAAAGAGAGGCACTTTGTGTATGCCTAAGCAAATGAGCACTGGACTGACAAGTGGCATATATAGTCGTCTTCACTGACGAGTCCACGTTTGCCACAAGATGGGACCAAAAACAGCGTGTATGGTACACGGGCAATGTTGATGGGAGCAGCCAAAAAATTTGCATGTAATACCTGTAGATCAAAATTTCATATGCCATTGTAGTCTTTTGCCCTGCTTAATTAAACCTAAGATGCAACATCCAATCTTCATTTCATTGGGGATAAATTGACACCCTTTTTCAGCGAGGGAACCAGCCCTCCTTGGGAAACCGAGAAGATGGTCAAGACGAGCGTGCCAACAGTGAGAAGCTCTCTCTTGCACCAGCCACCAAGCAGGGAGGACAACCCCCAGATTTCCCTCCGAGCCAAGGGGATTGACGATGAAAGGCGTAAGCATCTATCTTTTTGTCATCTTTATAGAGTGGACAGACCCTCTACGCGACATTTACGTGTTATTGCTAATGAAGCAATAACCTAGCCAGTTGCCTTGTATACCCGAACCCGTGTAGCTGTGATAACTCGTGCAATGGAAAGGGGACGTTGATCATGTATGGTACGACTGTGTGCAGCTGCATCATTAGCTAGGCTTCTGTGTAAGCCATACATAGGGCAGACCCCCTTCGCCGGGCTCCCAACATAATGAATTTGGCACCGCGGCCAGTTTTGTGGACGCGAGCGACTACCAACACGCCTCCAAACGTAGAATAGGCATGTAAGAATTCCAAGATTTGTTCATGTTGTCTGATGTTGCATTGCAGAGCGTCGATTCTTGGCTAAAGCTATGACACTGTTCAGACTGTCTAACAACGTAGATTTTGATTGTTTTAAGCGGGATGACCAGGATATTACAGAGACCGTGTTAACAGAGATTAGGCCTACGAAGGAGCACCACGCGTGGCGCTGCATCAGATCGCGACGTGAACAGAGGTGGCACCACAAGTTTCCCTGACACACGCTGCAAGTGTAGGCGAGTCTTCGGCAAGTAGTTTGCCCTCGAGCAAGATACTCTTGCAGAATGCGCTGTCAGTTATGCAAAGCCTGGAGAGCGCCCTGGAGAACACAGCACAGGCCTCCGTACAGAATGTGCAACCACATGTCAAGGTAGACATGCCTGCCTTCACTAGCCACCACAGCTGCAAGAGCGCTAACGAATATCTCGACCGATTGCGCTACTATCAGCAGGCAATGGGGGCTTTCTGATGCTGAATTTCTCGAGCACGTAGTCCCGGTTTCGCTCACAGAGCAAGCAGCTCGATAGTTCCGGCTAGTAGAACAATAGAACAGCTCAGTAGAGCAGTTTTCGCGGCGAATTCCTTCCGCCTAATTATGAGTGGCGATTGCAGAGGAAGTTGGAGCTATGCACCCTCTTTCCGGACAAATCCTTGCCGAAGTACGTATGGGTGAGGGCGAACTGTATGGTCTCGCTAACCCTCACTCCACCAACGCAGAAAAGGTCGAGCGCGTTATGCGACAAGCACACCCGACTTTTGCGGCACATTTCAGGAAGATGCAAGTGCGCAGACCTGGAAAAACTCACTGCCGCAGCAAGGCACATACATGGGGACATCGTCGCATCAGAGAAACAAAAATAATACAAGTTGTTTACTACCAGCGGAAGCATTAACAATCATACACGAATTGCAGCGCAAAAGTTGGCTTCACGGCAATACGAGGGAGTTTTTTTTATTTAATTTGAATTCTTACACAGTTTGCGATTGGGGGAGCTGGTTATGTACAGGGGTGGGTTATACATAAGAAAATATGACACCTCCCCCAAGTATCTTGTATCGTGTCGCAATACAATTTTAGGGTATCTTTACCCGGCCTTGTTCCTAACTTCCAAAAACTCTCAAATACACTGCACTTTGCATGTCACACTACATTTGACATACTTTTATAGCATACATGCTAAGAAGCTTTGTGCCATCTCTAGGTCACAAGATACGCATCTCCAAATAACAGACTTTGGAAACAGCAGCTTGGAGTCACAAGGAAAAGCTGATAATATTCAGACACCTGTAATACTCGCCAAAATCTACGATTCTAAATACTGTTGTAGATGAGAAAAATTATATAAGTACTAAAAAATCATGTTTTGAGATATTCAGATTTACAGTTGAAAATCTCTATTTCAAAAGTACAATGACATAACAGAGTATTGATGGACCCATTCAATAGGCACCAGCCAGATACTCATCACTAATATCAATTCATCTTTTCATGTGAAAACATCTTGCCTGGCAAGCCTTCGTCACCTGCTGTGGAGCCCTATCAGCAAAGTACTGTCAACGCATCTAAAGGGTGCGTAGGCCCTGCACTGTGCAATGCCCTGGCAAAATTCCGAAATGTTCAGCACATTCACACGGGCTATATTGCCATCATTAAATGTGAACACAGCATCAAAAGTGCATATTTACACTGTTTGTTGACCAAGTAAAACATTCTTCCAGAGCGCACTCCCACAACACAATCCAACAACCCGTTGTGGTTTTGAGTTTTCCTATGGAGGCATTTGGCAAGTAATTCTAGATGAGCTAGTTCCAGATAATTTGGCTTAACAGTCTGAATAACAGATGCTAGAGTGTGGTCTTTACGAACCAATGGTTCACCATTAATAGGGGCTTTGTTGAAATTACACCAAGTTTAGTTTCGGGGCCCTTCAAGAAAATGCCGGGAGTTGATTGGTATGCTTTACTGCCATGAGAAAATATGTGGACTGCACAGCTTTTCGCATGTCTTCCAGGCTGGCTCTACTTTTAATAACCCAACGATAATAGTTTAGGTGTTTGTTAATGATGACAACACTATGACGACCCCGACCAGATATAGATTTCTCGACAGAAGGCTTGATGCCTCTGCTTTCTTTCATTTTCGCAGTTCTGGGATCATTCTTTTCTGTATATGCCAAATTCACTCCAGCTTGCAAACAGTGACTTCTCAATATGGCTATTGTACTATGATTGTACTAAAGTCGTTTGACAAACAAACGACTGATTCTGGTTCAAAAAAAGCCACAGATTTCAAATAATGCAGAAAGAAAAAAAAATTCAATATTATTGCTTACCCTTAAATTTCACAAGCGTGTGTGCCTACGAGATATCACAATGCCATTTTTTAAGAACCCTGCTGCATGTTTTATTCCTTTCTGAGCTAAGAATAGGACCACAATAGATGTCATGTCCTGTAGTTCTGCACAAACTAAAATACACCACTGTGTATGTTTCATTACACTACTAAAAAAAAAAGATTTGACAGTGCAAGGTGTGTCATCTTTAAAAAACACAACACAGAAAGTATAAATAGATCCAAGGTTCGTACTAGCTGCGTGCAGTTCACAGAAATGCACACCATTCCGATCTTGTCCTTGTCAGTAGCATAGCACATGTTCGAATGTACTGCTTTTAAATGTAGGCACTTACTCTTGTGAGTTCAGTTTCTAACATCGTTGTGTGTGCTCTCAATGTGATGTTACAGAATAACAAATAATTTTCAGTGGTGCCATGACACCAATGCTGGTCTGTCATCAATTATGTTAGAAGATTTAAAAAAAACTCTTCAGTGCATGTTCCTACACTGCTGTTCGAAAGAACAAGCAAGGGCAAATTGATTGATATGAGAGGTTTAACCCACCATATGATTAAGCAAGAGTGCAGGACTCCTGACCACCCGTGGTTCTTTAACATGCACCCAAATCTGAGCACACGGGTCTACAGCAATATGAAGGGCAGATGAGCAAATTTTTTAAATGTGCTGTTCAATGCCTTCAGAAACCAAAATTGTCATAAAAAATATTATAAAGCTAAACATGGTAAGTTGGCATACTGTTGTATATAATTTTGACTGCACACACAGTATTTTACAAAAGATGATGAGGATAAAATGCTAAGCGTGAGCTGTGTTGCAAAATATAAGCGACAATGTGAAGTGGACATTACCAGTAGAAGTAAGCTGCTCCAATGGTGAAACCTTAGCACAGCATCGCTCTACCAACACGCTCTGCACGCATACAAAGCGTTTGCCAGTGCAGTGGCGAGTGCAGTGATGCATCCCGCAGACTACTCGGATGGAACTAATCTACCTTTGTATGCACCACCCACACACGGCAAGGTAAACAAGAGATACGCATGAACGAGGCAAGGTCACTACTGCATTTAAATTTAGTAGGCAGACTATGGCTTCACCATCCCACCTCGTGTGCATTGCAGACCTTTTTCAATTATATTAAAATTCAATAATGCTACTAGCTTATGCTGCTTTGGAGCAGCTTTTGGAGCCGACAAAAATGCGTTTTGGAGCAGCAAAACTGGCTTTCAGAGCAGATATTGTTAGAATCAATCTTAAGAAAGATACTATCTTCATGAAGAGATCCCTGAATAGGGGGTTGTGTCAAGCCAACGTTCCGACAAGAGGACTTGTCTTCTCCAGAACAAAACTGTTGTGTTGTAGCCCTGAAAAGATAAGTCCACTTGTCAAAATGTCAGCGTAACACAACCACTGTTTACATATTTTTTCATCCACCCCTTCTTGCCGTTTTTGGAAGACTGTGTTCATGACACACATATAATAAAACCACAATGTGCTGCACGTTATTCAAGCAAAATAGAGTAAAAAAGAAAAAATGATATGATAGCCTGACCATATTTAGTAGATGAAGTCGATGACTATAACGTGACTGAAGATAAGCTGACTGCTGATTTTTCAGATGCCAGAATTTTCAGACACGCTTGCAAATTCAGCCGATTTCGCCAAAGCATCACAAGCCCTATGGACATCAATGTATAAGAAAGTCTGAAACTTTCGACACAAATTTTTCGGCGTCCGATTTTTCAGGCTTTCAGCCATCATTCCAGGTATCCTTTGTTACATCTATGACCTCGTAGGCCTTAAACGAGTGCTTTTAAAAATTGTTCCCAGCCACAGTAGTGTCTGAAAGTCGGCTTTGCTGCAATGGGTTAATGCTATAGCATGAAGCAAACGAAAAAAATTTGATGGGGTTGGTATTGTCGCACAGTGAGGTGATGTATAACGAATAAGCACCAGAAATGCTCGGAGGCATGAAGGCGGCAATGCGGCAAACACGCCAGTAAGACTTCACCACTTTATGATAAGTATCTTCACTCACCTAACTTCTTGTTACTGCACATGGCGCAGTCGTCGGCATGCTGCAGGCTTTTAATCACTCACTCGCGCCGCCGTCTACACTGCCTTTTCGTGCAAATCAGCAAAGTGTGTCGCACAAATGTAGTGCCTTCACGAATGAAAGCACCTCCCCATCGCCGCACCCATGTTCAATCAGGAACGAAGTGGGCATTAAGAACACATTTTCATGACAAATACATGCATACGAAAACACCCCGGTAGGAATGGCGTCAGCTGTGTTCGCAATGTGCTGCACACAACCAATGCCACACGAGACCAAAGATGTCACCAAAGATTTTCGTGCAGTGGCGCATCTTCTTAGTGCACACAAGCATCGCAGAGGTGTGGATAACTATTCCTCTATTCTGTCACACCCTTTATGTTCTGCGTCTTCGTTACCATACGCTCCTTGCGATAAATCCCCAACTCATTTCGCGCTTTGCTAGTATTGGCGGCGCTCATCACGCGACGCATACTTGCAAATGGACGTCGGCAGGTCCTGAACGTAATTACAACTGTCTGGGCGTGCACTGTAATGCCTGATAAGTATACTCTAGGAGGCATTAAAGCGACTTTAGACGAGGCTGTGGCAATCGAATTACTTAAGCAGGATAAAAAGGCATGAACCTTTTTCCGAACGATTTCGCGGTCCCTAGAACATCCGAAAAAACAAGCATTAACAGCGCCCCAACAGAGACATTTGATCCAGTTTGTCTTGGCTTGGTTGTGGTTGCATTTTATGGAGGTGCAGAGTGATGTTATTTTCAACGGGACAACCTCAAGTAGTTTCGTTTCTGAGAGTTGCAGCCCGCCTTTTGGTGCAGGTTGGACGCAAACTCGCTAAATTTTGAGGAAATGTAGCAGCGTGTAGCAGCCATGGCAATTTGGCGCAGTTCGGCACTGTAGACGCAGCGGTAGCATCACTGGTAATTATTCGTTCTCAAAGTATCACCAAGTCAAAAAACATAGCTGGGTCAAGACTCAAAAATTTTGTTCACCTTATCTTTCACAATCAAAAAGCAGTGGTGGTCCAGCCAGTTTATGCTTTGGAACAATTTTAGGAGCATGAAAAGGTCTGTTTTGGAGCACATTCGGAGCCAAACGAACTGTGTTTTGGGGCAGACAAAATGGGATTTAGGATCAGATGGAGCAGAACATGCCTAAACTTTTGGTGAATGTTCTTATTAGTGTGCACGTACTGGGAACGCTGCTGCAATGCAAACAAGGAGCCAAAGCCAACATCTAGAGAGCAGCCAATAATCAAGGTCTTAGCACAAGAGTGTCACACCCTGGCTTCACTGCACTGCACAAGATGTGTGTTGAAGTGAAGTATTAGTGACAAAGAAAGCATATACATATGGTTTTTGCAAATGACAGGTGTCATGAAATTAATGGGAACTGGTTGACAAGTCTGGCTAAATGTATGCGGGATGTTATAAAATGTAATGCAAAGGTAAAGAAATAAAGGTGGATGAAAAGATAACTTATGCTGGGCAGGGACCCAAACTGCAACCTATGAGAGTCACAGGTTTGCTCCTTGCCCACAGCAAGTTATCTTTTCGTCCACTTCTTTTTGTTCACATTTACCTTACATATACTGCTAATAACATCCCCAATACTTTTCTTGGTAGTGTAGTCTGCCAGTTCTCATCGAGTACCGTGTTTACTCGCATAATCCTCGCGCTTTTTTTGCCGGAAAACCGATGCAAAGTTGGGGGGTGCGAGAATTACGCGGGGAAAGCTTTCCACGAAAACTTCAAGAGCGAAAAAGAAACGAAGTGGCCGCGAATCGAGATTCTCACACCAGCAACTTGCAGCAAGCTTTAAGAAGTACTAATTAGAACTTACGTCAACAATAAAAGCAGAAATACAACACAAGGCTAGATTTATTTGAGACACAAAAAGTGGAAGCAAATAGTCGAGAATTAGATTACCATACGCAAAGTTTGTGGGCGTTTTGGGCGTAGCGGTAGCGTTGGTCGCTCAACAGGAGCCCCCAAAAGGTAAGCGTAGGACGTCAGCACTGGGCTGATGGCTAATAATCAGAATCGTCCACAGTTTCCTTCTGAAGAAATAAAGTTTACCATCAATCCCAGTTTTAGGCACACGGCAGGCCAAACACATCTTGGTGGCTTTCAGCTGCCGTCACCAGTAGGGAACACAAAACTCGTGGACTCTGAAGGGCCCACCGGCGGCCCTGTTGCAGTTCATGATCTATCACTTGCAATTTGAAGCAGCCGTGTAGCTTCAGTACCGCCCCATAACGTGCCAAGATTACCGACACAACATGCAAAACACGCCGCAACGCGCGCTGGCCATTTCAGCTTGGCTTGGATTGGACTGAATCTCCATGCGATAGTACGCTTGATGCTTAAGAGATGACACCAGGTGGCGTGCGCTATCATCATCAGTGACTGGAACGAGCAGACGACATTATTGCGGCAGTTCTCGGGGGGGGGGGGGGGGGGGGGGCAATAATGACTCAAGGAAAAAAAAAACTTATTTTTCTTGGGCGATGTGGGAGGTGCGAGAATTATGCGAGTGCGAGGATTACGCGAGTAAATACGGTATGTGTCTAACAAACCAAGACGGGCCTTGAAATTTTCACTTCTAAAGTGTCATAAGGTCATTCCAAAAAGTAAAAAGAAAGTCCTAACCAGAAGGCCACCAGTCTATGAATTCAAGAAAAAGATGAAGCAAACTCGTTGCAACTGAGAATATACTGCTTGAAATTACCTGCGCACAATGATTCTATGATCCCCAGAACTCGCTAAGAATAATTTTCTATTGTAATCAATAATTTTAGAGGCGTTAGCACCGCATGACATACCTACTTCCTTTCTCTTCAAAGACTTTGGTTTGAGCCCTTAGGCTTGGTTTTCTAAATATTCAGAAAAGGTCTTTAAAAAAAAATGAAACTGGCACAAAGTGAATTGGTATGAAAGGGGCAGGCCGGTGATCAATCCAAGCATAAAGAGGAGGGATGCTCTTCTTCAAGGCGGCCTTGAAACAGACAAGTCCACTAGTCAAAATATTCGCTTTCGTAATTACACTTCATGTTGACACATTTTTCACCCTAATATGGTGCCAAGGTGCGTTTGGTGGGTATTAGTCCCTGCACTACTCACATGGTTGAGCCATAAATATGGCATCTCGTTAACAGGCCACATGACAGGCGACAACCAACTAGTTAGGTGGGAAGAAATGATGAGACTGGTTGAGCGGCTGAATACTCTCCTCTTTCCCACAATCGGATCCGCAGTCAACAGGGAGGGGTCCCAAGACTGGGTTCGGCAGGGAAGGACATTGTAGGGTTCAGCAAGTGCCGAGGACTAATGTGGCTGCACATAGTCAAAAGTTTTGCTTTGCAGTTTTATACATAACGAAGCCACTGCACAGCTTTTTTCAGTGGTCCGTGAAGAGCAAGAAATCCCGCGGCAGCGCCGCTGTAAGTGTCTGTGCGATTTCCAAACAAACTGTGGCTCTGGAGTGAATGAGTTAAGAAGGTTTGCAAGCCGGATTAATTCTTTGACCTTGAACTGCGATAACAATTATAGATAACAAGTATAGATAACAATCATAGAAACACACTATTGAATTTTTGCATTGGCATCGCCATCCTTTTTCATATAAAGTCCAAACTAATAATGTGCTCCCATGCATAGGTTTTATTTCTGGGTAAACGTCCGCGAGTGGGGGCGATGAACATGGCTGTAGCAGAGATCCCACGAGTCAGCCCATCTCTGCTGCTCAGAGGGCAGGTGCAATAACATCCCACTGCCTAAGACAGGCTGTCGAACGCTAAAGCAGAGAAAAAAGCATGAAGGAATGAAGGGAGGGAGCGAAGGTCTCGCTCGAGCACTAACTGAGAGCTTTGAATTTGAGGGTGCCTTCGGGGTCACTGGTGCGCATATTGTTCACAACTCCATAAAACACTGTGTGCTGCCAACACTGGTAAAAAGTATATATATATGGCTACCCCTTACAGAATCAATGCGGCACTATCACTTGGCGTCGTGCTCAAGTTTCTAGATTGTGGTGTTGAATGGCGTTGTTTTGTCAAAGGCGAAAGGGTGCTAGCGGCAGACGGCCTCATTCTGATCAGCATAAAGGATTTCACTGGTGAAACAGAGAAAATAGTCGCGCTATGCACGCCAACATCAAGCCTTTTCAGCGAACAGCATCAGATTTACTTCAAGTTGAAGAGCCTGTCTAGTGAGCTTGAGGTTGTGGAGAAGCCTGCACACCCATGCTTTTTTCTCTTTGCAGCAGCCTAGTTGTGAGGACACATCGGTCCCTTCGAGACACAGACAATGAAGCTTCTTTCGGAGAACCATTCCCCCAGCAGCTGACGCGCGCTATTCCAACCCATCTCGTCTCGCGAAAATGGGTTCTTCTCCCTCAGCGAGGGAAGAAGCCCTTGTTGGGGAGAGAGAAACTGGGAGGTTGTAGAAAGAAAGGGAGAAGCGCTCTACACCAGCCATCAAACAGAAACGACAGACCTCCGGATTTCCATGTGAGCCAAGGCGATCGACAACCAAAGGTGTAAGACTACCCTTTGTTTTCTTCATAGAGCGGACCATCTCTTTACAAGACATTTACACATTATTGCCAACGTAGCAATGAAGTGTTATTTTGTTGACCGAGCCTGTTGCCTCATTCGCCCGAACTCATCATAGCTATGACAACTCTAGCTACAGGAAGGGGAATTAATCGTGCACTGTATGAATGTGTGCTGCTGGAACATTAGCTAGGCTTCTGCACCAGCCGTGCATAGGGCGAACCCCCTTCAAGGTTGAAGAAGGCAACTGCTCATGTGTAGCGGGCCTCTCTGAAAGGTGCTAGCACTTTCACGCTGTGTTGCTATACTGTTACAGGCAAGGCTTTATCAGTTTTCGAGGCAACTACGCTGCAACTCGTGCTGTCGATTGCATGTATCCCATTGAGCTCCGTTGTCCCATCAAAAGCTGAATACGCATGCCGTTCACTTGATTACATTACGGAGCTACGCCTGGGCCAGTCTATCTTGAGATAAGGCAAATCGTACTTTCATTTGTAATAGGAGTGTTCCTTTTTTTTCGTTCGCCATCACAAGTCATTAGGTTTCTAATGAATAAGGTCATGTGCTTCTGAACACTCGCTTGTTTATGTTTGCAACAGATGATATTCAAAGCAGATATATGCATGCGTCCTACCTCAACTTCCTTGGGTCCTGTGGTGCAACTTGTGGAGATAGGTTTGCACAAAGCTTGCCTAGTAAGCGCAACCGTGTAGGGATGACATCCTCCACTGACTGCCGCTGCGTGCAAAGACGCTGCGGCCGGGTTCGTCAATTTCTCCGGCCTGGCGCAGAAACCACGCACGAGGTAGGATAACAACAACAACGGGTTTATTAACCCAAGATGCAGCGCAGTGCGACACTCACGGGCTTGCAGGCCGTATAGGGAACTCCGCAAGACCGAGCAAGTACGCTTGCCTAGGGCGCTACCACTCCCGCACAAGGGCCAAAGTCGAATGCACGAACGAGAAGCCGCCTGCTAAGCAGCGCGTCAACCCCTCGTGAAGGCCTGAGGGCATCTGCCGCGACGAGCTAATCGTCGGGCGCAACATAGCTCGAAGGAGAGGAGGATGTCACGTGCGGCCCAATGGGAAATGGCGCTGCGTTGTGCCGTAGGCCCGCGCAGCGCAGCGTGTCCGGACATGCCAGCGCGGGACGGAGCCAAGGCTTGACTCGCCCAGACCAAGAGGCGCCCTGGCAGCCATCTTGGCAAATGCCGGTGCTTATGCGCGCCCGGGCTACGCTGTCGGCGCGCGCGGCAGCTGGGGAACGAGGCGCCAGGTAGGTGGGCGCTCTCGATTCCCACAAACTCAGCAAAAAGTTCGACAGTGCAATGTTGTCTATAAAGAGACCACTGTACATTTCAATAAAGCAGCCAACACAGATATGCGAGCTGTGCCGGTGCGTGAGTCAAGTGCCATCATATGTAACGTCAACGTTGCCAGGCACGTTGCCAAACTCTGCATAGAGCTCTTTCATACGAACAACACTCCCTGCTTCGCACTCTGCAGCTGTCACACTGCAGGCTTCCTCCATTAACGTCATGTGCCTCTGATAGGTCTTCTAGTGGAGCCCTTGATGTGAAATGTTCATTACGGGAAAAAAGCACGACAGGGCTGTTGTACCCTTGCCGATGCTATTGATGGCCTTCATGGCACGCAAATTCACTTCAAATAGCCTATTTTAGCGTCGGTCTTGTCAGCTACACGTGGGGACGAAAACCACTCTTCGCGAAAGTCACAACTGCTGCACATAACGACGAGCTTCGAACACAGCCTGTACACTTTCTTGGCCTTCGAGAAAATCACGCTTTTTTTACCATACTCGGGGCAGGTAACAAGCTGAAATAGAGAGTCTATCACCGCCAGGTCAACAATGCCAAATTCTGCCCCACTTTCCTTGCCGTCATCCTCTAGATCAACATCTAGAAGCCTGAACTTGCGTTCCGTCGCGCATGGTGATGCGAGAGATGCCTTCAAGCTCACCGCATTCTTGGTGCATTCTGCAGACTCCACGAAATAAAACGCCGTGTCAATGCAGTCCTGTATGTTGTCAGAAGTGCCAGATGATCCGACGACGTGATAATCCGAAGAGGTGCTGCAGCTGGGCCCTGAAGAGTGCACCATTTCAGACACGACAGGTGCAGGCGGCTGAGCGCCATCGTCAAAGTTCACCGCTTTGGCCGCATCGAGCGAACTCCGCCACATATTGTCGGCTTTCTTCTGCCGCACGTTCCACGGGGGCCTTTGTTTCTTGTCGTACGCTTGGCACGTCTTCTTCTTTAACGAGCATCTCCAGTCATACCAGCAAAAAACGGGCAGTCGTTGTGCAAGTCGCATAACACGAGCGGGAAGCAGATGAACACGTACGCGACAGGAGCCGGCAGCTGACAAACAACAGACGGGGAAAAAAAACGCAAGCAGCCTTGGCCGCATCAGCCAATGGGAAGCAAGAGACTGGGGGCTCACCTGGCACACACGCGCTCCAGCCAATGAGCGGTTAAAAAAGGGGTTTTGGAAAAGGGGCAAGCGCAGGCGTTCTATGCATGCGACGCCATTCTGGAGGGTGGCAAAATGCGCACAAAGAAATCAGCTTCAACAACTCAACAAATCATCAGCAAACGAGCTCAAGATGGCAATGATCGGCCGACTGCCTCCCCGGCCGCGCGCATGTGAAGTTTGAACAAATTTTACCTTTCGTAGGACATTTCGTAACTGCCATGGCAACATTATAACCAATTTTAAGCCATTTACTGATCGAATTCAGCGTTCACAATTTCAGAACACGTGCGTAGAGATATAAAATTTTTAAAAATGTGATTCTCCAAAAATCGACTTTTTGGCCGATTTTTCCTATTCTAGGACCCACGTCCCCCCTTAAGCCATGACATTATGATTATTACATGTTCTGACACTTGATGGCAATGCATGCTTGTACCACACAATATCACTGCTATACACTCCGTGCGGGACCTGTAATGCCTTGAAAGGCGCACGCAGCGCCACTTGTGGTGTGGTGGGCGCGCAAAGTTGAGAGTCGTAGCAGACAGCAGCGCCTAATTGCTTTGATAGCTATGGTGGCACAAGTGCCCGTGGCTGGCGGGTTAGTGCATGCTTCGAGCAGAATTATTTAAAGATATCACAGGGGGACAATCTTCGCAATGCCACCATAAATAAATGGGAAAACCTTCACGTTTTTTTTTTTGTTTTTTTTTGCGTTAGTGAGCGCTTCGCTGCCTGTCGCCAGGAATGACGGCTAAACGCGTGTGTCAGGTGTGCGTAATGCATGAGGGCAGCTGCATAACTATCGCGGCAATCTGTCATTCTTTCAAACTTAGATTATTATAGGTGCTTGACCACTGCCCGCGTACTTGCAAAATACTCAGAGCATTTAGAAATATCGATGGCTCCACGGCCACTAGCCATAGAAACTGGAGTGCTCATTTGTTGCGGCGTCGTGTCACGGCCATTTTCAGCCACCAAGTTTCGCGTCATCATGATCATAGTCTTTACCTCGCTGCTTGCACAGCTCATGCTAAAAGCTTGAGGTGCGGGCGAGAAAGGGAACGCGAGAAGACTTAGTCCAGAGAGGACGGCGCATGCCCCGTTCAGTCTTTCACTTCACCTTGTAGAATGCTGACAACGACGGCACGGTCACTTCGGCCACCGTCACGTGTCTCTCATTCACTGTAACCTCTTGCGTTATGTTGCTTTCCGAAACAAACACAGACATGCACATCCATCACTACAGCAGTCGCAAAGCATCGTTTGTTGCCATGTATGGTTCTGCTATACTCTTTTCTTCCAGACATGCAGATTGTTTAGAAGTAAAAAAAAAGGCTTTTGAATGAACCAAATCCGAAAGATGGGATTCAATTCATTACATCCGGCGGATAACTCCTTCGGAATTAAAGCACTTGGTTTTACGCACAGGAGCGTTTGGGATGCCACATGCGGTTCGCTACGCGAGACAAAGCGAATTGAATTGTAAGGTTTGAGGGATCTGAGGCGCGCCCGCGACCATTTCGCGGGCATTCCGCCGCACGGCCACAGCCTTTTGCTTTCCTGCTCTGTTAACACCACGTGGCAATAGATGGCGCCACGTGCGGGCACGGCACGCGGTACGCGCACGCCGAGGGAGCCCTCTCTTCTCCGTGGACGGCGCCGGCACCACCCAAGTCTACCAGGCGGGCGTCCCGGCGGCGGGGATAACAACATCGCCACCGCCACTGGTCCCCAAAACACCAGAGCGGAGCGTGGCCACGTGGGCGCGGCAGAAGGGGCAGGACGTCCCGCGCTACTTCGTAAGCGATGCGCCGTGGAAAACGCAGCGGCGCGTTCGACGCGACCTGCCGCTGGACCGTGTCCCGTGGCCATTCCGGGGCTGCACGCTGGCGGAGGGCGAGAAGACAGCCGGAGGCGCCCAACTACCTACCGATGCCGCGGTGGGGTTCTGCGCCACGTTCCGCGTGGCCGTGCACTTCAAATGCCACTACAAGGGTGCCATGCACGTGGCGCGGACAAAGGCGACCGCTGAGGGGATGGCCACTGAGAGAAAGGCGCTGAATCCAGCCCCGCTGAGCCAGCGCTCGGACACGGACCTGGCGGCCCTGTGCCGACAGCAAATGGGGAGGACCCCCATCCCCCATTTCACGGCACTGCTGTCAGGGCTGCCACCGCCCGCAGCCACCGACGGACCACCTCGCCACCATGGACGTCGACCATCTGTTAGAACTGTAGGCCCACGCAGAGCCTCCCCCCCCCCCCCCCCAAGAACGCTGCAGCAGACAAAATATATGTTTTTTTGTATTTGTCATGTGTATTCTGCGTTGTTTTATTTTTTTTTTCCCTTCAGCAGCAGTTGTAGAGCGAGGCTGAGACTAGCTGTTGCTCATTGCATGACGCCTTTGCATGCATGGGCGACGACCGGCTGCCTTTGCAGACCGGTATATAGAGTGAATTAAGGAGAGGAGGATGTGGGGATCTCAGGCGCGCCCGCGACCATTTCGCGGGCATTCCGCCACACGGCCACACCCTTTTGCTTTCCTGCTTTGTTAACACCACGTGGCGATAGATGGCGCCAAGTGCGGGCACGGCACGCGGTGCGCGCGCGCCAAGGAAGCCCTCTCTTTTCCGTGGACGGCGCCGGGTAAGCACGTGTTTTCCTTCGTCCGCGTCCCCTTTGGGAATCGCCGGACTGTAACCTGCCCGGGGTGGCCTTGGGCACCTCGGCAGGCGTGTTTACTTGAGTGCTGGCTTCGGTAGCGTATGCTAAGCCCAGAGCGGTGCCTAGTGCTTGAAGTGGTCGTACCACAACGAGCCGCACTTGCCGTAGGCCTACGCGTACGAGGTTTGCCCTAACACTCGCGACCAGGCCCATTGGCCATCGTGAGAGTGCGCAGCATAGCTGCGAGGGACCTTTTCCCGACCGGCGTGTCAAAGCTCGCCATTGCCAGCTGCGACGTGCTCGCGGTTTTCCCCTTATTGTGAACGTCCGCGTGCGGGTGCCTTTGCTACCCGCGTCCTGGGAGCGGACATTGTACTGTTGTTCGGGGTGCCGCCAGAGGCAATAAAGTGTTGTGTACTTTTACATTAGAACACTGTCTATTTGCTGCGCCACGCTAAACGCCTTATTAGTTGAGCGCGCGCGGAGCGGTGCGCTACACGCGAGTAAACGGAGTAGCGGCCCTGTGGCTTGCTAAGCGTGAACCCGCGGTGATCGTCCGCTGCAGTCAGTAGTCGGTCACCATAGGTTATGTAAGAGAAACTTTTTCTAGAATGACATTATGTTTTGTTAATTAAGCTAATTAGTTATTTAGATAATGATCTATTGCTAAAGATTTTTGAAATTTACAGAAAATATCATTTATATAACAAGGCATCGCCCATTTCATGACCGATCCCCCATGATGCCTTGCGAGAGTTTAATAAGGACCAATTAACTAACTGACGTACTAGCTTGATCCTATCGAGTGCACATATGCTGCTGGGTGGCTACTTGTATTTACGGCAAAATGCTACGTAATTCTGTTCGCCCCTTCATTGATGGACCAATCAACTCAGGAAAGCACTAATTGATCTCGCATTGCATTCCTCAAAACTACGAATGGTACACGGCGAGGTAGTAATTATTAAGGCTCATTAAAACGTCCCATCACCCTTGATCTGAAATAAAATTTCTTGCGTGCGCTTCTTTTCTCACCAGCTCTATGGCAGCAAGAACATCATGCAAGATCGTCACACATGCAGAGGCTGCCTCAGACCAATTCAAACATGCATCGGAAGAATGCGAGACAGCAGATGAAATGGGAACTAAACACCTTTTACATCCCACAGCCGTGATCCACTTATTTCGCTGCATAATAAAGCAGGAACAAGTGAAGAAACTCTGAAACTTCGTTCCCGCAAGACACTGCGCATACCTGTTAGTACAATCTACTATGCAGCAGTTCATGATTCAGATAAACTATGTGCTAACGAACGTTGGGGGAGTGTTTTGTTCTGCTCGGGCTCTCAACGTTTGTCTTCTCACGGCCGTGCGGCGGCGCGCCTGTCTCAGTGCACGGAGTCTATATTACATGTTGTATTCTAAAGTCTGTATAAAAGACGCATGTGTTTGTAAAGCACAAATGCTACTTTCACTGCATTTGCAAGTCAGGGAAGTCATTTCCACTGTATTTCTCAGCAGATGCATGGCTGTATGATAGAACATGTGCTTGCCATTGTGGGGATCTGAGGCTTGCCAACGCCATTGCATTGGCATTTCGCCATTATGTCAGTCCCCTAAATTTCTCTCCGACCATGCTCTCGTAACAGCAGAGGCGATAAATGGCACCGCGTGCTGGTTCTCATGGTGGCGATGCGCGTGGTCTCTGGCCACGAGATCGAGTCACGTGCATGTGCATGCCGGGGACGCTCGCTCGAACAGCACACTGTCTGCACGTGTTTTCCTCCTTCCAATATCCCCGCAAAACCATAACCTGCCTTGGCATCCTTGGCAAGTGCCTTTGCCTAGCCTCCCTACCTTTCCTCGTTTCTCTCTGTTTTTGTGCTAGCTCGTGTTTCGTACAGTAGGCGAAACTGCAGTGCTTAGTGCTCATACGTGGTTGTACTAAGCTAAGCCGCACTTCCCGGAGGCCAACGTGTACTTGACTTGCTCTAGCTTTCGTCAGCAGGCCCAGTTGTCATCGCAAGAGTGCGCAGCATAACAGCAAGGGTCCTTTTCTAGAGCAGAGTGTCAAAGCTCACCATTGGCAGCTGAGACTTGCTCGCGATTTTCCCTTTAGTGTACATTCGCGTGCAGTCCTTTGCTTTCCCAGTCCCAGGAGCAAACGTTGGACTGTGTTTGGGATGCTTCCAAAGCCAATGAAGTGTTCGTGTGTTATTAGTTCAAACACTGTGTTTTTGCCGTGTGGCACTAAGCGCTTGGTTAGTTGAGCGAGCACAGAGCGATGTGCTATATGTGAGCCGACAACGGTACACGCAGTCCTGTGGCTCGGTAAGCCTAAACCTGCAGTAATTTGACTATGTTAAATAGCGAGGTTACCACACCATGCAAACTGCCTGCGTTTGATCCTAACTCACACCCGAAATTTTTTAAGATTTAATATATTTGTCTCTTTGATTTTTCGGTCACACACATGATAATTTTTCACTCGCAACGAACGAAGCCCACGTCAGCATTCTAGCGAAACAAGCTCTTTAATGCTAATGCGTAAACACCGCTCGTCATCTTGTGCTTTCTCCCACAATTTCTTGTTGTTATGAATTCTAGTAATTATGAATTCCTACCAACTAGGCCAGCTGTATGTTCTTCTAAACTTCAATGATTTCTGATATTACTAATTACATTCACTTCAACTGCCATACTAGCAGCATGCTTTTTTCAGCTCAACAGTCTGCTTTTGGCCTCCTGTAACACACTTGCGACTAGAAGAATTCGACTTGAAGATAACGACGGCGCACCAAGCAAAAGAAGGTTGCCCCTAACTAAATGGCTTCAGACGAAATATATGATTTGTGGTCTCACAACATCGTCTCTCTGCCCCTTTCCACAAAACCTTACGTTGCCTCTACATAGAGCCCCCCAAGGATGATATTGAGAAACAAGGAGCAACAGTCAAGCTAAGACAGACTGCTAGACTCTACCAGTGCCCGGCGGGTATGCACAGCTAACATTTTGAGACACTACTCATACAGCATTCAATGACATTGCCCACCACATCACAGTAGCGCGTTTTGCACTGAACACCAGAGCCTCTTCGCTTCCCTGCCACTTGAGATCGGGCATTGCCTTCTGTCTGAATGCCATTAGAGGCAAATGAATGATGTTAAACAGAGAAGGCGATGCAGTGTTTTGCTGCACAGCGCTGAATCGCAATGCAGGCTGAGTGCTACATAACACCAGGTGACAGCCAAGATAGCCCGGACGCTCGCTGAACCCGACACAGGTGTGGTTTGTACTCCTTTGAGTAAGGGCGCCAGCCCAATGTATAAATGACGGGAAGTGTAGTGAGAAATACAACCTACCTTGCAGGTGATCTTAGCCAGCCAGTCAGGCACAGTTGTAGCTGGAGATGGAGCCTGCGTGTCCGGAAAGACATCTGCATGGAAGTCCCTGTAGGTCTAGAAGGAAAGAGATAGGGTTCATTAGCACAACAGAATAAGCCAAGAAGAATGTCACTTTATGACCGTCTCGTGCAGAACAGTGTGATAGTGCCTGTTTTTAACACTTTTTTTGCTTCTAACACACCATATTTTTACCGTGACCGTGCCGGAAGTGTTCGTTGTAAAAGTAGGAGGTTTTCAACAATGTTCGCTGTATGTGGACTTAGTTTCAAAGGGTAGGATAGAAAAATCGTAAATGCACCGAAATATGGCCATTATAACCGATAGATCCTTATATCTGGGATCGTTATGAGTGGCTTCGACTGTATACCGAGTTGAGAGAGTCAGTGAATTTACTTCATTGTGCCCATGATCGCATTTCATTGGGTCATCAGCCATTGAGGTGCAATAATAGGGCAATCGTGACTATAATAAGGCAACTGACCAAGAACATCTGTGGTTAAATAAAAAAAATTGCTGAGAGAGGAATCGCAGAACTGACACTGTACCCTTTTTATAACAATGAATCTGACTGAAAACACATTCTGCAGTGCCACTATACCCTTTTTATAACAATGAATCTGACTGAAAGCACATTCTGTGGCATACTGAGCCTCAATTTATAATAATGATTGTTCACGCCACAACACCATGATATGATTATGAAAGGTACTGAAGTGGAGGGCCCCAGAAATTTTGACCACCTGGGGTTCTTTAACATGCATCTAAACCTAAGCACACGGGCCTCAGAAATTTTCACCTCCATCGAAAATCCGGCCACAGCGACCAATATTTGATCCCACGAACTCCAGGCCAGTATCAGAGTGCCTTAGCCACTAGACCATCGTGGGAAGTTTGTTTCAATTTCAACCAGTGTGTGCGTAAGTCAAATGCCAAGCACGACGAGAATTCAAGCAAGAACATTTATGGCTCCATGTCTTGCGATTATCCCTCCCTTCCATCAGAATGACTGTACCACTGTCATGCAGGAGTTTTTCTAGTTTTGTATTCTTCCCATTTCATTGCTTGCTCATGAAGTGGTACACTTTTTAGGCTGTACACTCTCCTTTTTCAAACACTGCATATCTCTTAAGCAGCGCCAGAGTTTGATGGCATACCGTTTGGTCAGATAAACCCATTGTTACTAAAGACCACCAAGCCTGCACAGAACGTGCCGCCCAGTCACAGCAAAAGCTGGAAGACAGCCCGTAGGGCCTTTTTTTTTTTTTTAACACTCCTTGGTTAACTGCTACATGCACACTTGCAGAGTACCTACTGCAACATAAATCATAACGTTTGTGAAATAGGAAGGCATTCACTATACCATCATTTATCATTCTTCAGAGATTTAAGAAGCGTAGTGCCTGCTACACACATGCAAAAAATTTTGGGCAATTTTATTATGCCGAGGCTGATGACAAAGAATTCTGCCTTAACCTTTGGTAATGGGTTGGACTCACTCGTCACGCAATTCGCATTAGGTGATGCTTAATTGTTTCTTTTGTATTCTAAACAAAGTTATTACTCATATTAAGGTGATTCCTTTCCCGACATGAAGCCTACTGAGGGTCAGTTTGCAATGGAGTTTGCGACCGGCAGCGGCGGGGCGGACAACTACTGCACCAAAAATGACTTGTTGCGACCTCATAACATGCTGTAAAGAGGTTACTGAGTGATGTCAAAATGCAATACGAAGTTTCAGGATTCGCACAGATCCTCTGTTCAGAGTGGAATGACAGCTGAACAGATGTTCCTTAGGTATCATTCGATGCACGACGCAATGTTCCGAAGCATGTATTTATCGACAGACTATCACGACATGGGGACTTCATCATCAACACAAAAGCATGCCAATGTCCTGTACATTTGAGCTGTGAGTGAAGCCCTAGCTTGGGTTTTTTAGAAAACGTGATTAATGTGCAGAGCATATGTCCAGCAAGGAAGCTTAAAGAACCGGCAACTGCCCAGAACATGAAATGAGATGACTACACTGATGAAAAGATTGTCCCTCATAGTGGCTCAAACCAACCCTATTTTTCTCGTGACAAGTGGAGTAGTATTTTTATTTCTTCATTGAAAACCGTGAATATAGCCTGTGGCACCACCTAATGGCAGAAAGTTCAATTATCCGAGCTGCTCTGCCACGTGACCATGAACTAGTGCACGTGGTCGACAATTTACTTGTTAGTATTGAAATATTGTTTGCTTATTTATAGTTAAAGCTATTGCTACATAAAAATGTTCTTATAGACCTGCATTAGTGGTGCGCAATAAAGTGGTGCTGCCTTCGCATGGCATAATGATTCAGTGTTTGTCATCGTGTTTTGAGCAACTTTTCTATGTGCTCATGAAACCGTGCATGCTCTTTCCAGGTCCCCAACATTTCGGAGTGGCGTGGTTTTTTACCTACACTTTGTCTCAGAAATGACGCGCAGTGATGTTTTCGGTGACTTGACTTGGCTCGTGTGCCGACAGAGTAATGATGACGGGACAAGCCATCCACGACACAGGCGCATCAACCTTGGGCGCAGGTGCACGCAACACGGCACAAATACAAGGAAGCTGTATAAAGCCACATCGTTTTATTGTAACAGCTTGTTGTTATTTTGAAAAGTAGTTCTAAAGTAGTTCTAAAGCTCAGAATAAACGTGGCAAAGCATAGTTACAGAAACCCCTGCAAAATCAAAACAATGACAGCATGCACAAGTCACTAGAAGGGATACCGGCATCGCTATCAAATCTCAGCATTGATTGACAAAAAAGTATGTCAATGTTCAGACCCATTCAAATAGAAAAATACTGCCTATAAAATAACTACGTGCTTTTGGGAGTAACTACTACAGCAGTGAACACTGCGAAGAGTAAGCTTTCGGTCACGCCGGAAAAAAATGAGTCAACAAAATCGGTTGTCGGTCCCTTTAGTGTTCTCAAAATGTAAAGGATCCTTTGCCTCGACAATGTTTTCCTGGCATGGTCCACAAGATTTCCTGCACCGATCGCAAATCGGCATGTTGAAAGTATAAATTCTTGCAGGTGCCTCAACAAGCACAAGAACGATGTCGCCAAGGGCTAGACACTTGCCAAGAAGATGGATGACCAGGGATAATGTGTGTATCGTGACAGTGAACCAAAATTTGACATTTTAGAACAACTGAGAGCTGAGCTAGTCTGTACGTGTACATTCTAAAAAAATGGACACAAAGGTCATGACACCACAACATCCATTAGAGAGACTGTGAACTCCATCTTGTTACCGTGTTTGCATGCCCCGTTTCTTTTAGAATGAAGAATTTGACAATGAGGCTCAACAGCGTATTACCATTAATTCAGTCAAGCAACGCAACAGTTCATATGGAGCATTAATCCATGTGTACTCCCGAACACTGGATCGGATCATGCCTTTACCACTACTTAAACTAGCTCTTATTCCACTGTGACTGAGGGATCTGCACGAATTCCAAAACATCATTTGGTCAGTGGCCTGTTCTCAGAATGTATTGGTAGTGCCCTTGAAATGGCTCACCTTGCGGGGCACCTGGTAGGAGATGGGCACAATGCAGTCTTGGCCAAGAACGAGCACTCTGTTCACTTCACCATCCATCACCTTCAGGGCGCGCTTGGGCACCAGGCCCACTCCTTTAGTTTGCACTTCACCCATGTACTTGGATGCTGCAAGGCCAGCCACCACTGCTCAACAACTCATCTGCAAACCTCAAGACTGAACAAAGCTTCTACAGCACCATTCAGTTGGTCAGATCAGTTCCAGCATTGAAGCAACATAGCAGCCAGCACCCATAGAATATCCCCATGTCTCTATGAATAAATTAGTACATTATGGTGCTTGCACATTGCCCTCTTTGAAATGTGACTGCCATGACTGACAAGGCTGCCCACATATTCAATCTTAAGAACGAGACAGTCTACCAGCCAAGGTACTATGGCCAATGAGATTAAACAAATTATATAATATAATAATTGACGAGGTTTAGTATCCCGAAATCACGAAGTGTAGGGCTCCGTAAATTTCTACCACCAGAGGTAATTAAACACGCACCAATTTTTATGTACATGGGCCTCAAGTGCCTCCCACAAAAATCTGGCCACCGATGTTGGGATTCCATCCCACGACCTGCAGGTCAGCAGTTCATCACCACAACCACAAACCACTGTGGTGGGTGTTTGAACAAATTAATGGGTAGAATGAAATGATAGTGTGCAGTACTTCTACAGTGCCAATGCATTTCATTGTGGTGCATTCCTCTCTATCCTCAACAGTAGGCTTGTTCAAATAGTGAATTTTAGGTTCGAGGCAAGTTGAAGCGAATTTAAATAGTAGACATATTGCATATTATGAAGAAAAATGAGCATAGTTATCATGACCTAACTAACCTGTACAATACCTTTAAAAAATTGAAACAAGGCCTGTGCTAATGCTATTGTTTCGCATCCAAGAAAGTGGGAAAAAAAAAAAAACTTTGAATACTACCAAAATTTCACTTCCAAAAAGCCTGAAAGATATCACACTTGTTAAAATTAGCTATACCTTTAGCATATAAGTTTGTATAACAGACTTTTAAACTTGATTGATATGTAGGGTTTAACCTCCCAAAACCACCATATGATAATGAGAGACACCGCAGTGGAGGGCTCCGGAAATTTCACCACCTGGGGTTCTTTAACGTGCACCCACATCTGAGCACGCGGGCCTACAACATTTCCGCCTCCATCGGAAATGCAGCCGCCGCAGCCGGGATTCGAACCCGCGACCTTCGTGTCAGGAGCCGAGTACCTTAGCCACTAGACCACCGCGGCGGGGCAGGCTTTTAAACTTGAATGAATCGATGCAAGGGTAATATCCTCATTTAACATTGAAGTGAGGCTTTGAGGCAGTGCAGATTTCCCCTGAATAAGTGTTTTCACGGTTTAGCACCACTTTGCTGCAGTAAAATCAGCTTTACAAGGTGTCACATGCAGATTAACATGCATCTATTCGTTGGTTTCAAATCATTCCGAATTTTCCAACCCTTAAATTCTATTCGAAGTGAATTCAAATACTGCATTATTCATTTGGATATTCAGATATTTGCACAAGCCTACTAAACAGGCAGCAACCTGTTTTTTGCATTGGCATTTTACGAGTGAGCACAGGCGAAAACACAGCTAGATACCTTGTCAATTTTCATTCTTGCCCATTGCATTCTCCTCGCAAGGAGCAACTTCCCAAAATGCTCTCTACAGGTTCATTTGTCTACACCATCTCTTTACGTGGGACAAATGGGGTGTTCTTCAAATGACGGCTAAGAGAGCAGCGATATCATCACTTCCCGCGAAAAGAGGGAGCTTGATCATTGTAAGCAGTGTGGGTGCATCCCAAGCATTTGGTACACCTTGGTTCGTGAGGCCAGAGATTTGTGAGGCCATGTTCATACATAGGGAGGCAGATAGGTGCGTAAGCATTTCTCCTTACAAATAAACTTCTTGGAACGGGTGCATACACAATGCATGAGTAGCTTGCACTGATGGCACAATGCTGACATTACCATCAACTTGGATTTTTTTGTTGCTTTTCACTTTATATTTCACATGTCCAGAGCAAAATTTTCAGCTGAGGCCTAGCAGTCATTCTGTGTGCATCTTTCTGTGTCCTTGTTTTCTTCTGCTATATTATGTAGGTTCAAATTTCAGCTTTAGTTGTATAATTTTTTGTGCATACATTGGTATTCGTTTTTGCTTTTCGGGAAACTTCACGGTTTAATCCCACGCATATTTTACCACGCTTGCAGGGTGCCAGAAATATTTTCTAGACCATATCTGTTGCCCAGGTACTCAGGTTTCGTGCAATCCTGGGTGCATACAGTATGCATACGGCATACAATATCGTATGTAGTGTGAATACCGTATGTATAAACAATAAACAAAAAAGTTTGATTCCAAATCCACAAATAAGACTTCAAAAATTTAAGTGTAAATCCAGTAAGAACGAAAGTACACGAGGTAGATCAGCATCACATAAAACTGTCACCCACTCAAGTAAACTGCATTCTACCCATGGCTTTGACAATGGGCCTTCTGCGCTGCTAGTATAGGAGTAGCTATTATGTACTGAGGCTAGAATGATGACTACAGTATATAATGTACAAAGTGACATAAAGTCGAACCCGTTTATAACGAACTCAAAAGTGCCACAATAAATGGTCGTTATATCAGTATTTCGTTGTATATGGGCCCACCCATAAAAACATTCATTTAGCGGCCAGGCCAGGTTTGGCCACTAAGTGCCTCTGCTGACAAGTTAGGCCTTCTCGCGTGTTAAACGGTGCCCATTTGCTCACGAGCGAATTCAACCATGTTCGTTACGAACTAGCGGTATTTCACTGAGGCGCTGTACCCACATGTCGAACCAATCACCCTGGCTAGTTGCGTGCAGCACGTCGGTTCGGCGCTTGCCATCGCATGCTAGTTCACTTCCAGTCCAATGTATGCGTGTGTGTGCTTTCTTCATGCATGCTTCACTCTGGATCGAGCTCGGGTTCATTTAAGCCTGTTCATTTAACGCAACGAACAATTTTGCAAGAAAACACAAGTGGCCTCGCATGATGTAGCGGCAGCGCACTTGGGAACAGCAGCGTGACACACTTGTACTACCGTGCCTTCGCCGAGCAGCTTTCTGCAGAGGGCTTTAATAACACTGCCTGCAACGAATCTAATCGAATGTTCATCCACCACTGACCACCTCGCCATCACTCTTTTCTGATGCTTGTTCATAAGCGCGTTGCCACAACTGCGCAGAAGTCGCTATCACTAACCGACCGGTCCCTGCTATCACCAAAAAGTAGAAAATCTTTTGAGGTACATTGGTGTCGGAGAGTTGGGCGTCGCAGTGAACTTTTATGCGACAAGAGTTATTGCTTCTAGCATTTATGGCTTCTTGCGGTCAAAGGCATTATCGGTTAATCGTCGGTGGTCATAGATGCCGAAAATTCCATCAAAAAAGTTTGCCGTGCGAAAACTGACTGCAAGTCTTCATGTTGCCTCCGTTTTTTTTTTTCTCTCTTTTTCCCACTTCCATTCGGCCAGTGGAAAAAAAACATCTGGAAAATGAGTGACCTTGCTCGCAACATTCGAAATCTGCGTACGGTGCTCGCCGTGGTTTATGATATCTTTGTCGGAAGTAAACTGCACCGGGGCCACAGCGAGCACGTGCCTATCCCATGCTTTATAATTTATACTGTTTTACCATCATGCTTTAGAAAGCCTGCTCTAACGTTTTTTTTTCCTTTGTGTGCGCCATATTTTTACCACGACCGTGTTGGAAGTTGTAAAAGTAGGAGGCTTTGAAAAATGTTCACTGTATCTGGACTCTGTTTAAAAAGGTAGCATAAGAAATTCATAATTGCACCGAAATATAGTTGTTATAACCAATAGATCGTTATATCTGGCATTGTTATAAGTGGGTTGGGCTGTATTTCTAAAAGTCTATTATTTTTTTTTTCTGACGTGCATAACCATTTGGTTATTTGCTTGTTCTGAGCATGTATCACTGAACAAGCATGGGTGACAACCAGTAGTTCATCACTAATTTACATCCTGTTTCAGCTCTTTACCATTTGTCATGCCTAGAGATTTCAGGCAATGAACAACAGAGTCGAGAATTCAACATAAAGTGTACAAGGTGATTTTGGCCAAGGAACACATCACACACCGGACCTATTTTATCTCGTATTGCGTCGCTTGTAGCTGTCGGGTAAATTTTCATGCATATGTGGTCTCTGGGCTTCAATTCACAAACACACTAACGAGTGAAGAACAAATGAGCAGCTTTGTACTGAACACAGCAGAGAGCTAACAGGCATACTGATGTCCATTGCCTATCTCGTACTTGTGTGTTAGTCTATTCGGAGCTAAAGTTTTCTAGCAAGCAAGCTCAAAGATTGATAACGCTCATCTGATAATGCTCATCGCTACCAAAATGAGGCCACATATGCAAGCCAAAGATTTCCAAAGGAATAGCCTCACCTTCACTCAGAAAGGGCTCTTTGAATGTGACCTCCCAAAAGTTGACTGTGGTGTCACCCTGTGAGAAATGCTTATGGTAAGTACCTAAAGCCTCCTTCCTCCAACATTAACAAGCCAACACACGCATGAAAAAATTGAATGTTCCAGCTGGTTCACTTGTGTGTGTTCGTGCAGCCTCCCCACCCCCCTATTTGAGGTTATTCACACAAAGGATGTGATTATGGACAAATTAAAGTAGCTCCACATTCAGCACTCAGATAACAGGGTGTCATTTGATGTCTTTGCAACAACTAAAGGAGGGCCATGGGAATGTAAGATGTACGGGACACACAATACATGGGCTTGGCTCGTGATTTGGTCCATCAGGCAAATACAGCTCAACAAGGCTTCTTTAATACTTCTGCTTAAAGGTGGACCTGCACTTGAATATACGAGAAATAAGGTCTAAGCATGCAGAGTTTGTTGTTTCATGCAAAGGACACGAGTGAAACAAAAAATTTTACTTGGAGAAGTTTTATCTGTGCAGCCATGATCATGCTTTAACATCATTACACACTCATTCAAAGCCTTACACAGCTGCTATGGCTTGCACTAAATTTGAACTTTGCACGTATGATTGCACGAAATTCGCTTCTAGGTATAACCAGTGAAAAATTATAAGATTATTTGGAGTAAAGAAGCAGGTACCTTAGCAGCCAGGAACAGCATGTTGGTGTCGGGGTCATACAGTGGTATGTAAACTCTAGAAGAGGAAAAAAGTTAGGTGCACTATAAATGCAAGCCCAAGCAATGTGCCATTAGAAAGACACATGCGTGTGCTGTGAGCAAAAATAATATTACAGGTGTCCTAAAGTAACCTGCAGGCTGAACACTCTGCAGTAATGTAAATTCAACCACAGAGTGCCACATAATGGCCTGCATGCATTTATTGGCATGGTCTTGGCAAAGTTATTATTACTAACAAGAATCTTCAAGAGTAGCACAATAAAAGCTTGTCCTGGCATGAGCAACCAGCGTTAGTACTACCTATACTACTTGCACGCAGTGCCTGTGATAAGGACAAGCAAAGAAAGCTTTTGTTGTAGCAAAGTACAGACAAATTTCAGGCACCTCAAGAGGGACATCATTTTCTTGGTGTGCACTATCACCAGTCTCTATATAACGGAGCCAGACAACACGAATAAAATATTTTACTTTGATTTTAATGTCATCCAGCACTTGCAAACCAGCCCCACTGCAATGGATACACTGTGTTTGCAAAGTATGCGTCTTGTATGCAGCCTAAAACAGTCTCTGGACGACAATTGACTCATTTATGTGAACTACGTGTGGTTGACAGCAAACAGGCAGCTGTTGCTGGTATGTCGCGAGTTGCAGTTTTCCCGTTACGTCAGACCCCTTCTTGACACCTGTAACTGCTAGTCTTCATATCGAAACTAAGATCACTCTTTCAAGGTATTCAAATATATTCAATGCATTACCAAGCACCAAGACACTCTTAAGGATTCTCGACACCTGCATTTCTATTTAGATTAGAAATCTGAAATTATCTAAAATTTGTGCCAGTACTTCTTTAACTCTTTTGTTACCGCACAAAAATTGGTAATTTTGACATGTATCAGGAAGATAACTTTTTTTCAGTTAGAAAAGTACTTCAGCACGCATTGCAGCATACCAAATTTTTTACAATGCAATCCTCTTTCCAAAAAGTATATATTATAGAGCAACGGAAATGTTATAAAAAACTATGAACCATCTTTCCGAAGGAAGCCCTGGATGCGAAGCAGCAGCCGTGCGCACGGCGTTGACTCTGTGGAAACGGGCGTCGACACGGGTGCTGGAAGAACCGTTTGAAACGAAACTCTGTGTAGCGTTTACTCTAGTAAATGTTTGAAATGCAAATACACGGGTGGGAGACGCGTTCAAGACGCTTGGGCTGGCTTTCTTGGCTCGCATCTCGGTGTTACCCGCACGCCGTCTGTATACTGAAACGCGATCGGTGTTCTTGACTCGGATCTTGTCAGTCTTCCACTGCCAACGCTTGTGTTCGGCTTTCCTGGCTCAGGCTTCGTCGGTGGCGACGTAGCTATTCGCTAACACGTTAGGCTTTGCTAACCCTTGCAACGCTGGCAACAGCCCGGAAAGGTACACGCACACTAGCGAGAAGCATGCCGCGACAGTGTTTCGCCTATCGACGCGATCACGCGGCAAACAGCAGCGCCCTGTCCACACTGATGGCTTCGCATGTGCCTCCGCCAGCTCGCGGTTTCTTCTCGTCGACAGACGGACCGAGGTGGTGCGGGTGAGATGATGCCCACATGAGGAGTGGGCTCGAGCGTTGCGAGCAGTGGTGAGAATGAAGCGAGAGAGACGTCACCGTGCAATGCTAAGAGGGTGTGAGCTACTAGGCATGCTTTAGCATTTGCAGTGAGGCGAGCAGTGCAGACAAAACGACAGCGTTACACAGGCTACTCAAAGAGCTGCTTCGCATTTAAGGTATAAAAAGTAATTTTTGGTTGCCAGGTTATAAACTCCTAACAACACCTCTGTACCGATAGCTGGCATAAATTTCTGGCAATTATTACTGCTTAAAACAGATTGAGCAGCTGACACCTGTAGGAATTGAGGCTAACCCACCGCTGTTGTGCGGGCTTTGCCACCTATTTCTGCCATTCTCATGTCCTGGCATGACTCCCCTCCTCCGTGGTCGATCGTGCTGAGGGAGCAGAAGTGACCTTAATCCCTCTCACCCGGTAGTGAAGTCGACTGTGGGCACCACGCGCAGAGTCTCTCGGGATGTTGCGCGCGAGTGTCGAGAGTGAGTCGAATCTTTCCGGGACAACTGAGGGTGAGCACGCTTTTTTTTTTTTTCCGTCCGTCGGCTCCTATTGTTTGGGGCTCGTCAGACTTTGCCAATGGCGCCTAGCACCCGCGGTGAACGCTCACTTTTTGTTGCCCCTTTCGAATGCTAGGCCGAAGGGTGGTGCGGTGTTGAGCGTGGTCGTACTACGCCAAACCGTATCTCTCGAAGTCAACGTGAGCAGAGTTTTGCCCTCGCTTGAGTGACCGGGCCCTGTTGTCGCTGTGTCCCCGTGAATCACTTTTTTTTTTTTTACTTTTCGCCTGTGACGTGGATAAGCCCATTTGCTCTCCCGCCCCCCCTTTTGCAACGGGCACTGTACTGCATTTTTGGTGTTGCCAAAGGCAATAAAGTGTTGCGACCTTGAGCAGTACTGTGTTCTCACCATGGTGTTGTTTAAACATGCCCTGCGGCTCGCTAAGACTGGATTCATACTAGTAGCCACACTCTTTTGGGATACGTGTACACTACACACCTTAATTTAATATTTGTCTTACAAAGGTTCTTTTGATTACAGAACTTTGATGTTGTTATAGCATAATCACAAGGGGGACACACTTTTGCTAAGTTTGCCAGCCAAGTTCATTTTCCTAACACATTAGTTCACACAAAGGTTGTGGGGTTCTGTTATGTCGCCGCAGCAGGAAAGGAACACACGTTCACACGCTTCGAGAACAGGCAAAGGAATGACGTTTATTATCTGCAGCAGTGTTAATAAAAGATGGTGGGGGGGGAGGAAGGAAACACGAGAATTTCACGCGTGCCCAGTGGACAGCCAGTCTGTGACACAGCTACCGATACAATAGGTTCTGAGGTGCGTCCGCGATCATTTCGCGGGCGTTTCTATCGTACGGCCGCTCCTTGTCCTGCTCCCATGTTTTGGTGATGGTGCGTGGCCACAGATGATGCCACGCGCAGCGCGTGTGCTTCTCCTGTGTTCCGAGTGCTACAGGACCCATAAGGAGAACATCAGTGAGTCGCACTTTTACAACAACAGTACTGGCAACAGCCTCCTATTTGAGGCAAGAGTTGGTACTGATGAGTGCTATTCGCGCTCTTGAGTACCGCAGAAAGTTCGATGATGTCAACAGCCTTTCCCCAGCCTTCGATACGGAGACCAAGATGCAAGGACACCTCATTCTTCGCTACAAGAGACTTCCCACTGCACCGGTGGAGGGCGCAACCTTCCCACAAACGCTAGAGTTTCTCGATGCAGATGACAACAGTGACGATGAGGGGGCACGGGGGTTGGTGGATTCGTAGGGAACATGCAAAATATTCGTATCATTGTGAATTCGTATGAACCAAATAAAGTTAAAGCTGATCATACAGATGAACAAGAAATTAATGGGGGTCAGCTATTTTGGTGAAAAAGTACATGTTTTTTTAAACTTCTCTGCCTTCACTGTCTCTCAAGAAAGCCACCTGAAAGGAACAAAATCGGGCCGCTGTTCCCTCAGTCATGCTGCTGCCGCTTAAGGCGCAATCACACTTAGCCTTAAAGGGACACTAAAGTCAAATAACAATTTATCTCAGAGTGAAAGCGCAATGCATGACAACATCTAAAACGACAATACTATCAACAGCAGCGCCCTACTTAAAGGGAAACAGGTAAATTCAGAGGAATATTTATGTCGCAGTAGGACATTCTCAAAATGATCCCGATGACATCAGACAAACTGCTTACATTTAATCACTAGTAATCGATCTAGCTAGACTAAAGGAACCTTTCGTGCATCAAGAGAAGTAATCAAATGCTGCTTGTTCGTTTCTGTTTGATTCATGGAAAAATGAAGTGCCAGACGTTACTATGGGGCATAGCGCAAGAAGTTCAAACATTCAATTTCGCCTGGTTAAATATGTGGTGTCTGAAAATGGAGAGCCCCATGCCCTTGGATTAAACGAACACAGCAGACGCGGTCGGTCCAAACCAAACCAAACACATTTATTTGACTCCTTGTAGAATAATGATATCGTCAGCCAAATTATTATAACATCAATTGTGATCAATACGCGAAAACAGCCTTACACAAAATTACACCACACTCAACAACATAACCAACAAAATAACATACCCAAGGCAGCGTGACCAACGCTTGACTTGCCACAAGGGCCCACGGTGCACAACCCGCGGTGCCGTGCATTGGGCACCCCCGCTAGAGACAACCATTCGCGACAACCACCACAAGCCAAAGAGACTCGCTCAGCTCTCTCGTGCCGCCACCAAGGCTTGTTGCTAGGGGTCACTGCCGGCACTACCGATCTAACCATGATGTGTGTGGTGATCAACGCTCATGAACACAATGCCACCTACAGCTGAATAGTTGTGACCCTCGAAATACGGCTTCTGCATGAGAAACATGTGCAACACGGCACGAACAACTTTACAAGAGGTGTCAGCACCCCCACAATTTGCACAGGTCCTGCCGTCTAGTGGGGCCCAGTTGAACCAAGCATGCCTGCAATTTGAAGGCCATGGCTTAAAATTATTAAATGTCCATAGTTACCACTGTGGCTTTCACGCACTAAAGCCGGGCAACGTTGTGCACGGCAACAATGACATCAGACGTTCCGTTGAGGCAGGTAATTTGAAGCACACTAGCCTGTTATGCCTGATAGTCCAGACCGAACATCATTGCCTCTGCAAAGACAATCTGCAAAGACAATCTGTGTCAAAGCCCACGAACGAGCCCACCTGACGGCGTTAACTGAACGACGACACCTAACCCGACGCGTGTGTTACGCAACGCACGGCGAGCTCCCTCGACCCGCGAACCCGATAGTAGTTCGACGATGCAAGCGGTGCCATCCAGTCTGGCGAGTCTTATGCAATGTGTGGCAACATCCCTCTTCCTTGGGTGCAACCCAGCACAGTGGCTCCGGATTTGAGGATCATGACGTAACCCGGCGACGGGTCCCCATTGGAGGATTCTGACGTGACCCGGCGGCAGTTCTCATTGGACATCGAGGACGTAAAGGATCACCTTGGGCCTATAAAGAACAACGCAGCGCTTTGCCAAGCGGCCAGCCTATGCGTTAGAAAGAAGCCGACGTATGCATGAGAGAGAAGACATCTCGGCTCTTCGGGTCACTAAGCTGTCAGCCCGGGTGCCGAATATGTTAACGCCTCTATTTCTATGCTGTAAATCAACCTTGCCTTAACTCACCTTCGTCTTGTCCGCTCGTATATCAGCTCTGCACAGAAGCAGTCGCGAGCTGAGAAACACACGCTACCAAACGACTGGTGACCTTGGCGGCCCGTGACCACATCGCACTTTGCAACAGTGTCGGCGGCGGGCGATGCGAGTTGTAACAGTGGTGGCAGCGGCGAGTTTCGTAGCAGTGGCGCCTTTGGGACCGTGTTGGGGTCGCGCCTCGTAACAAGCTTGATGGGGAACATTAAAATGCGATTTTATTTCAAAATAAGCACTTCCTTGGCACAAAAGTAACACTACGAGGTTTCTGCACTGCTATTTCAAAAATCAAAGTCGACTTAATAGTTGCTTTTAGTGTCCCTTTAAAAAAAGCAAAAGCGGCAAAACTCGCCTAAAATTCACTGGCTTTGCCACCAACGTGGCCGGAAAACTGCGCCCCGAAGTCGACACAGAAAAAAAAATCCGCCCTAGAGCATACACACTTGAGAAGCAAAGTGAGAACGAAAATGACAGAGCAGCCAAAAAAGCTTCTACCCGGGCATTGAAAACGTTGGCATTTTTTTTGCCCCTCATAGTATACATGCCGGCGTCGCCTTCGCCACTTTGAGAATTCATTTTATTTTGCCCGTTTCCTGAGCATTAAAGTTCTTACCGAGTTCTAGTCATGCGTGCAAAGATCTGAAAAGTAACAGTTCATACTTTTTCTTACGTTAATTCGGGAGATAAACGACAGCAGCAGACGCAGTGGCGTTTATCACAGATTCACCCGGCTGTGCAAAGGCGAGACACGTTGGGGCATGCCGATTCGCTGCTACTGTGCCTTTTTCTACTTCCGTTGTTCTCGACGACTCTAATCAAAATCATGCTCTCGGAGAATGTGTTCTTGTTGAGGCCGTGAGCTTTGTCGTGTACATAGGTAATTTCCGATTGCACACTGAAGCGAGCCACTGCCGATGCCTTTGCCGCCGTGCTAAACTGGCAACCGTTTATTTACATCACATGGCTTGAGCTGGTGCAGTCTAAGCCGTGAAGAGTGAAGGTGATCCGCTATCGCTTGGCGTGAAAATTGGACCAATTTTTTCGCTTTAGCCTCGTGACGTGGTTTTGCAGCCACTTAGGCTGGAAAGCGAGATAAATTCCAGTGAGTTTTACCACATTCGCTCCTTTCGAGGCCAAGTGTGAACAAGACTTCCTCACACAGTCAAGCTGCGTTGCGCCGCTCGCTTGCAGCGACCAATTGCTCATTTGTATCATCCACAATGTGGGGAAACAGTTCCTATAACACCGAATCATGGTGCAATGTATATAACGTAGTCCGTTTGAAACAATGTTAAAAAATCAGATCATCACGAAGTTCGGATAAAGCATAATCGTATCATCGAGATTTTACTGTACTAGAAAGTGCTGGGTGTAGGAGAAACAAATTCAACATGCTAAAATCGATGATCCAAAGCATCGATCACCGGTGATCGATTTGAATAGGCGCGGTAATAAAAGAGTTAATGTACGCAAAGGAGCCATTTCAATGCTGTCAAAGGAAAGTCATTACTGCTACTCCAGTGCTTAAGGGTAATGCAGCGTCGTGCATTAGCTTGCTATGAAATACTGGTTTAGACTGTCAAACTCTTTGATCCTTGGGTGGAATTCAAGTATAAATTTGTTAGCAATTCCTCATACCAACAACGCCTACTAATGAATCTAATCTCGATCTGATAGCAGCTTGAATTTAAAGATTGCCACTCGAATCGCTCAGAGTATAGAAACTGGTGCAGTCGCCCGTAATGCTATCTTTGTGTATGTAGCACAAGCAAGTGTGCACAACTCTGCCCTCGCACTAACAGCACCCACACCCATGGGGACATAACACCTAAAGCGCACTACATGACAGTTTACTGTTCACTGAAATTGGAAACTTGAGCCCGTACCATTCTGAATGTCCTTTACCCACACTACAAGAGCAATCAGAAGGAGTCAGCAAAAGATGATGGCAGGCAGCAGCTCCCACGGTGTAGTGTTGCATTAGTCGTGACGGAAAGGAACATCATTGGATTCTTCCCTGGTTCAACTAGTGGCCAGGAAAAAAAGTTGTGCTCAAAAGTGCAAGAGTAATGGCAAGCACAATTGTCAGCTGTGGATACTAGTACTGAGCAAGACATTGGCAATAACGATACTATCTTGCTCCTATTTCAATTCTACTCCCTAAAGGCTGATAAAACAAAACAAAATGTTGCTTCAAGTGCAGGATGGCCAGACAAAGAAAGAGATAGGCTACAACTGACGGCAGAGAGTGATTGATTGATGATTGATTGATTTGTGGGGTTTAACGTCCCAAAACCACCATATGATTATGAGAGACGCCGTAGTGGAGGGCTCCGGAAATTTAGACCACCTGGGGTTCTTTAACGTGCACCCAAATCTGAGCACACAGGCCTACAACATTTCCTCCTCCATCGGAAATGCAGCCGCCGCAGCCGTGATTTGAACCCGCGACCTGCGGGTCAGCAGCCGAGTACCTTAGCCACTAGACCACCACGGCGGGGCAAGCAGAGAGTGACTCACTCAGTTTTCCACTATGCGTGTGTATGCCTTTGCAATGTGATCTCTTCAAAACATCACTCCTGTGAAATACCACATCTGTCACCGCAAGTCACCAGTTGTACCGACCTATTTGTGTGCAGTGGGTTGCCTACTCACAGCACCAGACTGCTCCGGGGCAATTGCATGCCCACGTTTTATGTGTGGACATCTGTTTAGACAGTGCACGAGCCTAGTGCATATCATGTCAGGGAGCGCTGCATGCTTACCTTCACACTTCTGCACACAAACGCTGGTGTGGCACATTTGGATTGTAGCACAATGTGCAGTAAAAGGGTACTGTGCGACATGCACTGCTTGAGGGGGAACATGAAAGCTATCAGTTACTTATGGCGATAAAATGTTCAAATTTGACATCCACGTATGATTTCTTTTTATGCTCAGGATTCGAGCTCCATAGTTCATGATGTTCAAACTTCACAGCAGGACAAGACAACCAACTTGAACTAGACGAATGCATACCAAATCAGCCAGCTTTCCATGCTGCTTAGTCACATATCGGTTGTAGTTTCGACTATAGCACTTGTATCCACTCGAATCGACATCCCCAAATTCAAGCTAACATCAAGATTTTTCCAAAACATATTCACAAGTGTTTACCTTATGCAATAAAGTTTTCAGTTTCTTATACAGTCGAATCTCAATAATTCAAACTCAAAGGGGCCAGAAAATTTGTTCAAATTAAAAGAAGTTCGAATTAACGAAAGCTAAGTAAATGGAGAGCTCCCCATACAGTGGCACATGTGCATTGAGCTAACACACAAGGGGGAAGTTTCAGAAGACTTACATTTAATCACAAATCACAGGAAATCAGTCATTGTTTGAAGTAATCAGTTATGCGCATCTGCACATGTTTGCCTCGCGACAAGTCAATTCTGCACGCAGCTTGCAAAGTACGTCAACTTCGGCTTCAGCATTCTTCTGGCAAGAAAAGCTGCACGCGGCAATGTCCAGCGCCGACACTTTCTAAAGACGACAGCAACAACGACTGCATCTCCGCTACTACCTTCTGCGCCAAAGCTGCAGCGTGGCCAGCAGCCAGCACGTGATGAGAAAGGAGGAGTGTCGCTACGCAGAGAGAAGCAATCGGCATTTGAGAGAGAACCAACACTCCACGGCAGCTTTTTCTTTCTCTCTCTCTCTTTGCTCGCATCATTAAAAGAAGGGTTACGTGGCAGGGATGGGAAAGGGCGAAGCGTGGCACAGGCACGTGAGAGAGAGCCACATTCCACGACAGCTCTTTTTTTTTCCTCTTTCTCATTGCGCAGGGCGTTGGAAGGAGAAGGGTCTTTACTTGGCAGGGGCGGAAAAGGGAGAAGTGTGGCACAGGCGCGTAGCAGATTGGCATTTGAGAGAAAACATTCCACTGTAGCCTTTTTTTTTTTTTTCCTTTACCTTTTCACCGCGTGCAGCGTTGAGGTGTCGGAGGTGCTGCCGCGAGATTGGGCGGGGTGCTGAAAGCATTTTCGGAGCGCAGTATGTTCGAATGAACTGTCGCAAGTGCTTGCGCATTCGAATTACCGGGTGTTTTCGCCCACTGGAATACACATAGCTTTTACGGGATCTCACCGCGAGTTCAAATTAACCGGAAGTTCGGATTGAGCATCTTCGAATTAATGAGACTCGACTGTACTATATAACTTTATTACAACAAACCTCCATAGTAAAAACGATTATGGTGGGTGGTAAAAAGGAATATGTGCTGTGACAGCAGACTTTTATAACACTGAGTGGGTATACCATAATCAAAGAGAATTTTAAGTCATAAACAAATTTATTCTCAATTGGGGCATAAAAAATTGTTTTTAAAGATAACATTTTCAATTTCTGCAGCCCCGCCTTTTTTTTCTCTGATTCCAAAATATCTTCATTAAAATTTACACAGAAGTGCTGTAAAAAAAAACTTTTGCATCTACCAAAGTGGTGAAAATTATTGCGGAGTCAAAAAAAGAATGCCTTTTTCTAAATTTATAGCTTCTAAACGACACAACCTGCAAAAACTGTGCTACTTTGCAACCTTCTTGCACTCGTTCTCTGTTCACGAGTCGCAATTTAGTTAAGGCACCTGCAAGTTCAGTCATCAGATTATGATAGCGCCAATAGCGCACAGCACTTGTCCCGAACATCGCACACGGACGTCTTGGACACACAGCGTTGTCTCGTCTGACACGCTGTTAGAGAAGCTGCATATCAGCACTTGAGACCTAATGATGAATACCACCAGATTCAGACTCGCCAAAGTATAACTCAGCCGGACTCACTCGAACTCAGACTCATCAGAATTTTCCTCAAGCTGACTCACTCAGACCCAGACTCACCTAACTCAGCACGGGTCACTCAGACTAAGACATCGTCGAGAGCTTGCCGACATATGCCACAAAGGCATGCCACAGAGCAAACAACCACTTCAAGCGCCATTAATAGACATTAGTAAGGAGCATAGAATTTTGGGAAGCTTCCTTATATGCAACTCAGCTTTATTTCAAGTTCCGTAGTTCAACAGGTTGAGAGACACACTAGGCGAGAGGAACTTGAATAACACTGTGTAAAGTGTTTGTCATTTGCATTTCTAGGGTGTACATTTCTACACAAGCTTTTATTTTTGTTTTGCAACATGATATTTCATAAATGACGTCAGAATGACGCTAGATGAAAGTGATGCTTGTTTATCTGATAGACAATGGCTAACAATCATGTTCGTTAGAGTGAACACAGATTTTTCTGCATATGAACAAGCTAACAAATTTCCCAGAATACAAAGATATAGTAGTAGTAATAGTAGTAGTAGTAGTAGTAGTAGTAGTAGTAGTAGTAGTAGTAGTAGTAGTAGTAGTAATGATGATACTATCTGAAGTTTTACATCTCAAAACCATGATTGATAACAAGACACGCCGTAGTGGAGGGCTCCGAAAATTTCCACCGTCGGGTGTTCTTTAACATGCACATTACACAGGCCTCTACCATTTGCCTCCCTCAAAACGCGACTGCCACAGCCGATATCAAACCTCCTACCATCGGGTAAGCTGGGAAAAAAAAAAGAAACAAAGTTGCTGAAAGGAGAATATACAAGCCTACCACTACTCCATGTGGACACACTAAAATTCAGTATGGTCTCGATATTTTTTCCTAATTTTCAGCCTTCTAGGGCCATTTATCAGTGAGATGAACAGATCCCAAGTCACAGCAAAGCAGTAACGAATGAAAAAAAGATGTGACAATCTAACTGCTCATCGATGTTATGAGCTAATAAAAGAGGTGCTACTGACCCCATGGCACTGTCACCGGACCAACTGGTGCAGGGAATGTCAAACCTCCGGACATCTCGAAGGCACACCTCACGCTCCCTTGCCTACAACCAAAAGAACACAATGCCAAAAAAGATGTAGAGCAATTTAGTCACCGAAAATGGCAGTTAATAAACATGCAATGCTCTAACAGAAAATGGTAGTTGAATCTAATCCGAGTTTAATGTATGCTAATCGTAAAATTAGTGTCGATTCAAATGCAAGCAATCCTGAAAATAATATAGAATTTCATTTCTAGGTCTGCCTACACTGTTAAATGTGGCCTATTTTAGACAGCAATTCTAATCCATTTTGTCCTATCAGCATTTTCATTTAATTTAACAATTCAAATGCAAGGCTTCTTTCCAAAAAACCCAAGCATCAAAGTAATTGTTCTTTTACAAAAGCAATCACATATTCAAACTCGCCTCTCTTATATAAAATTAACCTTTACAAATGCCACTTACGAACACCTATCACAAATGCATCATTTACACAGTGTTATTTCAAGCTACTTGACAGTCACTGGCAAAAAAAGAATAATGACAAAATTCATATACTTTATAGCAAGGGTCTCTCACTTGCGGCCTGCCTTTGTCTAGAGTTACAGTGGCACTAGATATGACTTCGAACACTGGAGCGTGTGGCTGCCCACCTTTGAACTAGAGAGGCCACACACTCCCCTGTTGCAAGTGAGTATGCCTGTACATGTGCTGCATAGGCATAACTAGTCTGAAGCATTGTTCTCGTGAGGCACCTCATATGGTCACCATGTGTTGAAGCATAAGCATGAAACAAAACAACTTTTCCAAATCTGCATCAGTCCTTTAAATGACCGCTCAGTAGTTAGAGGCACGAACACCAAACATGGCATTCTCCTTTCGCTGCCAAGGCCTTTAGGTCAAGCATTCCCGATTTCCCAAATATTCAGAAGAAGCCTTATAAAAAAAGACTGGTACAAAATGAACTGGTACCAAGCCGGAGCCTGATCAATCCAAGTATAAAGTGGAGAGATGCTTTCCTTCAAAGCAGCCTTGAAGAAGAGCATCGACCAGTACACTTGTCGAAAAATTGGCTTTAGTGACAACCCGTGTTCACGAACTTTTCACATTATTATGCTATCAAGGAGTGATTAATGGGTGCAAGCCATCAGGTAAATCACATAGTTGGGCAATCACTATGGCTTCCCGCGAACATGTATACACCAGATGACAGACTTGAACCGTCTGGTTAGGTGAAGGGAGTGCTGACAGTTCCTTTTACCTCCTCGGGGTCCTGGGGGGGGGGGGGGGGCAATGAGTGAACAGCAGATGCTTCCTCCTCCCCCAAAAAATTGCCACTCCTTACATCACAGAGGTTCTAGGAGAAGAGGAGCTCAGAATCTATGCCTTTGGCGACAGGTAGGCTATAAACCGCACCAAAGCGCGTCGGGTCAAGATGTGGCTCCAAAGCCAGTATGACGGGAAAACAAATATGCGAGGGGGCTTTGGAGGTTCCCTGCATCTGCGCAGATATCATGGCTACACCTTCAAAGTCAGTCCTACTTAAACTTCTGAAATTTGACTTGCCAGTTGCAGACGTCTCACAGGGTGATGTAAGTGAAAACATTGACCTTCTAAACGGTGAATCCTTATCGAAGTTAGTAATGGGAGCCACCAGTGTATAACACCCAAGCTGATGGCAGTTGAGACTGTATTCGGATGGACAGTCGAGGGCCAGGTTGGCACAAGAATGTCATCAGGAGTCGGTCCCTCTGCTGCTGGCATAATGCGAGTAGCAGTGAGCGAGCAAACCAACAAATAAATATCGACTCAGTTGAGGTCATTCTGGGAGCTCGAACACATAGGCATCAAGGAACACGAACCAGCTTGTCATCAAGACACAATCAAACGTCGCTTGAAAGAAACCGTCAAATTTAAGCATGGCCGGTACACAGTGTCTTTCCCTTGGATACCTATGGTTGATAAGCTCGACGACGAGTGCGCTGCGAAGCGTCCAAACAATGTGCTTTTTGAGAGGAGATACCATGATCGTGGAATATAACCCCTGCATCGGAGAATATGTCAGAAAGAGCTATGCAGGGCCAGTCGACAAGCATTGTAGCCCTTCCGGGCAGTCCAGTGTATTACATGCCATATCAAGCAGTCGTGCCACAAAAAGCCAGACAACCAAATGAGGGTGGTGTTCAATGCATTATTAAGAAGGCAGACTGGTTTTTCGGACCAAAAAGTGACAAAAATATTCATTTCTTTTTAATTGACACATTTGGTTTCTGCAAGTATTTTTTTAGGACTGTTCAATATTGAGGCCTCAATATCTCTGTAGCTAGGGCAGGTACAACAATAGTGCTTGTTGCAATCGAAACCTGTATGTGTGCAGAATGCAAGTATGGGAGCAGAATTTAGAGCACTAGCCTTTTTAATTAATTACTCATCAAAATTGTAACAATTCCAACTGTTTTGGAAAATGGATAGTTCATTTTACTGTAAAATAACCAAAAAGACCCAAAAACAAAAAACTCTTGCATGCTTTCAATCTATAGTCGTTAGTCTATGTTGGCATATTTTAAACATCACCTTTAATTAAGCACATTTTTCTATGGCGGCCTTAAACAATAGGGAGTGAACTGAAGTTATCTCAGGAACAAGATGAGTGACAGGAAAACTAATTAAATATTTGAAATCAGCAGAAAAAACTGCATGATCCTGTGCAGTTTGATCAAGATCACTGAAGAAATAAACAAAAAATGTCTTGGACCAGTCGGTTTCCTTAAGTACCAAGGACCGCCTATCACTGAACGATGTTTTGGAAAGTGGTCTAAAACTTAATCCAGATCTGACCGATTTGCTGATGAACTTCCACACTCATACAACATCAACCTGATTGCGAATAATGAAAAGGCTTATTTTCAAATATCTCTGTCGGAAGGTGACCGGAACGCTGTGCGGTTTCTTTGGTATGTAAATACACCGAATGAAGATGAACTTCCAGCAGCGGCAACTTACCCGATGACGCACATGCCGTTCGGTGTCACATCAAGCCCGTTTCTATTGACCGCAACATTACAACACCATCTTAAAAGCCTCATGGAGCAGTATGCTGAAACTGCGGGCATCCTGCGCAAGCACCTCTATGTTGACGACCTTGAGACTGGTGTCGACAGCCTTGAGCAGGGTAAAAGGTTATGCCAGGAATCAAGCGATATATTATCACAAGCAGGAATGAGACTCCGCAAGTGGATGCCTAACGACTACGATTTAATCAACTTCACAGAAGACGAAAACTTGGCGAAACGGAATGCGAATGCTGGACTTCTTGCAGCGACCAAGGTATTGGGAGTGGGTTGAAACGCTCATACAGGTAACCTTGAGTACAATCTGACCTCACTTCCCAAGTTCTTCACCACAAGAGCCGACAGCAAGAGATTCGTGTTTCAAGTCCCAGCCAGAATTTTCTACTTCTTTGGGTTCATTGCTCTCAAACGCTCAACGTAAAAATAATGTTCCAATGGTTGTGGGAGTTGGGTGTTGGTTCGGATGATCTTTTGCCAGAATTAATGCAGACAGAGTAGGACAAATGGTGTAAAAAGCTTCACAGCATCAAGGCAGTGTCCATTCCGAAAATCATCCCAAGAGATTTCCGAGATGAACAGAGAGAGAAAGTGTTGCCCATTTTCTGCAATGCCAGCCTGAAGGCATACAGTGCTGTCACAAATGTTGCAGGCAAGTCTCCTCTGGGGATAATCACTATAAGCCTAAATATGGCCAAAGCAAAAGTAGCTCCTTTGAAGCACCTCTGATTATATTGACTTGAGCTTACGGGGAGACTCATCCAGGCTTGACTGTGTAACCACGTTGCAAAGACCTTCGACCTCCGGATTGCTGCTCTATTCTTTGGACTGATTACACTGTAGCCACGCACTGTATCAAAAGAAACACTGCCAGATGAAAGCCCTTCGAAGCAAACAGAGTATCAGAGCTGCAAAATCTGACTGGTCCCCAAGAATCGGAGACACTGTCCAGGAGTAGACAATGCTGCTGATCTAATCACTCACAGTATGATCTCATCAGCCTTGTTGGAGAGCAAACTGGGGTGGAAAAGCCCCATTGGCTTCACAAAGACGACACCCATTGGCAAACGACTGACGAGCCGAGCCCAGGGGCAGGAAAATGTCATTTGTAAGAGCAAAAAGTGACCGTGATGCTTACTGGTCACGAGATCGAGTGGAGTCGCCGCCTGGTGGAAGCTGGCTGAAGCATGCAAGTGTGGATCGTCTGCTAGCCACGTTGTGTTCATATGTGCGCGTACGTCACGCAAGTTCCCAAAGGGTGGTTTGTCTGGTTATGTCAGCACAAGTGTACTGCTTGTAAGTATGCCTGAAATGACATATGAAAGCATTTGGCCTTCCTCTCATGAGAACAATAAAGAATGGAAGTGATCTAGTTTTTTGATATTTGACACTTATCTGGTTGAAGGTAAAGAACCTGGAGGCACGGCACCGACCAAAGTGAAAGTTTAAAAAGAAAAAAACACCGAAAAAAACCGAAAAAAGACGTTTCGGCTCCCATACAAAGCAGCCTAGAGCAAAAGTACTTAAATATTTCACAAGTTTTCAAAGAATATCAAACTCGACAGTCAACAAAGTCCCACAAAGCGGCAAGTACTGTGCTCTTCCAACGTGTAGTTCAAAGTGTTCATGAGATCAGTGTGTATAACATAACGCATGATAGTTTAGCAGAGCTCTAAGCAAAGCAATGTTGCATCATAAGAAGCTTTCAGATTGACCGATGGACTGGCTAGTGACAGCAAAACTTCATGCAAAGCGCGCTTGATTCCTTGCCGATGAGACTTTCGTCAGCGGTGGCAAATTGTATACGTGTTTTCAGGGCAACATAAAGATAACTGAAATGAACCTCTCACCAAAAGCGTTGGCAACTGTAAAGAGTATTGCTTAAATGAGACCTGTGATACAAACGACGACTATAAGTGCGTACTGTATGTGTACACAGCTCCGCCCGGTGCAGTGCACAACGAAAACTGTCGTGCCACAAGGCCGTCAGAATCTCCCCATTCCTTTCGGAATGTGGTATCATGAATGTGATAGAAAGTGGCAACAGTGGTAGCAAAGCTTAGCTTATTATACGAGCGTGAGTGCACTGCAGTTCGGTGCAGTAGGCCTAGTGATGATATCGGCGCTGGACCGTCATTCCACTGAAGACTTCGCCAGTAGCAGCAGAGTGGACTAGCACTCGTTCGAAATAATGTGTGTATCACCCTATAGCCTTGTACTGACTGGTCCATTCCTTGTACAGTAGGAATATTTTGCTGTTCACAAGATTTGTGTGACTGTAAACTTTTATATATGGCATGCGGCCAGTTACCGTCCCATAGACGTGTTTCTATAGCCTGCTTCGCCGGGACCATTTATAATCATTCACGTTTAATGCATCACTGTGATCGAACACCTCCGTTGACAACACAGTGTACATGAAAAATGTTGCTTGAACGAAAACGATGAGCAAAAAGATTTTTTTTCAACCCATCATTTCGTTTTTTTCCCTTGCAGATGACGGAGTTTGGGAAAGTTAACTTGTATTGGTTGCGGGATGACAATCACTAAAGATGATTTTTGCTAATATCATGAAAGAAACTGAATTCTCATTTTTTTATTAGCTAATATCATGAAAGGAACTGAATTCTCATTTTCTTATTAGCTAATATGAATTCAGCAATGCGATGAAAGAGCATCAAGGTGTTGAGATGACCTGGCCACATGAAAGCATTGTTGGCTGCTTTTTTTTTTCCTAACACATGGTGAATTCTCATTTTTTTATTAGCCAATATGAATTCAGCAACGTGATGAAAGAGCATCAACGTGCTGAGATGTCCTGGCCACATGAAAGCATTTTCGGCTGCTTTTTTTTTTTCCCTAACACATGGTGAATTCTCATTTTTTTATTAGCCAATATGAATTCAGCAACGCAATGAAAGAGCATCAACGTGCAGAGATGACCTGGCCACATGAAAGCATTGTCGGCTGCTTTTTTTTTTTCCTAACACATGGTGAATTCTCATTTTTTTTATTAGCTAATATGAATTCAGCAACGCGATGAAAGAGCATCAACGTGCCGAGATGACCTGGCCACATGAAAGCATTGTCGGCTGCTTTTTTTTTTCCGTACACATGGTGAATTCTCATTTTTTTATTAGCTAATATGAATTCAGCAACGCGATGAAAGAGCATCAACGTGCTGAGATGACCTGGCCACATGAAAGCATTGTCGGCTGCTTTTTTTTTTTCCTAACACATGGTGAATTCTCATTTTTTTATTAGCTATATGAATTCAGCAACGCGATGAAAGAGCATCAACGTGCTGAGATGACCTGGCCACATGAAAGCATTGTCGGCTGCTTTTTTTTTTTTCCGTACACATGGTGAATTCTCATTTTTTTATTAGCTAATATGAATTCAGCAACGCGATGAAAGAGCATCAACGTGCTGAGATGACCTGGCCACATGAAAGCATTGTCGGCTGCTTTTTTTTTTTCCTAACACATGGTGAATTCTCATTTTTTATTCGCTAATATGAATTCAGCAACGCGATGAAAGAGCATCAATGTGCTGAGATGGCCTGGCCACATGAAAGCATTGTCGGCTGCTTTTTTTTTTTTTTTCATAACACATGGATATGCACTGTAACCTGTAATACAGTAACATGAAATGGAGGTTTGAACTCAGGTTTCACTTTGTTAAATTGTATTATGCACAGAGGATTCGTGCCAAACACCAAGTAATCGAACTACGATAGCGGCAGTGCCAGTTATCTGGTGATGGGCGGGCGCTTCCACTATCGCAGACAACTGTGTGCGCAGGTTATCTTGTGAGATCTGTGAATCAGTTTCAATTAAAGTGCAATGAAATCTCTATTCATCCTGAAGTTATTGGCACTCTGTCTGTTCTGCTCCAATGGAATCAGAATTCAAGATAGAAATATGAACATGCTTTCGTGGGTGCAAACCTGAGAATGCTGAGACAGCAGAGCCGTTCGTGTGCCGCCTGTAAAATTATATTGACAGGTGGATAGAGATGGCGAATCTGGAAAAAAACTTATGAGGGTGTGCAGGATCGCATAACTTTGGAGCAATTCTTGAATTTAGAAATTTAGGAAGTTAGGAACTTTTTCAAAAGAACGGATGGTCGTTGTTACGGATTACGTGCTGCTGCTGCTGAGGGCAATGAACTTAGACAAGACTCTGATAACAACACACCACATTCAATAAACACCCGCACAGCACACCCTGTATATACAAATATACAAAAAATGATAATGCCTTCAGATTCAAACTCAGATTCACAAACTTACACTCCAACCACACTACACGCTAAACCGTCCTAGTCAATGTCAGGCATGTCTAGCCTCACAGTTCCACTCAAGATTCGGGCCGATCTTACTTGTCACCATTGATTATCTCGACGCCAACGTCCCGATTGGTCGTACCCGGTACCAGTTGGGAATCTCGACGCTCTCGATGAACGTCGCAGTTCCTGCCAATGGCGATGTGGTCACCCGTTGTCGTCGTCGCCTGATGTTGGTGGCGTCGCAGATGCCTCAGTGGTTAAGCCTAGCAGCCACAGGCAATGCCCGGTGCTGTACGCTGAGCTGGCCGCCCGGTGACTGTCTTCGGTGGCTTGCTTCAAAGGAGGTTTGTGCCGAAAACGTCAGCGCAAGCTGTGCGCAACGACTGCATCCCGAGCAGCCTCCCTCGAAGCATGTTAAGGTCTTCGTCTTCTCGGGATGCCCACGTCACAGGTCGCCGAGTCGCTGTCCTGCCGCTGCCGTCGCCAATACGTTTGCTGGCAATGTGACCTTCTCCTGCCAAGCCCATGTTGACAATCCCAGCTCGTGGCTGTTCGCGTGCCGATTGCTGCTGGGGTCACGCACCTCGGGCCTCACCTCACAGTGCCCGCGCTCGCGCAGCACGGACCATAGTCTACACTTCGTTGGCTTATTTATTTGTTTTCTGACGGGCCATTGCTCATGACAGTCGTTTCACTGGATGATGAGGCAAAACATGCCGACCAGTATTTGGAGGCCCAGGGATTTAGAAAGGTAAGGAATGCCCATGAGGATATTGCCAGAACTAAACCAGAGAAGACAAGGGGTACACTTCAGGCATTATTTAACATGTCACAGAAACAACTCGGGTGTTTCCTGTGTAACCACATTAGGCACCAGGCTAAGAACAAGCTTACTAGAATTACCGAAGAAATTCTTCTGACCATAAATTAAGTCTGAAGTTGAAAGATATGTGAAGTCCTGTGATTTGTGTCAGCGCACAGTAACAAAAGGGTGAATAGGCAGAGCACCTTAGGAAATATGCCCATGGTGGACATGCTCTTTCAAAAGGTGGCTATTGACATCATGGGACCAATAGCACTAGCATCAAGTAAGATAATCAATATGTAATGACAATAATTAGTATGGCAATTAGATGACCGGATGCAGTAGCATTAGAAAAGATAGACACCATAGATGTAGCAGAAGCGCTGTCAGAGGCGTTCTCTAGGTACAGTGTGCCTAAATAACTAGTGAGTGACAGGGAGTCAAATTTCACTTCAGAAGTTATGAACGAGTTGAATAGGCTATTGTCAATCGAACATAGCCTCACTGCATCATACTCCCCTATGTCTAAGGGGTTAGTAGAAAGATTCAATGGGATGCTTAAGACTATAATGAAAATGATGTGTCAAGACAAGCCTACGGATTGGGACCGGTACCTTGCCTGCACTACTTTTCGCATACCGAGAGGTGCCCTAAGCAATTCTAGGTTTCCCACCATTTGAAACGATATATCGTAGTGAGAATGGGGTGGAGCACAGTTGGCAAGCACTCTAAAGTTATGACAGGTAGACTGCCACTATCCTTCAAGAGGACGGTACATAACGGGGGTATCTTGCCTGTACTTAGCTACGGAGCAGAAACCTGGAGACTTACAAAGAAGGTTCAGCTTAAACTGAGGACAACGTAGCGAGCAATAGAAAGAAAAATGGTAAGTGTAACCTTGAGAGACAAAAAGAGAGCAGAGTGGATTAGGGAACAAACGGGGGTTAAGGATATCATAGTTGAAATCAAGAGGAAATGGACATGGGCCGGGCATGTAGTGCGTAGACAGAATAACCGCTGGTCATTAAAGGGTAACTAACTGGATTCCCAGAGAAGGCAAGCGGGTTAGGAGGAGACAGAAGATTAGGCGGGCAGATGAGTTTAAAAAGTTTACGGGTATAAATGGCAGCAGCAAGCACAGGACCGGGTTAACTGGCGGAACATGGGAGAGGCCTTTGTCCTGCAGTGGACGTAGTCAAGCTTATGATGATGATGATCATGATCGTAGTGAGAGGACCATTGGCAATTTTGAGAAAATTATGGGCCAATGAAGTGAGGAAATCGAAGTAGAGACGAAAACGACATACATATGCATACCTGCCAAGTTCAAGAATTTTGAATACGGGAGATTCCTGCAACGAAGGGGGTACACAAAAAAAAGGACAGACAAACAAACAAAAAAACATCACAAAAAACAAAAGAGGGTGAGAGGGGAGTCTCAATCGCAAGCGCCAACACCAGCGTTGTGGTCTTATAGTGGCTAGAAGTGGCGGAACAGACGAGGGTAGAATTTTTCACCAAGGTGAGAGTCTCGAAAGATCAACACAACTAGCAGAATCTATTTCAGTCAAAACAACTTGCGTGTGTGTTACTAGAACCCACGTGAACGGACGGGACAGCGCAGCTGGCAGCCGCAAAAGCGCGGATCAAAGCTTTGCTCACTACTGGAACACACGTGAACGGACGGGACGGCGCAGCTGGCAGCCGCAAAAGCGCGGATCAAAGCTTTGCTCACTAATAGATTTTTTTACAAGAACGCCAAAACGCGTCTAGCCCTTTTTTATTGCGATAGCAATTATATGAACAGTCCAGGCTGTTTTTTTGCCGTCGCCACCGCCGTCGTCTTTCATCGTATATGTATACGTATCTATATATATTAACACTCAAAGAAAAAAGAAAAGCCGCCCGCACTCCGCGCCGATGGGTGCTAATCTCTCACTGGTACTTTGCCCCATGGATGGGGGGAAAGGGGGGAGGTAGATGCCTGTGCGCACGCCCTTATCCTTTGATGTGAGAATCATGTGCTTTCGGCTTTCACTGAAACGAAAGCATTAGTTGCTGGGCCCACAAAGGTCAGTTTGGTCTCACAGGCCCCTTTTGCGAAAACAGCATGCTTTTCATACACTACGAAGTATAACAACTGGGACACTCATCTGTACCTGTGATTACGTATTGTACACCATTTTTGTTTAAACAGTGCGTTAAGCATCAAGCAGTGAACAATGAACAGTGAACTTTATTGACATCATGTACATAGTACACAATGCCGGAGGCCGGCAGAAAAAGCCATCGCAAGGATAGCTTGACGAAGCTGCGGGCCCTTGTAAGCGATAAGCGATAAACGTTAGTTCGCTCTTGTCCTGCAAGTATCAATTTCATGCGTCATTTGTGTGTGAGCAGTGTACTGCACTTTTGGATCTGCTTGTCGATCTCGGCGTTACATTCCAAGTTGTTGCTGATGCATTTATTGCTTCACCCTTGCGGCAAAACTGTAACTTTATATTTTTTTACGTATTCACTGCCTTTAACTTACCGCTGCGTGCCCTCGGAGCTTGTAGATCGCTATCGCGTTGCCGCGACGGAGATTTTAAATGCGGCGGTTGTGGCAAATTGTAGTTCATTTTACAATCCCCACGCACTTGGCTGCATGCGCCCGCGCCTTCGAAACTAAGTCGTTTTATGCCATCTACGACAGCATCTGCCGCAGTTTTCTCCACAGAGTTAGCGGAAAGCAGCGTTGCTTTGACTTGTTAAATGCACACTTTTGGGGTTCTGTCAGTTACGTCCTCGCCATACATAATCGTGTCAAGAGCGACCGCGGCTTCGTCCACAGCGGTTGTCTCAGCAACAATCACGTGCACTGTAGAAGACAGTGCGTGCACCGGTCACACGCGTACTTCTGAAGCTTCGAGCACGCTACTCTCTGTCTTCGTTCGATGGTTTCCGCCCTAAACTTCGTATCACCCGCCGCGATTAGGAAATGTGTTCGCAACATTCCAATTGAGGCCCAATGAACATAGTGGAATTTGACAGGGGAATTTCAAGAATTCCTATCTACCGCGGTTTTGAATCACTGAGATTATACCGTGCGTTTAGATGAATGCCTCTTAAACTTATTTACAATAAAATGGGGTAAGTTCGAAAAGCCTGGAGTGGATTGAGCTACGTTTTTGCCAATGCGGCCAGATTACGCACAGAAATTTCGATTTCCGGGAGATTTTCATCACAACCGTACAAACGGAAGAAACAATCGAATTCTGGGAGTCTCCCGACCAATCCAGTAGACTTGGCAGGTATGCATATGTTCTGGAGTTGAGAGAAAGGTTAGAATAAACGTGTAAGGTAGCGCATGAGAGTTTAGGAGCTGAGAGTTTATAATCGTCAGGATTTATATCCACTAACACTCGCCTCCGAGATCCGTGACACCATGATAAAAATATAAAACAGCGTTTAGACACAAGATGAAGGAAGGACAAAGGACACCAGTGACAGTGCGTAGATCCGTGTACAAGTGCTGTTTTATATTTTTATGATTAGCAAACAGCATCCCTCCAGCACTTCATTAATGTAGCCAAAAGAAATGCATTCATGCTGCTGTCTCATAATAATAAACCTATGAATCAGCTGCTCTTTTTTCTCTCTAATTTCCTTTCGAGGCCTTCAAAAATATATTCAATTTAATTTGCCCTCAGACTTTAATACTTGAATTCACCTTGTTACTTGCTCAGTTCTAGTTAATTTTCATGTTAGACACTTTCATAATCACCATTAAGGCTTTCAATTTCACATTACGAGATGACACACGCAGCAGGGAAGGCACCCAAGATATACATAGCACTCCCGTGAATTTTACCTGCTTTCCTTTTTGTGGGGTTGTCTTGTGCTGTAAACATGGAAGCGAGAAACCAGATCGCCCAACACATTGCTTTGCGGAATTAAACTATTAAAGCACCTTTGCTTGTAGAATGCTATGCTTCAATGAGTTTTCACTATTCCTCCTCATTTCCTCTGTCCGCTGTGTTTTCCATGTATAAAAACCCTAATAATAATAATAATAATAATAATAATAATAATAATAATAATAATAATAATAATAATAATAATAATAATAATAATAATAATAATAATAAATGTTGATCATTATTAACACACTCATTATCTTCAAAAATGTTGCATCATCACTATTAGCATCGTTTAAGAGGCCTTTGCTTGCTAATGGCTCTGATTCACCACATTTGCTGCACTGTGAGCAATTATGACTGGTCACAGTTCAATAAAAATCACAGAAGTAAGATAAGTGCCTCCTAAAAGAAATAAAAATGTGAAGGAATTTAGAGTTAACTAAAAAAAAATCAAGGCATACATCTTGGTGGCTGAACCTTGTTTTCATGAAATGCTAAAGTAATGGCAACATTTCAAATTTATTCTCTAGTATATTTTGTCGCCCTGTACAGATGTTGCAATAGAAAGGTGTTGCAATACACTTGAGCCAATGCAAAAGGTCGTGCATTTGAATAATTCACCATCAGAGGCCAGTGGCAGAAAAGCTTGTGTAGGGGCTAGTTCGGACATACTGTAGTAAAGGCTGTACTGCAAAGTTGAGCACAGAAAAAACTGAGCTACACAGACAAAGCATATCTAACAACTCTGAGTCGTTAGATGCACTATGTCTGTATAGCCCAGTTTTTTCTGTCCTTGATCTTGCAGCACTGCTCTCACCGCCAGTGGCAGCACTCATCATCAATAAGTAGAAAAAAAAGTGAAGCACTCACACTGCCCAAACCAGTTGAAAGAATGTAGTCGGTGTTTCCCAACCAGAGTACCCGGGAGTCTCGGTTATTTGCATGGCCAGGTGCATGCTGAGAAGGCAAGGAACGACACAGCTCATCAAATAAAGTCTGTTTCAAAACATAGCTGCTACACAGAGCAAACACATTAAGGTGCAGTCTCAACAGACCAATGGTTAATAAGAACTTCAGCTATAGCTACAACAGCAAAAAAAAAAAAATTGATGAGCCAAAAGCCACAGTTTCACCAGAAGGGCAAAGCAAAGAATTCGATAGTAACAGGTTATAATGTTATAGGATGCGAGGCTGGCAGCTAACTCTTTTAGAGTTAATGGGCCACTCGTTTGCAAGAGTACGTCCTCATGATTTCATACAAGACGCCATCTACACACTGGTGCAGATTGCCTCTCCAGGATGCCGCTACAGACGACAGATTGTGAAGCCGATAACTTTGACCACCTTATCGCTTCTCTGTCGCATGGCTTTCCCGATGCAGTGACTTTCGCTCCTGAGCAGCATAATAACCCAAGCTTGAAAGCTCTCTTCACTGGAGCAAAAAAGCCAATAACCGAAGGCAGATTCTGTGTCCAAAATGGTCTTTTTTACCAGAGGATCTTGTCCACGACAGGCACCCGTTTTCTGGAGGTTCTTCCTACGTCTCTTCAAATGTCTGTTCTGCATCTCATGCATGACGATGCGACCTCGGGCCATATAGAAACCGCACAAACACTTAGTCGTACAAAGAGTGATTCTACTGGCCTAATATGAGCAAGACAATTCAAAACTACGTGGCCAGCTGTACGCATTGTCAGAGCCACAAGCGGCCCACCTCAGGTCCAGTCAGTCAACTGCATCTCATAAAGCCCCTCCCCATTCACCTTTTGAAAAGGTCAGCATTGATCTCATGGGACCATTTCCACGCTCTTCAAAAAGGTAATCAGTGGATAATTGTATACGCTGACTACCTGACGCGGTACTGTGAGACAGCTGCCTTGTCCTCCACCACCGCAGCCCAAATTTCGGAGTTCCTGTTGCATTCAGTCATCTTCGACATGGGCCACCTCGCATGATACTAAGTGGCCGTGGTCGCCAATTTAGCGTTGATGTTGTAGAATCATTACTTCGTTTGTGTGCCTCCAAGTTCTGACACTCAACTGCATATTATCCACAAACTAACGGCCTGACCGAGCGCACAAACCGAACGTTCATCAACACGTTGTCGATGTATGTCGCCTCCGACCACAAGAACAGGGATAAAGTATTACCGTTCGTCACATATGCCTTCAACCCGGTGAAATAATAAACAGGCTACAGCCGTTTTTATCTGCTCTATGCTCGCTCACCTCGAAATACGCTGGACACCATCTTTCCTTTTGTCGTCCATGATGATTTAACAATAGAGGAAACTTCTTGTTGTGCAAAAAAGGCATGTCGACTTGCATGCTTACAAACACTGGCAGCGCAAGAGTCCTTTAAAACTCGCTACGACAATAAACAACGGCACGTAACATATGCCCCCGGTGAGCTAGTGTAGATGTGGACCACAATATGCAGGCGTGGCTTGAGCCAAAAGCTGCTCGCACACTACGCCGGTCCGTTCGCCATGGTCAATTCCCTCAGTGAGGTCCTTATGAAATTGCACAACTCACCACTAGTGGCCGACGTTCATGGAAGACAGAGGTGAAGCATGTTACCCACCTGAGTCCGTTTACATGACAGATACAAGAATGACTTGCCCGGAGGGCTTCTTCGTCCGAGAGAGGAGAAATGATACGAAGTGTCGCTACGAGGAAAAAAAAGGGAAGCGCAGGTAAAGAAGGAATACGACGTTGCTTCTACAGTGATAGCGGTCTCAGTGCCCATTAAAAACCCCCTAAGTTCGCACAGCGAGTGACCTGGAATTCGCAATAAATCCTCAAGGTCAGATAAAAATTTCTCTCTCCTATCGGTAAATGACGCCACAATGTCGAAAATCACTTGCCAAAGCCATTGTACCGACCATTGCCTGATTTGAGCATGCGGCGCTCGGTCGTTACTGGGGCCGCTGCAGGTGGCCGCGACATGTCCCCGCAAACATGGGTGATCGTACTGAAAAGCTGTATACTCAAAGAACAAAAAATTGGCAGATCCCAGGTTCAGTGGGAATCAATGATATGCAAAGCACAAATGAGGAAGGTTGATATGTTACCTTAAAATCAGCACAATGTTGCGAAGTGGACGTAAATCATGCCGTACATGACTTCTATGTAATGATTATCACTTGCGGACATGTCATTTACCTTCGTTGCCTATTCAAGTCACGAGATACCAAAATTTGGTATATGTGCAGCTAGCGAAACGACCGTGAGCCCGCTATGAGCGTAGCTCGTAGTCATGTTTTACATGTACGCATGTCATGATTATCATGTTTAGATGTCTTATTTACCTTCCTCATCCATTCATGTCACGTAATACCCAATTTGGTATATGTGAGGCTAGCCAAACGGCCACAAGCGCATCATGAGCATGGTATGTTGTCATGTTCTTACATGACATGCATGTCATAATTATCATGTTTGTACCAGTCATATACTTTCGTCATCCATTGACGTGACGTAACACCAAATCTGGTATATGTGAAGCTAGGGAAACAACCGTGAGTGCACTGTGAACGTGGTATGAGTATGGCCAGCTGGGTAAATATCTGCTTAAGCGCTGTTGACTGCCCATGCTCGTGTGCCTTTACCAGAGGTAGAACATACGATGAGTGGCAGCATATTATCAACTTAGACCCGATACAGGACATGATGGCAATGGTGAGAACTGGTTGAGAGTGTACATTTAATTGCTATCGCAGTGAAGAAGAGTACAAGGTATACCTTCAAAGTAAACGACACACAGCCGTATGAGTAATAATGCTAAAATAAACAAGAAAATCCATGCAGTATACACTGAAAGGTCAAGAATAAAATGCATGGTTCTAAAAGGACTGAGCTAAACACAATGCCCACCAGGAGGTTCACCCTCTTTCTCTCTCATGATTTTTTTCACCCTTTTGAGAGAGAGAGAGAGAGTGTGTGTGTGTGTGCGCGTGTGTACTGCCACATGCCATCCTTTTCATTTCTATTCATGTAACGATCCCATCACATGTGTAACTACCCCCTTGCACAGACCACGCCGAATGACTAGGAACCATCTAAATAATCTTACAACCCTTCGATCAAACTTGCATGGCTGCTAGCAGTAAAATATTTGATAGTACAAACATGCTTCACTGATTATAAGTTTATCTATGACCAACATTTTATTTGTCAATATCAGTGTACAATATCAGTGCACTGCTTCCAGTCATCAGTTTCTATTTTGTCGCCACAAGTTCAGCCAAACAAAGTTTCATCTCGCATACATCAACTGCTGGCTTCATCAGCATCACTACCACGTGACAATACAATGTGCGTTGTTAGCAAATAAACAGTTGCAAATTTGCGTACATCTGACTTCTCATTTTGTAATTATGTGTCATTTTAGCACAGCAGAAGTATGATGCCACACCAATTAGCTTCATGAAATCCTTACTGAATCCTGACTAGAACAAAATTTATTCAGGATTTTTATGGTGGGAGTTCCACTCTAACATGAAGCAGAACTGGATGTTTGAAACAGTCTCAAAAGACCACTATCTTAAGGTACGAAAATGCTAATCACATACTGGTCTATCACGTGAGCAATGTCTGGAAATTTTATGTCATGATAGAAAATACCTGGAACATGAACTTTAGTCATACCAGTACACTATTTTTGTATCAAGGTGTTTGAGCACCAGTACAATAATTCAGAAGACAAATTCTACCCCTCTACACTCATCAAACGTAATCAACATGAAGCACCTCTGTGTCGCTCACATGTTGCTAATGTGATGAGTAATGCTGGTATGAAACAAAACTTGAATATTCTGGTGGCTAGAGTATTCTTATGACTAAAACATTTTTTTATGCGAACCGGACGGCACTGTATAGGCAGTGTTTGGCGTCTCATGTGTAAATCGGATACGTTTATTGTGACAGCAGCTATATGGATGCTCTTTGCTGATTTTCAACATCAGCATGACGCTTGAAATATAAATTTATAAAACCTGCAATAAAATAAATTTTTTTCTAAGCACACGACCAGAGATTCAAACGTTATTTATAGGCATGCTTTATAGTTGGTGGTATGTAGATCTATGGGTTGCTCCAAAATCAGTGGCGTAGTCAAGCCCCGCCCCCGCTCCTTCGAAATTTCTCGCTCATCTCCCCCCCCCCCCCCCATCACTTACCCACCTTTTTTTCCCGTTGCTTTGGACTGAAATACTTTAGAAACTAAACGGTTCGCCCATCACAATATTATTCCTTGGCACTATTACAGTGAATAATGTCTGCACACAAGAAAACGTATCCCGGTGTGTGTCAAGGCTTTGGCACTCTGTGATAATTTTAATAGGAATCTCACCAAGAGCATTGTAAGTTAGCTTTGCAATGGGATTAATGCTGCAGCAGTGTTCATACGTGTGCCCGCCGGAACAGATCGCGTTGAAGTCAATCACTGCGATATTTTTCACTAGGCGGAGATTCGTTTTAATGGTAAAAGCCAGACAGTTCCAAGGTCTGATAGGCGACGTTCAAGCATATTATAATAGGACTCTTCATACGTGTGCTAAAATACACTCGAGCGAGAGAATAAGGTTTCTATTGAACATTCGCATGTTCTGCTAACATCTAAACATATAAACACTTGTTTTGGGACGTTAAACACCACATATCAATCATTAAACATATAAACACACACACGCACACGTGCGCGACAGAATATCTGGTTTGTTTATTGAACTACGCTTGTATGCGTGTGTACAATATATTGATACTTATCTTGTGGAAATTGAGGCTAGCTCGCAGCCTCTGCGCAGGCTATACCGCTTTTCCTGCTGTTCTCGTGTCCTGACATGACACCCCTCCTCCACTGTCTGTCGCGCTGGGAGAGAGGAGTGATGCTTAACCCCTCTTACCCGGCAGCGGATGTCAACTGTGGCGCCGCGCACGGGGTCTCTCGGGACGTTTCCATTGAGTCCAACTACCCATCGAGTCCAATAATGAATTTTACGGCTTCTCTACACCCTGTGCATTGCATCATCACAATTTCCTGGCTCTGCTTGAGGGTAGAACACACAACGCCAACCACTTTGTGGAGTGTATGCATAAAAAAGTGGCAGCAACCATCGAGTCCAATAATGAATTTTACGGCTTCTCTACACCCTGTGCATTGCATCATCACAATTTCCTGGCTCTGCTTGAGGGTAGAACACACAACGCCAACCACTTTGTGGAGTGTATGCATAAAAAAGTGGCAGCAAGCTGCATAGAGCACACGGCCTTACGGCCACAAAGCAACTACACTTTGTGAGAAAAGGCTTTCTAAATAACACTAAAGAGCATGTAATAACCGAGTGAAGTACTTACAAGTGACTCGCTTGGCGCCCTGGGGTCCCACACTCTCAGCTTTTTGTCTCTCCCTGAGCTCACAAGTTGGTTGCCATCACCTCGCCAGCTCAAGCTCTGTACCAGCTCATTGTGTTTCAAATTGGCTGGAAAGCAAAGAGAATAAAATAGCTATGCAAGCATGAATAACTTTAGACACAGTTTGAAACAGACTGGAGGGTGATGGTCAAGTTCGGTAAGAAACATAGCCGAGTTGCACTGGCACCAAGGCAGAAGATATATCAAGCACCACCAGTTTTGCTTTCAAGCTAGGCAAACGTAAGCCACCAAGCCCTAGTGTGCGACTCTGCAACAGGCACTCCAAAAAAGTCATATTTAGCAGTTGAAGTGGCTAACTCTGCACATCATGACAGAAAATCAGACAATAAAAAACGCATACATACTGCTGACATTCTAGTGCTAGTTCACCAGTACTAACATGTATGCATCACTTTTACAATTCTTGAAACATTACGACAATCTTTAGTTTTGCTTTTGCAGAACATATAGCATCTGGGCAGCAAGAGGACCTTTGCGAGAGCAAGCCTAGACTAGCTCACGCACGTTTTCTCTCAAGTTTGACAGTGTTTATGGTGGCCTTTACAGTAAATTACACCTACCTTTCCTCACCGTGTCGACTGTATGCACGCACTCAATGACAGGATTACATTGTGCTTCGTTGTCAATCTCAATGACAGTGTGGACTAGTAGCATGTAGTGCCATATGTTGCGCCCCAGCCCAACATAAGGCACTGCATGAGTGCACAGGAAGTGCTATCAGCTTAAGGAGCCGCGTTTATGAATAAGTATGGATAAGTTAAAACAGCCAGCACTGCTTCGGAAAGAAAAAACTAGCTCTACTGGTATACTTGGCACCAACTTATCTTTCCGGTGGAGCAAAGACTACAGAGGCGGGGCGTCTGCAATGTGTTGCCGCTGATCTTGGTTTTGCTCACTTACATCACTAATGTGCTTAGAAAAACACATAAAAGAGGTGAATGGGAGAAACATTTTCATGGTTTATGGTACAATTTTCTAAACGAACTAAGCAGTGCATTTGCAGCCACACACTGACCAACTACAGTCGAACCCACATACAACGGCTCCACTTAAAACGAACTTTCACTTAAAACGAACAATATCCGCATGACAGTTATGGTGACCCCCTACTCACCATGGCGGATGATCACCGCGGGTTCACGCTTAGCGAGCCACAGGGCCGCGATTCCGTCACTTACTCGCGTGTAGAGCACCGCTCCGCGCGCACTCAACTAATAAGGCGTTTAGCGCGGCACGGCAAACAGACAGTGTTCTAATACAAAGTACACAACTTTTTATTGCCTCTGGCGGCACCCCGAACAACAGTACAACGTCCGCTCCCGGGACGCGGGTAGCAAAGGCACCCGCACGCGGACGTTCACAATAAGGGGAAAACCGCGACCACGTCGCAGCTGGCAATGGCAAGCTTTGGCCCGCCGGTCGGAAAAAGGTCTCTCGCGGCTATGATGCGCACTCTCACGATGGCCAATGGGCCTGGTCGCGAGTGTTGGGGCAAACCTCGTACGCATAGGCCTACGGCAAGTGCGGCTCTGTGTGGTACGACCACTTCAAGCACTAGGCACCGCTCTCAGCTTAGCATACAGTACCGAAGCTAGCACTCAAGTAAACATGCCTGCCGAGGTGCCACAGGCCACCCCAGGCAGGCTGCAGTCCGGCGATTCCCAAAGGGGACGCGAACAAAGGAAAACACGTGCTTACCCGGCGCCGACCACGAAGGAGAGAGCCAGCTCCCTCGGCGCGCATGTAGCCCGAATGAATGGATGGATGGATGTGAATGTACCCTTAAGATCGGGCAGTGGCTAGCGCCACCAAGCCGTAATACTTAATGAACCAGAAACTAGATTTATATTTTTTTCCTTTAAATAGTGAGGTTGAGGATTCGTACTTTGCAGTGAAGGGTTTAATTTTCACTCGTGCCTTTACTTTAGCCACCAATCAGATAACCTCCTTCTAGTTAATTCTACCCGCTTAAAGTCTATTTTACCCTCACTGTCTCTAAACTCCAGTGCTTTGAAAAACTCTGCGCCATCAACCTGAACTACAGGGTGAAGCCCTTTACAGAACATTATCAAGTCTTCGGCAGTTTCTTCTTCCTCTCCCCACGCACTGCATACCGTGTTTACCCCTTCGTTATTTGGCCCTATATGTCTTTGTTCGCAATACTCCCGTCCTGGCCTCAAACAGTACAGAACTACCCCGAGTATTATCATAGATCCTATCCTTGGCAATTTCCCGCTTAAAAGTTCGATAGATCTCTAGCGCGGACTTCTTAATCATGCCAATTCTCCACATGTCAGTCTCCGTTTCCTTCACTTTCTTCTTAACCGATAGTTCTTTTTGGTTTGGCCATGTCAGTCTCCATTTCCTTCACTTTCTTCTTAACCGATAGTTCTTTGTGGTTTGGCCACCTGCTGTTTTCTAAGTATTTACCAGTCAATTTCCTGGTTCGCTTCCTCCATTTTGTATCGACATTCTTCATGGACAAGTAGCTAAAACGTTTATAGCGCAACGCTCCTTTCCCGTTTCCCTAAATCGCTTCTCAAATTTTATCTTGCTGCTAGCTACCCTGCCCTCGAATGATGTCCATCCCATATATCACCTTGTACTCCCCGATTTGGTCTATTCCCGTGAGCTCCTAAAGCAATCCTATATACCTATATTTCACCTTGCTTAATTTCTAATCTTGTTTGAACTTCTGATCTCATGCATGCACAAGACCGCATTGCCGAACGTCAGACTACCATGAACCCTTTCCAAATTCCTCTCACAACATCATACCTATTGTAATTCCACAGTGCCCTGTTTCTCATTACCGCTGCATTCCTGTTACCTTTAGTCGACACGTATGTTTCGTGTTCCCTTAGGTACTCGGCCCCATTGGTACTCGGCCCCATCATCCATACGCCCAGATATTTGTATTTATCTGTTCTCTAGCGTGACCTCCTGTATTCTAAGCTTATTACCTTCATTGTCATTAAATATCATGACTGTTGATCTTTCATTACTGAATCTAAAATCTAACCTATCTCCCTCATTACCGCAGATGTCCACCAATCTTTGCAAATCTTCCTTGCTGTCGGCCCTTAGCACTATATCTGCGTACATCAATGCTGGTAGTACCTGTTCAATGAGTTTTCCTTGTTTGACGAAAGAGAGGTTGAGGCCCAGTCCACTTCACTCTAATTTGGCCTCTAATCCTTGTAGATACATCATGAATAACAAGGGTGACAGATTGATTGATTGATTTGTGGGGTTTAACGTCCCAAAACCACTTCTGATTATGAGAGACGCCGTAGTGGAGGGCTCCGGAAATTTTGACCACCTGGGGTTCTTTAACGTGCACCCAAATCTGAGTACACGGGCCTACAACATTTCCGCCTCCATCGGAAATGCAGCCGCCGCAGCCGGGAATCGAACCCGCGACCTGCGGGTCAGCAGCCGAGTACCTTAGCCACTAGACCACCGCGGCGGGGCAACAAGGGTGACAGAGGACACCCCTGCCTAAGCCCACGTTTTACCTCTGTGAGCTTAGATACCTGTTTTTCCCACTTTATAACTACTTTGTTACTTTTATAAATCTCCTTTAAAAAATTAGTGACTACATCTTCCACGCCTAGTGTGTCCAGTATTCCCCACAAGTCCTCTTGAACCACGCTATCGTACGCTCCCTTGATATCCAAAAATGCTAGCCACAGGGGCCTGTGTTTCTTTTCTGCTATTTCGATGCACTGCGTCAGTGAGAACAGATTGTCTTCCAACCTCCTGTGTTTCCGAAACAGATTTTGCAGTTCCCCCAGCGCCCCCTCATCCTCTATCCATGCCTGCAGTCTTTCCTTTATAATCTGCATTGCCAGCCTGTAGACCACTGATGTCACTGTTATAGGACGGTAGTTGTTCATGTCAGCTTTGTCTCCTTTTCCTTTATAGATCATGCTCATCCTGCTAAGTTTCCATCCACCAGGAACTTCATCTATTATTTTGCTCACTGCTTCTCTCAAAGCCTGCTTAGACTTCGGACCTAATGTCTTTATCAGCATAATTGGAATGCCATCTGGACCTGTTGATGTACCACTAGGAACCCTTTTCTCAGCCCTTTCCCACTCTTGTGAAAATGGAGCCATTGCGCCACTTGATTCACCCTTTTCTATTATGGTGCATAAAGCACTTCTGTGTTGAAATTTTTCTGTCTCCCTTGTTCTTATATATTCAATAGCTTCGTCCCCTTCTAGCCTAGCACCTTGAGCTGTAGTTATAAACCTCTGCTCTAGACTCGTCTCAATTCTTAGGGAGTTTAGATGGTTCCAAAATTTCGCAGCTGCCTTTCTATCTTTTTTATGTACTTCTGCCAGCCACTGGGCTCCCTTTCTTCTAATCTTTACACTGATCAGAAGGGATGCATCCCTTCTACAGCTTAGAAAGATTTTCCATTTTCTTTCAACATCATCTGTCAGTTCACCCCGCTGCTTAGCATGTCTGTGTTCCCTGGAGGCTTCCTGATGTTTTGCTATGGCTCTCTTAACTTCCTCATCCCACCAACTTTTGGGTTTGTGTCTTCTTTTCCGGGGTGACTTGTCTCGTGCCTTAGCAAGCTCTAGCTCAAAAAGTCTAATCAGATTCGTGTATGTCCACACTGTTTTATTATCCTCCGTGATTACTTTTTCAATTTCTTTAGTAACTATTTCAATTTGCCGACTGAAAATAGCGCTAAGAAACGAGGACACAAGAAGAGGACACACATCACAGGCGCTGTGATGTGTGTCCTCTTCTTGTGTCCTCGTTTCTTAGCGCTATTTTCAGTCGTCACAATGCACCAACAAGCCCAAATTTCGACAGTGTTTCAATTTGCCTTTCTGGATAAAAATTTTCCTGTAGTTGCTCATCTTGTCTTCTTCCCACTTTCACTGCTCTTCCAAAACAGCTGGATACGTTTGTGATCACTACCCAGACCTCTGGAGCCACCTTCATCTATGTGCATTCCCCTGAGCTTATCATACATCCTATGTGACATCAGTGCGTAATCTATCGTCGACTACAGCCTTCCTACCTCCCATGTTATTTGCCCTTCACACTTCTCGGTACTTTTGCAAATGATCAAATCAAGCCTTTCACACATATCCATGATCATTTTGCCTGTCGTGTCGGTATACCCATCTATATCTTCTATGTGTGCATTCATATCTGCTAGTAAAATTATCTAGCACTCTCCTCCTAACTCCTGAATGTTCTTTGATATACACTCTACGATTGCCTGGTTTTCCTCTCTGGCCTTTGCTCCCATCCACAAGTACACGAAACCAAGGAGTGTCGTTTGCCCTGCCACTTTCCCTTTTAGCCATAAATGTTCCTTCCACTCCTGCTTGACCCTTTGCCAGTCTCTACTTTTCTGAATGAATGCCCCAATACCACCCCCCTTTATGCTGCCTTGTGTCCTATTACAATATTCCCACGCATAGTCCGCATTGTTAGGAGGTTGTTCCATGTCCCTGAGATGTGTTTCTACAAAACCGTATACCATCGGCATCTCATCCCTTAGCTGTTCTATCTCTTCCCACTTCAGCCTGTTTCTACCGCCATGCATGTTAATATACCCTATGTCTGTATGCATGTTAATATACCCTATGTCTGAATAGGCTCGGCGCTCGTGGCTACGTTCATTTCTTCCCCGGACTCTACCTATCTTAGATACTGGTGCCACTTTGGAATCGAATCTGTCCATACCACCTATCAAAGAGTCTCCCTGGTTGTTTTTCTAGTTACTAGCTATCCTGCACCCCGAAGGGCCCGCTTGCCCCCCAAAAAAGCTACTGCGCGTCCTGCAAGTCGCCAACCCACCTCATGCCCTAGCCGCCCATCGAAGTGAATTCTGTCTCGGTGAAAACCCCCCCACCTGTGCACCTCTGTGTTTATTTCCACCACCTCAAAACCTTTCTCTCGACTCATCCGCCATATCTCTTGGTTTGCGTTGACAACCGCTCTTGCGTTGACAACCACTTGTCAACCAGTGCCGCCCGCACGTGGCCCCATCTATCGCCAAGTGCCGTTAGCAGAGCAGAAAAGCAAAAGGGTGTAACCGTGTGGCGGAATGCCCGCGAAATGGTCGCGGGCGCGCCTCAGATCCCCACACCGTGAAAACATACATTGGATCAATGGCACAAAATCGCACTTACAACGAACGTCTCTGAGCGCTGCTGATCGGTTACAGCGAACGGAGTGAGCGGTGTGCCGACTTTCGGGAAACTACTTTCGACCACGGATCAGGCATCAGTAAGGTGCCCATACATTCTTATTGCTCAACGCCGACCCTGCCTTCGCACCCCTCTAGCTTCCGCTCTTCCCGACCGCTTTTTGTTACACACCCCCCGTCCTTTGCCCCCCCCCCCCCCCCCCCCGACGAGGCCCGTGTTTTCACACTGCCACCGATCTTTCGAAGACTGGTCGGCCATCTACCCTGTTTTTAATCACTGGTACTGTCGTTGGCATCGCCAGCCTGGACGAGACCGTTTGTCAACATAGTCAGCCACTGACTGTATCCGATCATTTGCGCCTAGTGCACGTGCGTACGCTACCCCACCGACTCTGATAATTTGCGATTTGTTTCATGTTTAGGACTTGTTCTTGCTCACTTCGCACTCTGTTCAGCATGCCCTCCGCACGCGTGCTTTTCCGGAAAAGCGAGAACGGCTGTTAACTTGCGCGAAACAAATCACGAAATATCGAAGTTGGTGATGCCATGCGAACCCGCCGGTGCAGGTTTCCCCTCAAAAACTCTTTCTCAAGTTTTTCTACGTGTGAGTTGCGCGCTTCATGGACCTTTCACGCAAGCTGCCCAACCTGCCTCTTTCCCGTGTGTTTTGGTTTTTAAGGTCCCCCTCCCACCGCATCCTCCCCTCTCCATCGCAACTGCTTGCCCTTCTCTCACAAATCTGCTGTCCTCTCTTGATCACAACCACTTCGCCCTTCTCCACCGCTCCGTGACACCAGCCACGCTGGCTCGAATCAGTTTCGTTTTTCGACTAGAACGGGCTCAGAGCTGTTCCACGCACTTTGGCATGAGTGCCGCATGTGCGCGTCTTGCTCGCTCTTGGTGTGCGTGTGTGGTCAGGATGGCAGACCGGAGGACTTGCACGCTTTTTCCTGCTGCTCAATAAAACGTCGAAAGTGTGATCACTTGGCTTGAGCATAATCCACACGTTAGGTGCCACGTTGCGGAGCGCTTGCTTATAGCTGTTGACCACCTGGCAGCCTGGCAGCCAAGTTGCTGCTTCAGGGGTGTCAGTATTCAGCTGCGGAGATAGTGAATATTTCGTGGAAGGCGGTGACGACTACATGCACACAAAACCGTTTTCGCGAGGCCGACTTCGTCGACGTCAGGCCCAATGCCGAGCCTGAATCTTCCGAACAGAATCACTCTGGCAGCAATTTGTGGCAGCACGTTGTCAACTCCGACCTGGGAGAGCGGGTGGGACATCTGTTGCGATGGTTTAATTATGCCGATGATGATGCCGACACTGCGGAACTGTGAACGGATTAGGGAGTTGTGAATGAAGTACGTGGCGAGAGGGATTTGGAAGACTCGGATTAGGAGAGCCAGTGCCTCATGCAGCTTATGCCACACGTCTCGGCGAACGAGCACCCTGCCGTTTTAAATGAACTCGAGACCGCCCTTATCGCTTTTGCTGTTCGATACATGTGCATCATACACGTGCATCAAAAAAAGCTTGTGTTTTTCCTCGCAACTTTTTTAAAAGCTGTGTTTCATTCACTGCAAACTTCCGGATACAACGTCAGGCTCAGGTTCGTTATAAGCAGGCTCGACTGTACTTCATGGATGTCGTGTTTATATTGAAAAACAGGTGTACTTAAAATGTGCTGGTGCTTAAAAAATGGAAAGAAAGGTATATTTTACCTACAACTTCCTGCAACTGTTTTATCATATAATAAATAACCTATCTGTAATAAATAACATATATAAATAACCTAAACGCCGAGGATTAAGACGACCACCTTTTCTATGTCCTTCTTTGTTCGGACAGCAAAAGACTGGAATGACCTTCCCTATGATGTCACCACTGAATGCTCATCATCATTTTTTGATCGATTATGTGTCCACTTTTCGTGATAAAAATTTGTGGCAACAAAAAAAAATTTATATGTTAACCCACCCCTTATGTAATACCCCCTCGAGGGGTCTTTAAGGAAAATAAAGTTATGTTATGTTAAATAAAGCAGTATTTATTTCAGCAAGGCAAATGGGAAAATTATCAGAAAACTTCAGAACTATCAGAAAGGAAGTAGAGGAAGTAGAGGAATAAAAGTTGTTTCCAAATATAATAAGGTGCATTTATCACAACAGACATAATTGAGAAGGCTATGGTCCCAACTATCCTTGATGAATATAAGGGGCGATATTAAGTCTTGAAAACTTCTTTTGCATGTGCCACATGTATTTCCATTCAAATGATGACAACGTGGGTACCACTGTGACAGGAGCCAAACGCCAAAGGCACCGCATGGCTAAGAGACCTCTGGCATCTCTACATCACACTAGCGGATTAAAAGCAACCCATATTAACCAAATACATTAGTGTATGGTACCTCCAAGAGATGAAAAATCCTTGAACAAGATCCAATGTCTCGACGAGTGGTCTTTAATGTTGCAACTGCCTACTTGTATCCGTATGCTTCACGCACACTTCCTCTACTAAAAAAGAATGCCTTCCCCGCTTTTTTTTTTCTTTTGTGTAGGAATGAGTATATGCAGCTGTGGGAATCGGGCATCCGCACCAGTCTCTCTATGCCATTTTCCCTTGGAGAGTTCTCTCGTCGCTCTCCTCCTGACTGGCCGGATGCCAGTTGGTCATATATTGCCGTCACTTTGTTGCCACTCTGCCCCTCGAACATTTAAAATGGTGTCCCATTGGCTTACTTTCGGAGGGGTTCAGGCCTTGCTCAGGCTCCCCGACAAGCGGGTGCACAAGACAAGGTTCGGGAGACCACTTCGGGACCTTGGAGAGTGCGCATGCTTTTAGCCTCTCCAGCCGGCGGCTCTTTGTCCCCTTGTCTTTCGTCGCCAGCCGGTGGTTACGTTATCTTGTCAGGGCTCCGGCTTCAGCTGGTGCGTGCTCTTTTTTGCAGTCTCGAAGTCCTGAGACAGCACCTTGCGATTGTGCACCGTATGTTTCTCTTAACTGTTCCTATGTCGGTTCTGCTTATTCTGTTCTCTGAGGTGCGTGATCGCAATAGCGCTGACCGAAGGGTAGGTTGGTGCCTCCATCTTGATTCTTTGTTTTATGTGTGCTCGATTTGTGGCAACTATTCAATATATCTGATAACTTGTATTTGTTAATTGGTGTCCTGGTATAATTATGTCAATTACGATTGGTTGTACTGAATGAGTGATGTCTTTGTACAACATTCCCAGTAATAAACCAGCCATTGGGAGAGCGTCATCAAGGGTCTCCCTCGTTGCGCGTGCGAGCTCATTGTCCCTTCTAGTGATGGTCCGAGCTCGCATGCGCGGCAGTATGAATGGTACACAGCATAATGAGACGAGAAGAACGAAGAAGCAGCACCCTGAATCGAGCTCACAATGCTCGGATGCACGGTGGTGTTCGGCGTGTAGAGCTATGAGGATAGAGAGCCTGTGCGTGGCTGGTGGTCTGTATGGGTAAATTATCATCAAAAGGCGACAAATAGAACAAAAGGCGGCGCCAACGAACAAACCAACAACACCCTCTTTCTGGCGCACAACGTCGAGCCAGGGGCCTAATTAGCCTCTGGTCGCTGAAAAACCGAGCTCTTAGTGGAATGGAGTAAGGTTGTCCAGTATTTCAGTGCGTTTTGTCCAAACAAAAGCCGTCTCTCCCAGTGCGTGTTCATATCTCATTTTTTTTTCCTTTGCATCTATCCACCGCTCTCTTGAGAGTTGCCTGTATTATTGGTTGTTAGAGCATAAATTACCCTAGGCCAGGTCTCCGTTGGCGTTTTGTCATATGGGAAGAGGCAAGTGCCACTTTACCAGAAGTATTGAGCACCCGCTTCAATGTTTTGGCTGCGAAGCACAAACGAGGAAAGGCGTGCTGCAAGATTTCACCGAGATACAACATTCGATCTTTATTGCGGGGGTTCATTGGATAACCTGAGATCCTCATAATGCCGTTTCTGGGAGACTTACCCCCTCGTTCTGTTTCTGACTCAGTGATTTGGCGAGGCCAATAAATTTTCTCAGCGCCTCTACGCTTTTCTTGCTCAAAGCTCATAACTGCGTAATAGGTGACGCACTGTTTCGCACCCTTGTCGCTGCTGGTAATGATTTCAGCACATGCCAACTAACGTGCAAAAATGGCGCAAAAACGCCAAGAAGACCAAGAGGGGCCTTAAAACGAGTCCAGTTCACCAATAGGCAGGCGCCTCAGGCACCCCCCGTCCCGTAAGTCGAAAGGGACGCATCCCTGCAACCCCGAGGCGATGACAGGGAAACTGTCCTGGCAGAAAGCCAGCCGTGGGAAGCAGCAGCCCTCTTCATATGGAATTTGGATATGTCCTTATTTTGTTTTAATGGTGGGCTTAAGAGATTCAAACGTACTGTGGAGTAACTCAGTTGTATATATTTGTAAATACCACATTTACTCGCGTAATGAACTCACTTTTTTTCTCGAAAAAATGAAGCAAAGTGGGGGGTGCGTACCCTATGCGGGACAAATTTTATTAAAACTTTTTCGGGATGAGCAAGAAATGCAGTAATGCAAAAAAAAAAAGTTAGGTCATTTAGCCGTTTGCAATTGACATACGCGTACACTGTTTCAAAACAGCTACTTTGTTGCACTTTACTCATCTTCGGTGGTTGATGACGCTATCTTCTGCAAGCTGTCTCCGTGTAGCTCGCATGCACCATAAAAGCGTTATGCGGCTATCTTTTCCAGCAATCATTTAACTGCAACAGTGGTGTCTGCTGTCATCTCGAGGGGCGCCCAGAAGTGTGCGCTACGATGCACTTTGCCAACTTTGTCGCAACATCCCACGACGGCCGCGATGACGCCGTTCACATTGTAGCAAGTAACCAACATTGCAGCAAGCAACCCCCGAAGCATCGAAACAAACCATCGATAACAAGATTTAACAAGATTAACGACAAAATACAGCCGCCACCTCCCTTCCACATGAGAAGTTCCTGTACGCGTGGAGAACAAGCAAAGCGAGAATGGGAGTTCTACCATGTTGCAGAAATCGTCACCATCTTTTCTGGGTGACAAGCGATTTTTTCTGGTTGTCCAGAAACCTGCGAAGCGAGAGCGACGAACGACTTTTCGCAGCAGCAAATCCTGTCGTCGCACGAAAATCGAGTGCACGTCATCAGGCCTTAAAGTTTCATATTTGCAGGAAACGACCGATGGTTAGCGCGGGAAGTGCGGTGACCTTTGCTCGCTGTGTGCTTATCAGCTGCAACGTCCGCACACTCGCACTGTTCGTGAACCCCTCTGTGGCGCACAAATAAAAAAGGCAGGGAGCCTGCCACGCACAGATAGCAAGAAAAACAATACGGCACGCAGCAACAGGCGAAGGGAGCGAGCCAAAGTGGCCGAGGATATCCAACAGAAGACATCCAATGGGTAAGGAGACACCAGGTGTCAGTTAGCGGGACAGCAGAAGGTGAATGTAAAGGGCGTATTTATTAGGCGAGGGGGAAAAAATCCAAATTATGACGACTGAAATTGTAAGTAGGTTTATTATGCGAGTACATTAATCACGCGAGTAAACAGGGTAGTTTCTTCATATGTCGCTGGTGATGTGACCGCTTCCAGGAGGCGGGGTGCCAGAAGTGCCGATATTGCACGGGCACAAGCACTGCTAGTATTAAACGAGCACGTGGAGCGGAGTGGGAGAAAAGGGTGCACTTCTCATGGTCCAGATGAGCTTGGCTCAAGTTCCCATGCCACCACTTTTACCATTGCTGACCGCCGAGACGTGTGAATAGACTGGCAGCCCCTGGCGCAGAGGTACAAGGTTTCACACCACTGCCTATATTACCGCCCAGCCATTGGAGTCATAATGCTTGCATTTAGGTCAATTCACTCTCAGAGCCAACGTGTGGCATAGCATAAAAGTTCGTCTATTACCGCCCTCTACAACGTCTGTCCATTTTATAGACAGCACATCATAGATGCCCAATTCGGTTGGTGTCGCGAATGGGCAGTGAGCATCCGCAAGAGGATTACCCTAAAATATCGAGGTCATTCGTCAACATGCTAGTGAAGACAACGCTTACTATCCAGATGAATTCACACAAAGAGACAATGTGACAGAAACCATCCGCACAAATGTTGTTCGTGATGATTCGACTTATGTCTCCTCGATGAAGCTTTCATTCACTTCTTCAGGCTATGAATTTCCATGTTCCATATAGTTATTTCCTTGCAGGCAACTTCTCTTCATTATTTCACTTTGGCAGCGGCGATGTATGCATGCTATCTAATCAACTTTTCTGGATTTTCGCAGAGGCTGCTGCTTCATCCTATACCTGACTGCTATGTGCATCCCGCCATCTGCCTCAGAATGCTGTAACCACGGCTTATCTCTTCTGTCTCGGAGACAGTATTTTCAATGTACAGTCGATGCAGTGAAGCATTGCTAACAGAACAAAACAAGATTTGTTATTCTACAACATTTTTTTGCAGATTTTGTCGTGATTTGTATGCACCAACATGTGCCGCCTGTGGCTGCAAAAATTTTCCCACAGAATACAGGGCAGGCACAGCTACGCAGAGCACAGAAGCCAAAGGGTTAAGGGAGCTAGACCACCTATCAGAACATTCGCTCCAGTGACAGCCCTTGTTCGAGGATTTTTTATCTCATCAATCGTAAATTCTATTTAGCCTCAAGTAAATTATCCACAGAAATACAGTCGAGCCCACATATAACAGCCCCTCTTAAAACGAACTTTCGCTTAAAACGAACAATATCCGCGTGATCGTGAAAATATACATTGGTTCAATGGCACAAAATCGCACTTACAGTGAACGTCTACGAGCGCGGCTGATTGGTTACAGCGAACAAAGTCAGCGGTGTGTTGACTTCCCGGGAAATCAATTTTGACCACCGATCAGGCATCGGCGAGGCGTCCATGCATTCTTATTGTTAAATGCCGACCCTGCCTCGTGCCCCTCTAGTTGCCGCTCTCCCCGACCACTTTTTGTTCCGCACCCCTCCGTCCTTTGTCCCCCTGCTACTCTGAGCACCCCGCATCGCCAGACGAGGTCCGTGTTTTCCCACTGCCACCGATTTTTCGAAGACCGGTCGGCCATCTACCCTGTTTTTGATTGCTGGTACTCTCTCTGGAATCGCCGGCCTGAAGTGACCAGACCATTTGCCAACATCGTCGGCCACCAACTGAATCGGTTAGTCTCCGTCTAGTGCACACGCGTACGTTACCTTGCCGACTCTGATAATTTGCGATTTGATTCATGTTTAGAACTTGTTCTCGCTCAGTTCGCACTCAACTCGGCATGCCTTCCACACACGTGTGGAATCGCAAAAACGGCTGTTAATTTGTGTGGAACGAATCTCAAAATATCGAAGTTCGTGAAGCCATGCAAACCCGCTGGCACAATGAATTGATTTTTTGACCACGGCTGCCGATTATTCGAACACCCTTGCGTGCACCGATTCAGGCGGCCATGCACTCTTTCCAAGTTTTTCTACGTGCGAGTTTCGCGGACCTTTCAAGCAAGCTACCCAACCTGCCTCCTTCCCGTGTGTTTTGGTTTTCAAGGTTGCCCTCCCGCCACATCCTCCCCTCTCTTTATTGCAACTCCTTGCTCTTCTCTCGCAAGTGTGCTCACCTCTCTTGATCACAAACCCTTCGCCCATCTTCACCGCTCCGCGACGCCCGCTAAGCTGGCTCGAATTAGTTTCGTTTTCTGTCTGGAAACGGGCCTAAAGCTGTTCCACGCACTCTGGCATGTGTGTCGCGTGTGCACGTCTTGCTCGCTCTTGGTGTGCGTGTGTGGTCGTGATGGCCGACAAGAGGATTAGCACACTTTTTCGTGCCGCTCAACAAAACGTCGAAAGTGTGACCGTTTGGCTTAGCGTAATGAGTGCGTTAGGTGCTGCGTTGCGGAGCCCTTGCTTATAGTTGTTGACCACCTGGCAGCCAACTTGCCACTTCGGGAATCCCTGTATTCAGCTGTGGAGATGGTGAATATTTCGTGAGGGTGGTGACGACTACATGCACGCGAAACTTTTCGCGAGGTCGACTTCATCGATGTCGGGCCCGATGCCGAGCCTGAAGCTTCCGAACTGCGACGGCTATTTGTGGCCGCGCGTCGTCAACTCCGACCTGGGAGTGCGGATGGGACATCTGTTGCGATGGTTTAATTATGGCCGATGATGATGTTGACACTGCGGAACCATGCGCAGATTGGGGCATTGTGAATGAAGTTCGTGGCGAGAGCGATTTGGAGGAATCGGATTGCGAGAATGATGAAACTCTGGAGCCAGCGCCTCATGCAGCTTATGCCACGGGCCTCGGCGAATGAGCGCACTGTTGTTTTAAGTGAACCCGAGACCACCCTTATTGCTTTTGTTCTTCGAAATATGTGCATCACGGACTTTTTGGGGCAAAAAAAGTTGTGTTTTCACTCACAACATTTTGTAAAAGCTGTGTTTCATTTACTACGAACTTCGGGATACAGCGAACGGATGCCACGTCACGATCAGATTCGTTATAAGTGTGCTCAACTGTATAAACAAGTTTACCACGCAAAGCTAAGCACAATACTGAAAATTCCCACACTTACTGCCAAGCTCGGATTGGTTGACTAGGTCCCAGATTTGCAGAGCACTGTCTGTGGCTGCAGCCAGGAGGCAGTCCACAGCTGGATTAAAAGACAAGTTCTCAATGCGAGACTTGCCAGGTTGAAGCACAAGTTCAGAATTTTGGGGCACGTTGGGTACAACACCGCCATCCGGAATCCTCCAGATTTTGATCTGCAGAAGACAACTATGGCAAGCACAATTCACACTGAGAGATAAGAGCAGCTTACGGTGGCGTCGTGGGAGCAGGTAGCCAGGAGGCCGTCATCGTACGGACAAAATTCAAAGTCAGTTATGAATTCTGTAATGCAGAAAGAAAATTGTAGGGACAACAAAGAGAATAAAACAATGCAATGTGCACTATAGAGTGAATCAACAACGGGTGCGGTTATACGAACATTTGGGAAAGTTGTGCAGTGTCAGTGGTCTCTAGGAGGCTGGTAAATCATGTCATGCCGCTTTGCAATTTTCTATCGCCAGTATTACATCGTACATAATAAACATCATAACCTAAATGGAGACATCCTGTTTATTTCATCTTTCTCCTCTGAGTGACCGCCGCCGAGCGCATGCCATCGCACAGGGCTGTAGTCGGTAGCGAGGCCTTATATCACATAACCCCTTTTGCAAAAAAGAAAAGGAAAAGAAAATAATAATAAATAACAAATAAAAGCACACACAAAAAACAGTTTCTTTTTACTTCCTTACAAAGTCCCTTAATTTCTTTGGGGTATTCTTTTTTTGCTGGCTTCTTATGGGTGCATCAAATCCTGAGAGACTGGTTGAAACTTGCATGCCCTCTGCAGCAAATGATCAAGGGTATGCATTTTCATGGCCATCCACTCAGGATATGTCCGGTTGTGGTGGACTGGATGACTGATTAGATGCAGGTGACCAGGTCATAACAGCACAGGTGCCCGATATCATTTTGTTGACTGCTCAGAGTGAACTGCGACTAAGGTCTAACGTAGATGTGTTCCCCACATGCCCCTCTTGCAAGAGGTACGAGGTCAATCAATGTTTTCCAATCTTCTTGGGGACAGAGAATTGTGGAGACAGCTTGCCGTGAACTGCAGGTATCTTAACATGCACATAATCCCCAATGGCAAAGCTGGGTTCCTTTGCTCCATGTTTTTCATTGGCGTAGCTCTTCCAGATCCTTTGCTTGTTTTTTACACGCTTTCGCAACTGCTCAACCGCTCTTGATGGGCCCGTGCTGAAACGTCTGTCGGGCAATCCCACTATGTCAAGTCTGCTGCAAGGCTTGCATCGAAGTACTGTGGGTGCCGCACCATTAGTCGCGTGAGGTGTACAGCAATATACTTGCAGGTGATCAAGCATGGCTGCTTGCATATCACGACGTTCGAAACAGAGCTAGTTGAATATACGACTTTATCACCCTATTATATCTTTCCACCAAGCTGTTAGCTAGTGGGTAATACACAGAAGAGCTTTAATGCGTTAATCCATGCTCTGTGAAAAATTCGTCAAAGCTTGCTGAAGAAAACTGTGGTCCATGATCGGATACAATACCACGTGGGTATCCTTCTCGCGCAAAAAGTTCAAGTAGACACATCTTCACTGTAGACGTGGTCGCATCTCGTACGAAAGCCAGTTCAGGCCATTTGCTATAATAGTCAATAACAGTAATTGCAAGACGGTAGGTGGCCAAAGCTTGTGTGAAAGGTCCCACAATGTCTATGGCAATTTTTTCCCCCGCTGCGTCAGGAAGAGGAACAAGTTGCAGTGGTGCTCCAAAGCTACATGCATAACTGTCACAAGACTGGCAAATCACGTATCTGCACACCAGCTCTTTAATGGGGCTATCCATGCACGGGCATGACTAAGAATCTAAAAGTCGAGCTTTGGTACGACTAATGCCTGGGTGTGAATCGTGGGTCAGATCCGTAAGACTGTGTGTCGAAGTCGCCGGCATGACAATACTATCACCGCAGTATAGAATGTCACAACATACAGTTCAGACTTCACGTAAAAGTAAGGAAGCAACACTTTTGACAGGTATTTTTCGTCACGCCAAGAAGTAGTCGTGAAGTGCTTAGTTGGACAGACAAGCTAATCATCGGCACTTGCTTCTTGAAGTTCTTGCATGGTCACAACTGGAGACAAAAGGCGTACGAATTCTCCTTCAGGTGCACCGTAGAGTAAACTCTGTCTGCCCTTCCTGTATTCCATGGTGTAATTGTAGCAAAGCAATCGGGAAGACCAGCGCACTATCCTTAATGAACCTGTACCTTTCGCTGAGAGGAGTGTAACCAACGCCGCATGATCAGTCAGTAGGATGAATGACCTGCCCCACAGGTAAATGTGCCAATGTTCGCAAGACCAGATGCAGAGAAGAGCCTCACGTTCGCCAACCGAGTACTGCTGTTCATGCAGTTGCAGAGTACACGGGGTGAACACAGCAGTTTGCAGTGAGGTTTCATTATCCTGCTAAAGCACTGCACCTAATCCATATCCTGAGGCATCTGTCGTAACATGCACACAAAGATGAGGATCGAAGAGATGAACTCCACAAGATGTTCGCAGGGCTTTCAGTTGCTCCAAACTGCTTTGTGCTGCTGCAGTCCAAACGAAAGGCGCATTTTCTCGAAGAAAAGCACGCATTGGCTCCCCAAAGTCGGAAAAATGCGGAATGAGCTTAGAGTAAAAACCTGCAAATGCCAAGATTTAATGCAGTTTGTCGATGTTTTTAGATGACGGTGCCTTGGTTATTGCCTCAATGGATGACATTGGTGAAAATAATCCTCTAGCGCTGAGAACATGACCAAGGAAAGTCAGCTCTATGACGTCAAAAACACACTTGATTGAGCCTGAGGCCTGCATCAGAGAGCCGTTTCAAAACAGCATACAAATTGCACAGATAATCCTCTCGGGAGCATCAATGCATGATTATATCGTTAATGTAAAATAAGACCATTTGCTTATCATATGCATCATTTTTTGAAATGCCGAGGGTGCCGATGCCAGTTCGAAACAAACCCTTTTGAAACAAAAAAGTGCGTCACGAGGGTGGCAAGGTCGTGGATCTCTATACTGAGTGGTAATTGGTGGTACGCAGAGGCTAGGTCAAGCTTCGAGAATAGTTGCGCCCCAGCCAAGCTGTTCATTAATTCCTCAACTTGTGGCAGAGAAAAAATGTCCACACCCACAGCTTTGCTTGGCTCCCGTAAGTCAACGCGCATTCAAATCGAGCCATGTTTTTTCCTATCCACCACAATAGAAGACACCTACTCTTCACGAGTCAATGCGCTCAATGATGCCCTGGGCTTCCAATTTCCGTAATTAAAGACAATAGTCTTTCCTGGGGCATTTGGACGCAAAAATGTTGGTCTGTCTGTCTTTCTGTCTGTACATTAGTCTGTCTGTCTGCCCTAACGATGCCCCAAACAGCACCAAACGATACCCTGAATGGCCAACCCCACCAGTGGTGCCCCCCAATATTGCTCGTGTCAGCGTACATACTTGCGCGATTGTTATTTAAAAAGCTATTATTGAGCATATCTAGGGCACCGTAACAACAAGTCAATACTTTGTATGTGGGGCTTTATCTGGAAAATACGGTCTGGAAAATATGTTGTCCTTTTAGGCCCAAGCAGTTCAGCAGGATCGTTTTCCGATGAATTGCAGGCAGGTCGGAGGGTCCCGAAGTCAGCATGTAGTTCTTGAAAACCAGTATCCATTGCTCCCATCGGATGTCTGAGTGTCCAGGTGACGACAGGAACAGAGGTGGCGGTTGTAGCCCCAAAATACTTATCGTAGAAGATGACAGGCAATAAAGGAAGGCACTGATGAGGTTTAAGCCGGTAACACATGGGCTGGTGAATCTCCGTTACCAAAATATGTTACATTGCACACGATAAACATTATAGCATAATTAAAGACATCTTGTTTGTTTGTTTTTTTTCATTTTCATTTTCTTCTGTGCAGCAGCCGCCGAGCTTATGCCATCGCACAGCACTGTAGTCGGTAGCGACGCCTTATATCACAGCTAGCATCACTGCTGACAGGGTCGGAAGGGACTGATCACTCTATCAAGGACATCACATGCAACGTTTCTGTTCAGCTGAAGTCACACTGAGCTGCAGCGGTGCAAGTATTTTCCCCCTCACAATAGGGCAGTAGTAATGATAGCAAAATAGAACAGCAAAGCGGCAAGGCACAGGTAACTGGCTTCTAGTGACATGGGCAGCCACTGACACCGGTAAGGTAGCAGTACTTACACACTTGCTAATTGTCATTTATGTAACCACTTGAAGTGTATGCACATTTCACAGTGCGTTCAAACATTGTGCATACCCAGGGTAAAATTTTTCCGCTGCTTTCAAACTGGTCCAAGTTGGAGGTAAACTGACTTCTACTGATTTTCAGTGGTGCCAGTAGAAGGCTACCGGCCTTGAACCGAAACCAAGCTGCTTCCAGTTGGGACTGCTGATATTCAAGGTATTGAACTGGTTTCAGTTGAAGGTGCTTATTTGAAACCTTGGAGCACTCCGAGTTAATAGTGCGTTAACTTCAGGACATCAAACCAGTGAAATCTGGCAGCCATGTTCATAAAACAACATACACAAATATGATGTGCACAAGCTGGACATTTTCTGTAACATTTTTTGTTATATGTATTGATGCCTATGACTGGTTAACCAACCTTTGCAACTAAATATTTCCTTCCTGGACATTTTCACCTCTTGCTATAAAACCATCAAGCAAAGAGACTCATCGCACAGACCGTACTGCTGCAGACTCTTTTCTACTTAGCCCAGCACTATACTCAGCATTCTCATATTTACACTGAGGCCTCAGTTACTCAGGAGACCTCCTCCTCCTATCACCTTGATTTCCCCTCTACAAGACATATTTGCTACAGTGGAGGACATCCTCAATGACAGCAGAACTTCATGGCATCAAAGAAGCCGTCCTTTATATCCTGCTCCAAATGCTGAAACCGATGAGTGATATTCAGATTCCAGGGGAGAACCACTAATACTGTTCAACCTCTTAAAGATAACAAATCACCACCCAATTTCGTTAGATATAGTGTCCTTACACCACTAGGTCATTACGACAGATCACTTTATCGCATTTCAATGGATACCAGCTCACCGCGGTACTCTGACCAATGAAAAAGCAGATGAAGCGGCATGCAAAAACTAAAAACCAAAATTATAGGCGAGCTTATTTCACAAAATCTAATGCTTCTAGCCCGGCTAATAGAGACTTGCTTCCAATGAAAAAAAAAAGAGGCTCTGCAACCTTCTGGCACATCATTGTGCCTTCCTTCACTCAATCGCCCTCATATAAGAACAAGACTCCCATTCAGAATTCGACATCTGGACACGCAATACCATCATCTGCGTGCCTATGTAAACAGCTTACGGTACCACTTTGGTCAAGTAGAGAGTCCTTAGTGCAATAACTGTGGTTCCATAGAAACTGCCGAACATATTTTGTTTGAGTGCTGAGTGTATGCCGATGAATGTGCAGCTTTATCAATCGCCTGTGTCTAAGACCCTTTAACTTACATCACATAAGAGAGGCATGCAATGAAACATGTACAATTCAAATATTTAGCGAGTATCGGTCAGCTCAACTAACTGTAGTGGTACCTTGAAAGCACATAGTAAGTCACTCTTACACATCCTCGCCCAAGAGAAAAGGCTCAGTCTGTATATTTACTCTCTCTTTATCCCATTTTCACTCTCTTTTTTCCATTTTACAACCCCATTCTCCTTCCCCATGCAGAGTCGCAAGTCAGCGATTTACACACATTGGCTAAATTCTCTGGCTTCCAACACAAAGTTCTGACGATGATTAGTAGGATTTTATGGCTCAAGGGCCATGAGTGGCCAAAGAGTGCCATGTCTTTTATCTGGTGGTGGCGATGACCAATGTGAGATTATAGGGTGTGTTATGGCTGTAAAGAGGCCTGAAATCACGTGCTATAAACAAGCGTAAAATTTGTGTATAGGCTATAAAATTATGGCAGTGATATGCGATGCGAGCTATGTGTGCGTAACAAACTACAAGTGTCAATGACATGAACAACTGAGGGTTGGAACAGCATGAATGCCTCCTCCACGCCTTTAAGGCCTAAAAGCAAGGAGGCAGGTGCTTTCTGTAAAGTATTTACTGCAGTAACAACCTCTTTTGGAGGTCGTGCTACGGATGGCCCTGGTGTATAGCGTGAAAGGTATGGACTTCTTTTAAAAACACGAACAATGACTGAACGTTAAAAAGTGGTTCCCTGCCTTTGAGCATCGATGGGTGAAGCGGTATTCGTTCTTGGTAGATTAATCAGAAGTGCGTCTTCTGATGGGGTCTAATACACCCCACTGGATGAGAATGTGGAGAACGGCGACTGGTTCACTACATCTGTCGCACATTGCCAGGTCTCCACCGGACAAGAGGAATGAATGTATAGTGTAATATGTCCCATTCTTAGCCTTGCGATAACACTTCTGTGCGTAGTGATTTTGATAATGGCAGACAGTAACCAAGGTGCGACTGATAACGTGTAGTTTACTCTGTGTTTGTCTATCCCATGTGTTCTGTCAATAAGCTCCGAGCTTTCGTCTGAGGAAAGGTCTTAAATCAAGTGCACGGATAGCTATTAGTAATGTATTCAGTGTGTTTGCATTGACGGATACAGCTAGCTGGTCCGGTCAATACGTTTCCTTGTACCTCACGGTGCCCTGGCACGCAGCACACGTTTTTTGAGTGCGTAGAGCGTGCTCAGGAGTGAGTAGAGCAAGATTAAGACAGGATTTTTGCGTCTTTTCAGAGTTTGAGGGCTCTTACTACGCTCAGAGGGTCTGTGTATATTACCGGTATATTACTGCACTTTGTAAATTTAGTTGTTTGATGTGTTTTATGGTGGCAATTATCGGGCAAGCTTCTGCTGTAAAAATGCTGACAGGGTTTGTAAAGGCTTCTAAAGTGAAAATTCAAGGATATTCAAGGACTTTCCTGGACCTGCCACCAGTTTTTCAAGGACCGAAAGCTGCACTCAATAGTGAAACATTTCTACTCAAAAATTGCCTAAATTTACTCATTTTTATGACACTCACATAGTACATGCATATTGCAATTATAACAAATATGTGTAGTCTACACTTTAGCTCACTTTAGTTTCACTAGCTTCATGGCTTGCACAATAGGGAAGGAGCCAGCACCGAAGAGCATTACGAGTCTCTCATTTCGTTTGCTCATAGTTTGACGCAGTAAAACTATTCCCCAAACAGTTTTATAAAACGAAACCATATAAACTCACGCCAGATTGCAGTTTCAGAAGTGGGGAGTTTGTCAAGTCGATGCTAATCCATGCCTGCCGAGTTCAAGGATTCTGAGTCTGGGAAATTTCCACAACGAAAAAGGGGGAGGGGGTCAGAGTGAGACGCTTGCTCACTGCTTTGCGGGCTGCATTTCGTATTTTCTACCAGGCATGCACGGTGGCAGCGACCGCACTGCAAGGGCTTGCAGTTGGCTATTCTAAACTTTCTTTTATCCCCTCTACCACTCTGTTAGCCGCGTGACCTCGGCTAGTAGCGGCGTCGCCACAACTGTGGTTTCGCACGCGGCGGTTGCGGAAAACGGTAGTTCCGTTTTTAATCCTCGTGAGCTGGCCGCGCAAGTGCCTTCAAAACCATGTCGTTTTTTGCTATCTATGGTCGCATCAACCGAGATTTTGTCCGCAGCGTTTGCGGAAAGCAACATTGCTTTGACTGGTCGAACACTGAATGTAAGTGCTCTGTTCGGAGTTCCGTCAGTTAGGTCATCACCACACATATGATCGTGTCAAAAGTTACAGTGGTTTCGTCTACAGCGGTTGTGGTAAATGATAACCACAGTTCTAGTAGTGCGTGTCCTCCTGAAGCTTTGAGCACACTGCTCTCGACCTTCGTTCCACAGTTTCCGCACTAAAGTTCATATGACCCGACGCGATGGGGAAAAGAGCTCAGAATATTCAAATTTTAGCACAATAGACATTCAAATGAATGCTTCCGAAATTCCTTTTCAATGTAATGCGATGGGTTCGCAAAAAACCTGGGTTGGAGTGGGCTGCATTTTTGACAATGCAATGTGAAAGTTTAAACATCCAGGCGATTTTTCCGCCAACCGTACAAACACTCTTTAGAACTGGTCGAAATCTGGGAAACTTGGCAGGTATGCCAATCTACAACATAAATGGGGCCGCAATGCCAAGTGTTCGAAAAATTCAATAGTTTTCAAGGCAGGAATAAATTCCAGGACTTTCAAGGGCCTTGAAAATGCATTTTCAAATTCAAGGGTTTTCAAGGTTTTCAAGAACCTATATGCACCCTGTGCTGATGTTTGGATGCAGAATTCGGCATCTAAATAAGATGAACCGACTGCTGCGTAGGAGACCAAAGTACAAGTCTTGGAAGTATCAGTGGAAATTTTTGAATATGAGTATTTATGCTGAACTACAAAGAAGTGTGTTTGAATATGTGCAATTGTTACATGCTTAGTAACTTCTACAAATGATATATCGCAATCTATGAGCCTCCACTGCCATGGCGGGACATTTGCAGTGGGAGGAGCCAAACTGTGTTCAAGAACCGGTACACGCATTTCTTTAGCTATGCCCCACATACTTTTCATCTCTGGACACTCATTTCTGTACATGTAGTGACCACTCATTCGTTTCTACGTAGAGGCTCTCCAAGAAGATAGTGTAAAAAGCACCCGTGGAAAGGCGGATGCCTAGATGGCGAAGCATCTTTAGAGCGCCTGACGTTGCATATTGATAGGTTATTGATCCATAGTCTAGGTGAGCGCAAATGATGCTTTTTAGATTGAAAAGGCACTTTGTGTCACAACCCCATGTAGTTAGAGACAATATTTTCAGAAAATTCATGGTTTTAAGACACAGGTTTTTAATATACTTGATGTGGGGTATGAAGGTTGGTTTTGCGTCTAGTATTATGCCCAGGAATTTATGCTCTGTCTTCACAGAAAGATGTAGGCCATAAAGGTCAATGTCAGGGTCTGTTTGCAGGCCCCTCTTTCTAAAGAACAGGACGCAAATGCTCTTTTGCACGTTCAGTTTAAACCCATTTTCGTCTGCCCAATTTAATATCTTTTTCAAATCTATTTGGACCTAGCATTTTCACATGGAGAGGTTACACGATTCAAACCCGACCTGTACATCGTCAACATATGTGCAGTAAAACATATTTCATGGCATAGCAAGATGCAAGGAGTTCATTTTGACTATAAAAAGTGTACAATTCAATATGCTTCCTCGCGGCACTCCTGTTTCTTGGACAAATTTACGGAACAACACAGAGCCTACTCGAACACGAAATGTCCGATTGGACAGGTAGCTTTCGATTAACAATCTATCGCATACAATCTACCCCGCACGCCTAAGTGACAGGTCTCAAAGTATGCCAAAGCGCCATGTGGTATCATAGGCCTTCTCGATATCGAGAAACATAGAAAGAAAAAAATTGTTTATGAATGAAAGCATCTCGAATTTGTGCTTCGATATGGACAAGGTATTCAGTAGTTGATTTAGCCTCTTAAAACCTGCACTGGTATGGGTCAAATAGGCTATTTGCCTCAAGGAAGTGCATCCCTCAGTCACCTGTTCATCATTTTTTGAAAAAACTTCCAAAGACAGCTGATTAGGGCAATCGGTCTGTAGCTTGACAGTGAAGATGAGTCCTTGCCCTGTTTAAAAATCTGAATAATGATGGCTTTTTTCCAGGTGAAAGAGATCTCACCGGAAAACCAGATTGTGTTCTACAGGGAAAGGAGTGCTTTTAGGGTTTCAGGGAGCAGACGTTTCAGCGTTTCGTATACTATGCGGTCGACGCCTGGAGCGGTTTTGTTGCAGCAGTTTAGCTATGCTTGTAGCTCAGCTAAAACGAAGTTTATTGTATGCCTCAGTGTTTGTGGATTTGCATTTACTTTTGTTTTTCTATTCTTTCTTTTATATCTTTGAAACACTGCACTGTAATGGGATGAGCTGGAGACGTGTTTGAAGTGTGCACTGAAAAAGTACAGTGATCTTCAAATGCATTACCTTGTGTGTTTACTAAAGCAAGTGCATGTGCTTCTCGTTCTGCTACCCTACTAACTATGCTCTTACTTCATGTGTATACGAGTTGATTCCAAATAAAAACTTCTGCCAGCTCTCTCTCCTGGCATGCCGACATGTTCTCCTGCCTTGAGACTGAATAATTTTTAAAATTTACATGATTCTCGACGGTCCGCAAGTCACGAAACCGCCTCCATGCTTCGTTTTGCTGTTTGCGTGCATTTCGACACTGACTATTTCATCAGGGGACACGTCGTTTTCCGAATAGCCCAAATGTTTGCGGATGAATTTGGTTGCAGCATCAGTCAGAAAAGAAGTAAAGGTACTGTACTGCAGCATCTGTGCAAGAATCGCATATGCAAGTCCACCATCTGCGAGTGGCTAGACAAGTGCCTACGAAGGATCACAGCAGTTTGTTATCTGCGCTTTTCCCACCTTCCCTCATCACATTAGCAATGCACTGGCACTTTGATTTTCCTTGTAATCAGATAACTGGTCCCAATTGGCTTTTTCTACGAGCCATTTGGGAACCTGTGGATAAAAGTCATTTGATAGTGATGTATTCAAAACTATCAGAAAGTGGTCACTTCCGTAGAGATTTTTGATGACTTTCCAGTGGAGTAGGGGTAGAAAAGATGGAGAGCAAATTTTATGTCTATTGATGAAAAGGTATTGTTAGCGTCGCTATGATACGTTGGCTCTTTCCGATTCAGGAGACACGCGCCAGAAGAGAAAAGGAACTGCTCAATCCGACAACCTTACGCATTGCAGCGGGAGTCACCTCAAGCTATGTGCATTGAAGTCTCCAGGAGAAGATACGGTTTGGTAAGTTCATCAATTAATGTCTGCAGTTCTTGTTTATTGAGTTGATGGGGTGGAGGTATGTAAATACAGCAGATTGTCACTAGTTTGTTGAAGATAACGGTTTGAACAGCTACTGCCTCAAGAGGTGTTTGAAGTGGTAAATGTGTGCAGGCTGTTCCTTGACTAACTATAATGGCAACACCACCGGATGATGGAACAGCATCATCTCGTTTTTTTTTTTAAACAATGTAATTGCATAGAAAGCTGGTGTGTTTTGATTTTAGGTGCGTTTCTTGTACACACAGGATTCTTGGTGAATGTTTGTGTAAAAGCTCTTAAATATCGTCGAGGTTTCTCAACAGTCCTCCGATGTTCCACTGTAGTATTTGTGTCATTTTGGTCCTGTGTACAAGTGTTGCTTTAGATGAGAGGGTTCTTAGAAGGCCTTGTAATGCAATGTCTTTCTTTTTTGTTGCAATCCAAAGAGCTGCAAAGAGCTCAAAAGAGCACCTTTGGCGTCTCAGGCGCCGGAGGAGTTGGACTTGTATCCATGAGCTCTTGTAAGATGGCAAATGGGGCCTGCTCAGCAGACACATTTGCAGTGGTTTCAGGCCTCACTGCACTTGCAATAGCTCGAGATCCGGCAGACTGGGGAGTCTGCTGGCCTTGTTTGTCGGGTGGCGGAGCGGTACTGGCTCCTCCAATCGGGGGCGTCACACTCTGTACGGCTTTTGCGGGCACAGAAAGATGTAGCGTGGTGCCCCGGCGAGTCACATCGGCAAAGGAGAGAATAGATTGATGGAGGGAGAATTGTCCTGAAAGGACAGATTGAACTTCAATTTAATCTCAAGGAATTGTTTTTCCTTCTTCCAGATTGGGCACAATCTCGAGTATGCAGGATAGTCTCATTCCCAGTTCGCAAAACATGTGTTTAAGTACACACTTCTGATGAGTGCTCGTTGCATGCACATTTTGCGCAAGTAGGGTGCCCTCTGCAGCTTTGCGACCCATGTCCAAAGCACTGGCATTTGAAACATCGACGAGGATTAGCACATAGGGCCCGACACGGAGCTTACAGTAGCCATTTTCAATTGATTCTGGTAAGTCACTAGTGCCAAAGGGGATAAATATGTGTTTGGTGGGTATTTTCTCATTGTCTCGTGGAACAATTATTTTCTGTACCTTGAGTACATTTTGGTTTTGCCAACCTTCTAATGGTTCACTTTTTGAGAATTCAAAAAGATCATCATAGATGACGCTGCGGGCTGTGTTCATGGATCTAAGTGGGCCTAATGATACTGGGACATGCCCGAATGCAACAAATTTAGAGAGATTGTCATACTGAAGCTTGTTGTGGACCTCCAGAAGCAGGTCGCCGCTTCCCATCTTGGAGCATTAAATCCTGGGCCAATTGCTTCCGTTAGGGTTTTCGATACAAGAGAAGCTGAAACTGATCGGACTGTCTTATTTTCTCTCTGGCTAAGTACAACATGATATTTGGCGAAGGATTGCTTTGGTTTTGAGAATAAGAAGAGTTTTTCCGTGTGCAACCTTTTCGGGTGATGATCAAGGAGCAGGGAAAAAAAGTTCTATACAGGGAATATTATTTTCGGCGGCGATGATGGTCACCAACCACGGAGCCCAACAAGGGGACGCTGCAAAGTAGAACACTTGAAGACACCAGTCATGCATCGCCACTATAACCATACATAACTACCCAGGTTTGAGCAATGACACAGGGTTAGCCCTAGCCGCCAGGAATTTTATAAGTAAACAGAAAAGAGAAGGCGACAGGACAAATAAAATGTTGGAGATCAAGACGAAGATGTCGAGAAAGAGAGATAGGAAAAGGCAACTGCTGATTTCACCTGGGTTGGTCAGCCCAGGTGAGCTGCCTGCATGAAGCCGGGGCCAAAGGGGTGTGTTGTCTCCGGCGGCGGGGCCTCAAAGGTCCAATCACCCAGTGTCAATACAGAGTTCTCTCTTGGCCACTAAATAGTTCGGGATAGCATGCGCAATACAGTGTCTGCAATGTGGTGCCTCGGCTGATGATACGATTACATGCGCAGTGGCAGAAAGGTCTGCACTGAAGTGGGCATTTCGCCACCTCGAGATGCCTTGTTCCCTCTTGCCCCTTTTGGGGAAGATTCCTCCTCTCGATCTAAGGACACACATCACTTTCTCGAAAGCCTGGTCCTGGGAGGTGCGACTAACCGCATCTTATTCAAGCCAAGAGCGCCGCCGCCGCCATCAGCCCCTGCAGTGCCCTAACCATGGTGCAAACTACTGCGCTGTACCAGAGTGCAAATGCGCCATGCACGGTCAGATGAACAGTAACATCATTCCCTAGACATAAGCTTACTATGCGTTAAGTCTTGTTTTCCCCCAGTAGTGCAGAACGCTCTGCCGCTGAGGTGTTCTTTTAGATGTGCTACTGTATTGCACGCAATTGGCAGACGTGTAACTGAGGTGAATGAACCCTTTCAGTTAAAACTCGTCCCTGTTTTTCATCGGCCTGGAACCCGTTGTGGAGGCAACTCAACTCAAACAGCAAGATAGAGAGTCGCAGCTTGTTGTTAGGGCTGTTGTGTAGGTCGGCACTTTGAGAGACGACTCATTCACCACAATTTTTTCACCCTTTTGCACTCACGCCTATTCACACTCATAGGTCTTCACTCATGTTCCTACTCACGCCTACTCACGCTCTTGAATATTCACTCATGTTCATACTCGCGACTACTGATACTCATGAGTACTCACTCATATTCATACTTACGACGTTCAAATGAGTGTGTGTGAGTACTCATGAGGGAGTGTGCCGAGCTATGAGTACTAGCAAGGGCGACTGCCCAACTGACGGAGTACGAAGTGATCCAAACGAGGGACAAGGTTCGTATATGTGCAACTATTTTAATGACATGCACTAAAGGTATCAACTATTCCATGTTATTAGTGGATATAATGATATGTGGTTTTTTATTGGTGCAAGGCCATACTTGGCCAAAGAGCGCCAGGAAAATATTACAATTAAATAGCAATGATGTGTAATTTGTGGTGACAATGTTGGAGATGCGAACTATGAGGCTGTTACGTGGCTGTGCAGGGGCCTAGAACTACCCGCCCTACGACAGGTAAAACATATGAGTATTTAAAATAATGAGGGTGACATGAAATGTTATTTGTGGATATGAACTACTAAATTTAAATATCAAATAGTGTACACTGAAATATTTGCGACCGTTATTTCACTAACATATTTTAAATAGGGCTATAGAATAACCATTGAACACTTTCAACCGTGCATTTTTATGTAATGCATCACAGCACCTACACAAACAAGGCTCATATAATCTATAGAACTACCCTGGCCATGTTCCAAGTGGCATCGCCTCGATCATGAAAACAAGTGGCTTCACACCAGAACATTGATGGCAAAAAAAAACACTGATTCGACCTTAGCAGTAGACATGTGTTCAATCGACGCATCATTACAAAGATTGCTACTGTAGATGTCCAGCAAGGAGCTAGCGCAATTTGGTCATGCTGATCCATTGCACAAATACCACATGTGTAAAGCATAGAGATTCCTTCTCTGCACAAAAGAGATTTGCTTTCAACATTCACCATCACCTGCCACAATCCACCTACAGTTAACTGTGTTACCTTTCTCTTTCTATTTTCTGAAACGCCACCATAAAGGACGCCACGTTGCCACCATGTTCGCTTACAACTGAGCAATGATAGGCTTGCACCTTTACGTTGACGCTATGAACGAACTTGTTTTTGGGCTGGCGGCACTTGCTAATACTGTATTCACTAATATAATGAACGTACTCGCATAATAAACGCACCTCCTACATTCATCCGCTGCAGTTCCACTAACCGACACCTTCTTGCCTATTGGATCTCTCGTTTTTTATGCCGACCCCCCCCCGCCTCGGCTAGCTGCCTTCCCTCCTTTAACCACTGCAGTATTGTATTTCTATGTGTGTGTCTCCCATCTTTTTTAATTATCCGTGAGCCACAGTGGGGTTCACGAACGATGCTAGTATAGAGACATTGCACTTGATAAGCACACAGCTAGTGAAGGTGACGAAACTGCCCGTACCAACCCACGGTCACTTCCTGCAAATACGAAACTTTAAAGGGACACAACTCAAATAACAATTTACATCAAAGTGAAAGCTCAATATATGTCAGCATCTAAAATGACAATATTATCAACAGCAGTGCCCTAATTACAGAGAAGTTAAGGTAAATGCGCAAGAATACATGCGCCGCAGTAGGACATTCCCAAAGTGATACAGATGATATCAGACGAACCACCTACAATTGATCACTAGTAATCAATCTAACTGCATTAAATAAAGAAACCTTCCGTGCATCAAGAGACGCATTAAAATGCTCCTTGTTCGTTTGATTCATGGCGAAAACAACTGCCAGACGTTACTATGGGGAGTGGCATGAGTGGTACGAAAAATGCAATTTTCACGTGGTTACAATGAAAAGGACAATGCAGTCCCTATGATTGAATGCATCAGTTCCTCCCTACAACCTATTATAAAGTCAGCACCACCATTGCTTCCAACAGTTCTGATCCAGCGAAGGCTGCGCCACTTCACAGAAGCACCCGCCCATGCAAGCCACCAGACTGGTTCAAGCAGCACAAGAACTTCACGAGTTGAGTTGGGGGAATAAATGCTATAGCATGACGCTTACCAAATTGAGACGTGATCCCTCGATCCCTACAAAAGCTAGTTGTGGTGCCGGGCATTTCATGCACCTCCGATCAGTTTCGGTTTTGATGGGATGTGTCGCATAGTGCCACACAATGGCTATAATGATAACCGTTGTTACACATCAATGCTCGCTCTCTGAATAAACAGTTCCCTCCTGGTTCTGGCCTAGCGTAAAATTTTTCACAGCGCTCCGGCGCTAACGCACCCATTGTGTGCATCGGACGGTGCCTCGGTGGCGATGCAACAAACTGGTGACAAGATGAACAAGTAAGCAGCTTACATACTTCGTCGGCATCCTTCACCGATTTCCTACGCGAATCGCCACCTTTTCGGCCGCATTTACAAGGCCACCGCTCTACTTGCACGCTGCAAATGCATTAGGCCTACTGCGCTACTGCGGCCACCCCTGCACGTTCGCCCAATACTTGCTGGCATCAGTGACTTGCCAACGTATACTGGTGTCTGGGACTCCTCAGTGCCTCAACGTTCCAGCATGACTTCCGCGATTGCTCCTCCACCATTCTTGCAAACTCCGGGTGCCCTTACCGCGCCTTGGGCATACGCCGATGTCGCTTCCAAAGACACCGCGCGACCCGCTCTCAAGAAGGGTCTACTACTTAACGCACTCAGAGTTGAGGGCCTTGATGTCTACTGAACGCTACAAAATGCACAGGACCAGGCAGAAAGCGGAGACGGGACTCTGGACGAAGGCACGAAGGATAAATACATTGCAGCACTCACACTACTAGAGAACATTTTCAAGGCTCCACGCAATGAAGTCCTAGAGCGTCATTACTTCAAAATGCTCAAACATATGCCGGGGGAATCAGTTACTGACTACGTTTCTGCTTTACAGACAATGGCGAGAAAATGCAACTTCAGCGCCTCCGCCAATTCCATGGTCTGCAATCAGCTGTTCAGCGGAATAACCGCACCAAATGTGCGAAGACGACTCTTGCAACTGGGTCCTACCCTTACTTTACAGCAAGCAGTTCAAATTGTCAAAGAAGAGGAGTGTATGGAACTCAAAATGCAGGAATTCGCAAACGCACAGGTTGAGAAGATCGGGTTACATCCAGGTGTGCAAGATGGCCGCCAAAAACAAAAGTATGGTCGACGGCCTCCCTGACAGAACTCAGCAGGAAGCTAACATGGCTGCAGGCATCACGACTTCCGTCCTACTACATCAAATTTTTCAAGCCATCAGGATGGACCACACCGATCTGAATCGGGTGTCTGCAACAGATGCAGACCTCATCAACACTGCGCGAATTTTCCCAATTGTCCAGCCCTCAATCGCACTTGTTCTGCCTGTGGGAAGCGAGGTCACTACCGAGCTGTATGCCGCTCATCAAATGTCAGCACGTCTCAGCAGAACAAAGTTAAGTATGAGATACTTCAGCAACAAACAATTACAATTCTAAACATTGATGAACGCTCCAGCCGTCCTTCGCCACTGAAAACTACTGTTCAAGTTGGTCAAGTTAACATTCCTCATTGACACCGGTGCGACCGTATCATTAACTTACAATATTTCAGGAAGTACTTTTTGAGGACCAGACTGCTTGACTCGTACGTTGTTCTTTAGGACTATTCGAAGAAATGCATTCCCAACCTGAGATATCTCTCTACAAACCTTCGGTACAATGATACCACCGCTGCTGTCACATTTTACGTGACGAAAGAGGGTTCATTTCTTGGGTTGGATGCCATTCAAAGCCTCCTCATAACCATCGAAGGTGCAACATTGTCCTGCTCACAAGTTTCAGGTTCAGAAACTTCGAAAATCTTTGAGAATGCTCTTTCTGAATTTTATCACCTCTTCACTGAGGAACTAGAACTGGTGAAAGGCTATATGCACGAAGTGAAACGTCATCCAGGTGTGCCGCCAGTCGCTGCCAAACTTTGCAGATTGCCATTCCTGCTTCAACAAAAAGTCTCCGATGAACTTTCTAGTCTTGAAAAAAACAGGAGTCATCGAAAGAGTTTCAGCATAAGATTCAGTCTCTCCACTGGTCGTGGGGAAGATAAAGAACGGTTCCTTAAGACTTCGTGTGGACTTGCGTGAACCAAACAAAGATATCGTGGTTGATGGGTATCCCCTGCCTCACATGAAAGAACTTCTTCAGCAACGTACAAATGCTGTTTACTTTTCAAAGCTAGATCTTGCATCAGTGTACCATCAGGTTAACTTGTCAGAATCAAATAAAGACTTAACTACTTTTGTAACACATCATGGTTTATTAAGATTCCATAGAGTTTGCTTTGGGCTTGCATCTGCCCCTGCTGTTTATCAGAAAATGATGTCAGACATTTTGAAAAATTGCTCTGGAGTACTGTGCTACTTAGATGACATTTTGGTCTGGGGTCGAATGTGTGCTAAGCATGATGCTAATTTACAAATTGTACTAAGACACATAAGCAACACAGGAATCAAACTGAACGACAAATGTGTCTTTGCCATCGAGCAAATTTAATTTTTAGGACAATGTCAGTGCCAGAGGATTGTCTCCTTTTTAATCAAAAGTGCATGCTATTGTTGATGCACCTGTACCTGCATATTCTAAGACCTTGTATTTATTTCTTGGTCTCGCTGGCTATTACTCAAAGTTCATTCCACATTATGATGATGATGTTGAACCACTCCATTCCATGTTGTGTAAAGGCCAAACATTCAATTGGACCAAGGAAGCTAATTCGGCTTTCAACAATATCAAAGAAATACTAGCTGCCAACCCATTCATTCAAGTCTTTGACGAGAAGCTTCCAATAGTCAGTACAACTGATGGTTCCAACATAGGATTGGGTGCAGTGTTTCAACAACTCAAAGGTGACCAGTTAATCACAATTGCTTTTGCTTCGAGAACTTTGTCTCCTGCTGAACGCAGATACTCTGCTGGTGAGCGTGAAGCCCTAGCCTGCCTCTTCGCTTGTGAGAAATGGGATGTGCACTTATGGGGTAGACATTTCACATTACGCAGTGATCACCAAGCTCTTGTTACGTTACTTTCTGCTGGATCAGAGGGCCGACGCCCATTATGCATTTCACACTGGTGTGCTGGTCTGTTATATTACAACTTCACTGTATAGTACTGCAAGGGTTCACATAACATTGCGGCGGATTCACTTTCTTGTTTACCTTTACAGCTTCGAGTCTGTCCAGAACTAAAAGAAGAAATAATCTCTCTCGTTACTCCTTGCATAAGTAAAGCTGATGCATAGGCAGCAACTGCTGAAGATGCTACATTACAACATGTGCTTGCATTCATTGCTAATGGCTGGCCAGATAAGAAATCTCTGCCACCAGAATTACTGCCCTACTTTGAAGTCAGACTTGAGCTGTCTTGTGTAAAAAACTTAGTTTACTGTGCAGATAAGAGTCACTGTTCCGACACCAATGTGTGACAGACTTGTGCAATTGGCTCGTGAAAGCCACCCAGGCATTGTCAGGACGAAGCAACGATTTAGAGAAAGGTACAGGTGGTTTGGCTTGAATAGTCCAGTTGAACGTGCAGTTCGCAACTGCATTGTATGTCCAACAGCTGATAAATCTGCTAAAGCTCTTTTTGCACCTCTCCAGCCTTTCCCGTGGCTAAGCAAACCGTGGGAAAAGCTAGGCATAGACATTGTCTGTCCACTAGAACGTGCTCCATACAATTGCAGATTTGCAATTACATTCATTGACTACCACTCTAAGTGGCCGGATAATTTTTTTTACTCATGCAGTCACTTACGAAACGGTAATTACATTCTTGACAGCACTTTTCAGTAGGGAAGGCTTCCCTGAAGCAATTACTACGGACAGCGGTCCTCAGTTCAGGTGGCAACTATTTGAAACTTTCCTCTCAGAAAGAGGCATTCAACATCTTTGCTCATCGAACTACTATCTACAAGGCAAAGTTGAACGTTTCAACGCAGTTCTGAAAGAGCGAATTCCACTCACTCAACTTGAATGCCGCCCACTGAAACATGCTGTTACAGAGTTCTTAGGCACGTATCGCTTTTCACCTCAAGCAACTACAGGCTTTTCGTCTATACAACTTTTGCATAATCGCCATGTACGTTCTGCAATTGTCATTGCAGGGTTACACCCAAAGTCTTCTGCTCCTTTGCCAACGTTGGATCCTGTGAGAGCACGAGTATTCAATAAGAAACAGGAAACTAAGCAACACATTGATTTAAAGGGCCCGTAAACCACCTCTGATATTTTTTCAAGCATTTCAAGTAAATGCGCGCATCCTGTGCAGAATGTCGCGATCAACCATACCGCACGTGGCAGCGCTACGAGCCGCCGGCGCACCACAAATTCGAAGAAACAATCCCTCCTTCTTTCAGGGCCTTTCAGGCCTCCACGTGACGCTCCGTGCCACATCTCTATATGCTGTGAGTGGTCGAGCAAGGGCCTATGACTTCTGGTCAGTATGCAAGCAGCTGCCCGCGCTGCTTGTTGTTCGTCGTATTGCCCGCATGCATGTAACACGTGCAGGGCAGGGCGTGTCCCCGGACGGGTCCATCACACTGGCAATCTTTCAAAAACATGCAAGCAATGCAGGTTTCATACCGGCACAATTATGGCAGCCACGGTTCAAGCACGCAACAGACGGAATCGCGGCAACCGGAAGTAGACGGCGTTTCAAACAGCACGTCAGCGATGACGTATGCCACGTGAGATTGGGAGCGACATGGGAGAGGATACCAGGGAAAGAAGCGCAGCAGAGAGTGAAAGGTGTGGTCGTCACCGTTCTGGTGATCATATGTGTCCAACTCCTCTATTACTGCACTGTTTCGAAATGTTCTTACGACTCCGTGTTATCGTACACCTGTGCACAATTTTTCCACAACTGAATTTTGAACCCTGGGTGGTTTACGGGCCCTTTAAGCGCAAAGCTAAACCTCCCAAGTTACAGGTGGGCCCCAGGGTTAAAGTTTGTCTTCCAGACAAGCAGATTAGGTACAAAGGTCTATATACAATTATTAGACAACTTCGACTGAATTCATTCCCCCTGAGTGATGACAATGTATGGAATGCTTCAAAGCTCGTACTGATTCATGCAGAGCAAAACTCAACTTTAAAGCATAATTCACTTCCTCTGCCTAACTCTTCATCTTCATTCATGCAACAAATTTACTCCCCACCTCCATGTTTTTCTGCAATGCTCAAGTTAGTGACGCTTCCACAAACCACCTTACAGGCCCCTTCACAAGAAACGGCTGACGTGCCCAGCCCCAGTGCAGACTGTTTCGAAGGGGGGAAAGATGTCTCAGGTACGGGTGTGTCATGTACGGACATTCCAGAATAGCTACCTCTCTCCGACGATGACCCTGTAGGTCAGCCCCAAGGCTCAAAGTCTTCTGAAACAGATAAGGCTCTATCGGTGAATACTTAATGTCATTCTCCTGCATGCCATTGTCCCTAGCGACGTCGTAAAAAAACGGTGCGTTACAAGGATTATGTTTGTTGAGCACGCTCCTACATTTCATGTGATTACAACTGTATAATGTTTTATTTTACAATATTCTGCAAAATATTTTGAACTGTTATGCCAAATTGTCATGTACACCAAAGATTTATAGCATTTTTACTAGTACATATTACACATGTTACTGTATGTCATTGTTTCAGTGCCTTGCTGCTGTATAATGTTCTAAACAACTGTGATTCCACACTGTGGTGCTAGTTTTGTATAACTTGCGTTCTGTTATACAAGTACACAACAATTTACATCTCCTTTCCTTTTTAGGGGGAGATGATGTGGTGTCTGGCATTTCATGGACCTCAGATCATTTTCAGTTTCAATGGGATGTTGGCATGGTGCCACACAACAGCTATATTGGTAACCATTGTCATGCGACAATGCACGCTCTCTGAATAAACAGATCCCTCCTGGTTCTCGGCCTAGCGTGACATTCCTCACAGCACTCTGACACTAACGCGCCCATTGTCTCCATCGGACCATGCCCCGGCGGCGATATAACACTAGTATCGCTCAATAAAGGACTAGTTCTTTGTAAGCACAAGATGCCAGTCATAACACACACTGCAAATCTGATAATGGTTGAGACAGATCTGGTAGTGCATCCTCACAATAAAAAATATAGACCATTTGATACTACATCAATGTAATGTGCGTAACTGCTGTGAACAACCTAAAACGGACAAATACATACTGGATATCTTATAGTTGATATTTACTGAATGTCTACTTAATTTGTAATGGTTTCAGGCGCCCTGTAGTGCCAGCAACCACTGGCTAATAAACCACCAGAGCTGGGACCAGCAGAAACCTGTAGCAAAATTTTCACCAGGGAACAAGGTACGAACCGGAATGTGCATGAAGTAACGGGCAGTTCCTGCTCTTTTTTCCCGTGTCATCCAGCGGCAGGACGCCTAGGCTTCCACCTCCTGCATAACGTCGTCAATCATGAGAAGCGGAAAAATTCTCACCATTTGTGACCAACCTCGGTTGTCAACACTGAAGACCTTGTGCAAAGCGCTGGCCTTTATGTGGTTGCCGAATGACTGCGGTGCGCCGACAGATATGTCCAGGACCCAGCCCTGAAATGCAAAGCCGGTCGCGCGGTGTTGATTCAACACGGCAAGTGGTACACGCGCCGTTACGAAACCATGGCAAAAGAAGCCGAACGTGAAAGCACTCACCTCGCCTTTCTTTGGCACCTTAGGTGTGGCATTTTTGTACTTGGAGCTCTTGAAGCGATACATAGAACGTCCGGTGCATAAACTGAGTATTTCTGCGGAAACAAAAAGAGCATAATTTGAGGGCGACGTATAAACGAACGAACTCGCCAGCGACGCATTCGATACGCGAAACATGCACCACAGAGCAGCAAGGCGCAAACCAAGCTTCAAAATAGAGCTGTCAGCTGCACCGGTTCCGATTGATTTGACGTTGGTCTTCTACCCACACCTCGGAGCTCGTTGCAATTATATCTAATCGCGCACCAAATGCACGTGAAGGATGTCGTTCGTTTTTTTGTTTTAATACACTACTGACGAACTGAAAACGAACGGCAAATAACAAATACATACGTCGTGTGTTGACTCCTGCTCCGAAGTTTACTTCTACGATGAAACGACGCCTCCCCGTTGGTCACATGGGATAACGCGTCACGTGACCTTGGTGGTGACGTCAAAGCTACGATCAATGATGCGGGTCCTTCAAACGGCGACAACCATAGCGCGCATGTTTAATTACTGCCTCTGTTTGTACACCGCGTTCAAGGCTCATTCACCATGCGTACTGTATTTGGCTAAATATCAAGAAAACGAAGCTTGGTTTTATCTTATCCATTGCGTTTCTTGATACTGCGCTGAACATGGCGTTGAGCCACGTGCGTTGGGAGGAAGAAGTGATACTTAAATGAAAAGATCAAAGTGAGCCCCGTAACAGTCTCTTAGAGGGAGGATACTTCACAAGTAGCTCACGAGGGATGGGGGTAAGGAGGGATTCAAAGGATAGGATTAAAAGATAGAGAGATAGAGCGAGGTGCAGGCACAACCACATACGGAAGTAAGGAGAAAATAGGAAAGACGAACACGGTCGCAGATGGATGGATGGATAGATAGATGTGGCTGTACCCTTTAGATTGGGCGGCGGCTATCGCCACCTAGCCGTAATACTTAGTGCACTAATCAATAGATTCATCTTTTTTTTCCTTAAATTAAAAGGTTGAGGATTCGTACATTTGCAGTGAAGGGTTTAATTTTCACTTGTGCCTTGACTTTAGCCACCAGTCAGATAACCTCCTTCTAGTTAAGTCTGCCAGCTTAAAGTCTATTTTGCCCTCCCTGTCCCTAAACCCTAGTGCTTTGAAAAACTCTGCGCCATCATCCTTTGATTAACATTCAGTACTCCTTGAATATCTCTTTTCTTTTCATCTTGTGCTCGATTAGCAGATGTTTATTCGCGTTTGTTGCATCTTTTTTTTTATTTTTCACCACGAGTGACAATTTCTGCATTTTTACTCAATATTGCGATATAGCAACGATTTGCGCATACGTATACACATGGGGTTGTGCAAATAAAGTGATTTTGTGAGGCCGTGACGCCATCGAGTATTTCTTCGTGTACTGTTCTATTCACGCTGCTGAAGAACTGGTGCAGTTTAATTCTACGGTGTAGTGAAAACATGTGTACTCGCAGGTTGTGTATTACTTCTTATGTAACCATGCATATATATTATTTATTATAGATCTGTAAGTACCACATTCGCCTACGCGCCAACCGGCCTTGAAAACCTTCTGTGATCTACGTCTGTAATTAATTGTAATTGAAAAGTTTGTTAAGATTACGATGCGATACATGTATCACAAAGCCAAGTATACATGTATCACAAAGCCACCCATGAATGATTCACGAAAAAAAAGCATCAAAAGTTTGGCAGATCCCCATGTACCTGGGTATCGACGTTATGCGAAGCATGCAGAATTAAGGTGACCATGTTGCAATTTTTTTTTTTGAGTGACACGTCATAAAATGACGCTAATATATGTACATTTAACGCACATATATATGTTCAAGAGTTGCAGATGTTTACATAATCAGTTGTTGTCACTTGCGCAATGCTGTTACTAGAACATGCGTAGAACATGCCCTTAGTAGCCGGCCCACCCGACACCACCACCCAAAGGCCTTGATCCCATATTTTGCTCGCACAGACCTACTGAAGTATTCGAACTTTCCAAAAACCATATGTGAATGGAACTGTCTTACTAATACATGTGATGAATGAACTAACCTACCAAACAACCGTCTTCGCCCTTTATTGTTTCGTTTCGCAATTATTTTATTTGTATGTGTATTACCACCCTGCTTGGACCTCGAGTCTGCAGTATTGAATAAAAAATTAATAAATAAATAAATTAGCAACACCAGAAGCTGATATGAAGCGCTGAAACCAACTTGAGCGGATGGCAACTAACCACAATTAACGTTAACCCGACGTGACGACAGTTTCGAAACAACACATATGTAATCTTCGAAAATTGGGTAGGCAGCACTGCAACCACTATTGACGTTTCATGAAGATTAGCGTCTATTTGAAAAGAAGTTCTAAGATATGGCGTAGCTCTGTGGTAAAATGCTTCACTGTCACGCAGAATGCTTGGGTTTGATTCCAGCTGGGACGCTAGCATTATTTCTGCATTCGTCGGGTAGATGCTACCGATGTCGGATATTTCTTAACGCTTGCATGTTACAATTGCCCGCGTGTGTTCTCGTCGTTCCTGTGTATACATACTAAGGGTCAATCACCTGTGGCACATACCCGCATAGCAGCAGCACATACCCCCCCGTGGGTATGTGCCACTGTCTGGCGAAAAGTGTTTGACGACGTACGCGACGGGGACATTATTCATGTCTTGACTAGCGCGTCATATTCGCCAAATCATCTTACCCTCCCATGCTAATTTTGGTATATACGCCAAGTTAAGAGGGTGCCCACGAGGGCACCCAAACATAAGTGGCTAGATAGATAGATACGCTTAAGTCGCCGAAGTTCGCTAAGAAATGCTTCGCATTTAATAGGTTATAGTTACAATTAGACCCGCTTATATGCGAAAATAAAGAATAGCAAAATGAGGCGTTGTTTGTGTCTGCACAGTGGGGCTCGATTGGCGAGAGTGAAGATATTATTGCTACAGTTGCGAAATGGCATATCGATTAGCAAGCAAATAAAAAAAAAAAGCTTGAATGCTTCCAACTGCACGTCCCGTTACTGCAGCGGCTGCATGGAGCAGCATTCATCCATGCAATAGCCGCTAAAAGGAGCACTGACATCAAATTTCAAGATCGAGATGTGCCCATCATTCGATCGCTTGGTGTGCATAGGTCTTCTTGGCCAAATTTGAACGGCATCCGTGGCCTGAAAGTTGTTAAATGCGAAGCATTTCTTAGCGAACTTTGGCAACATTGAGCGTATCTATCTATCTATCTATCTATCTATCTATCTATCTATCTATCTATCTATCTATCTATCTATCTATCTTTCTATCTATCTATCTATCTATCTATCTATATATCTATCTATCTATCCACGTACAGCTCACCTGGCTGTTTCGATATCGGTATCAAAACCAACATTGGTATGGCGTAACATGACTGTATGAAGAACATATTTGACAAGTCATGACATGAAAATCATGATACGTATCTCATGAATGTCATGATTTACATTCCATTGTCCTGCAGCTCTTGCGGTGGTTTCGTTCACATGGCATGTTGCAAAACTGGTATGGCATGACATGATTGCATGGCGAACACGAGCGGCAGACCCTAACATGAAAATTATGACATGCGTGTCATGTAACAACATGACTACATGCCACGCACATGATGCGCTCACGGCCATTTCGCTAGAGTCATATATACCAAATTTGATATCACGGTACGTGAATGGTTGATGAAGATATGTGACTGGTGCAAACATGATAATCATTAGATGCGTGCCATGTGTCATGTAACAACATGACTACACGCCACGCTCATGATGAACTGGTGGCCGTTTCGCTAGCTTCTTTTATACCGAATTCGGTACTACAGGACGTGAATGAATGACGAAGGTATGATACTTGTGCAAACATCATAAACATGAGATGCGTGTCATGTAACAACATTACTACATGTTACGCTCACGATGCGCTCGCAGCCATTTCACTAGCTTCACAAGTACCAAACTCGGTATTACGTGACGAGAACGGACGACATAGGTAAATGACACATCCAAACATGATAATCAAGATATGCGTGTCATGTAACAACATGACTACATGCCCCACTCATGATGCGCTAGCGTCCGTATCGCTAGCTTCACATATGCCGAATTTGGTATTACGTGACGTCAATGGATGACGAAGGTATGCGACTGGTGCAAACATGATAATGATGAGATGCGTGTCATGTGGGAACATGACTACAAGCCGCAGTCAAGGTGCCAATACATTTCGACGTGACGTGGTGCGCGTGCTCACCACGTCACGCAACCGGCACGAAATTCGCGCCGGTTGCCGTCGGGTCACGCTGACGGACGCTGATCGCGCTGGTCACGCCTGGCGTCAGACTATAGAGTGCTCACGTTTTGCTAATGCAACATCGCTGTGCCCAGCGTGTGCGTGCGTCAACGTTACATTGGAGAATATAATTGGGCCCTTCATGATGCGCTCGCGGCCGTTTTGCTAGCTCTGCATATACCAAATTTGTTGTTACGTGACATCAATGGATGACAAAATATATGGCTGGTAGGTGTACTGCGGTGACCACAAAGTAACGCCAAATTAGTGGGGAGAGGATTTGGCTTCAGCGATCTCTTTCTTCAAACAAGGAAAACTCATTGCACAGGCACTACCAGCATTGATGTACAAAATAATGGCCTACAACAAGGAAGATTTGCAGGGATTGACAGGCATCTGCGGTAATGAGGGAGATAGGTTAAATTCAGTAAGGAAAAATCAGCAGTCATGATTTTTAATGGCAACGAAGGTAGTGAGCTTAGAATACAGGAGGTCACGCTAGAGATAACAGATAACTACAAATATCTGGGCGTATGGATAAGCAATGGGACCGAGTACCTGAGGGAACACGAAATATACGTGACGACGAAAGGTAACAGGAATGCAGCAGTGATTAAAAATAGGGCACTGTGGAATTACAGTAGGTATGATGTTGTCAGAGGAATATGGAAAGGAGTCATGGTTCCTGGGCTGACGTTCGGCAATGCTGTCTTGTGCATGAGATCATAAGTTCAAGCAACATTAGAAATTAAGCAAGGTGAAATATAGGTATATAGGCTTGCTTTAGGAGCTCACGGGAATAGACCAAATCAGGTAGTACAAGGTTATATATGGGATGGACATCATTTGAGGGCAGGGTAGTTAGCAGCAAGACAAAATTTGAGAAGCGATTGAGGGAAACGGGAAAAGGAGCGTTGGGCTAGGAAGGTATTCAGCTACTTGTACATGAAGGATGTCGATACAAAATGAAGGAAGCGAACCAAAAAATTGACTGGTAAATACTTAGAAAAGAGCAGGGGGCCAAACCAAAAAGAACTATTGGTTAAGAAGAAGGGGAAGAAAACGGAGGCCGACATGTGGAGAATTGGCATGATTAAGCAGTCCGCACTTGAGATCTATCAAACTTTTAAGCAGGAAACAGCTAAGGAAAGGATCTATGACGATACTCGGGGTAGTTCTCTACTGTTTGAGGCTAGGACGGGAGTATTGCGAACCATGACTTATCGGGCAAAATACAAAGGGGTAGACACGGTATGCAGTGCGTGTGGAGAGGAGGAGGAAACTGGCGAACCCTTGATAATGTTCTGTAAAGGGCTTCACCCTATCGTTCAGGATGATGGCGCAGAGTTTTTCAAAGCCCTGGGGTACACGGGGGTTTAGGGGCAGGGAGGGGCGAAATAGACTTTGGCAGAGCGGGTAGAAATAACTAGGAGGCAGTTATCTGATTAGTGGCAAAAGTCAAGGCACGGGTGAAAATTAAACCCTTCACTGTAAAGTACCAGTCCCCAACTTCACTATTTAAAGGAGAGAAAAAAGATAAATCTAGTTGTTGGTTCAATAAGTATTACGGCTAGGTGGCATTGGCCGCCGTCCGATTTAAAGGGTAGAGCCACATCAATCCATTTATTTTCGTGGTAGATGTTTTATTGCTCTGTGTTTTATGGCGTGGCTTCCTCCGTGATTCACATAAAAAACAGCGCCAATAACGAGATACAAGAAAAAGAAGGAGACAGACAGCGGCACTGAACTTACAACAAGATTTATTTGCCAGAACCGCACAATATATACTTGGGCGGTATCTAACAAAAAAAGAAAACACAAAACAAACAAAACAAAATCCACCTAACCACCACATAGTCATCTTCACAACGCACCATGAGCAGCACGTGTGCTAACGTGCTCCTTCTTTTCTTGTCTCTCGTTATTGGCGCTGTTTTTTTATGTGAATCATGTCGTACCAACTCGCCCAAGCAACCACGTTAGTTCCTCCGTGACTTTAAGTACACTTTAGCGGTGTGACGTGGTGTGTGGCCGATTGCGCCGGCTAGCTTGCACGCTGGGCGAATCGGCGTCCGTGTTTTTTGTTGCCATGCCCCAAAAACTCGACTTCATGTGACAGTCTCCTACTGCAACGTAACAGAGATCCACGAAACAGAGAAATGTCGGGTGTAATTTCAGGATGCAGTGGTGACTGTGAGTAAACGTCACCTGAAAGCAGAGTATCGTTCCATCATGGCGGCACCCTAGTGGTTATGGTAGAGTGTACTAGAAGTGTTGAGTGGCGTGACCGCACCTCGCCACCTGACGCTTTCCGCGTTGCCCGTAGCGGCAGCGCTGCAGTCGAATAGTACTGAGAGAGCCGCGCGCTGGAACTGCTGGGCGCTCCGGCGTCTCCGGTGCGCTTTTAGGATGCAGATTTCTTCGTACCTGCCCATCATTCATGTCTAGCACAAGATGTCATAACCTTTGAAGTATTACACGTCAGTCACTTTAAGAATGCTGCAAACGGGTACTTACCCGTCGCCTTTAGTGTACAGCAAGTTTATCGACAGCATAAAGCCGCAATGCTTTCATTGCGAAGAGAGACGTTGCACGTTACCCCACATGCTCTGGCAATGCGCGGCGCTGCGCGATGGCGAGCCTCTCAGCACAGAAGCTGCCTGGAGGACGGCAATTACCAGCTCGGACCGAGAGGTCCAAATCCGGGCTGTCCAGAGGGCCCGCAATTTGGCGGAGGGGCTCGCTCTTCCTGTCCCCACGTGGGTGCGGCCCGCAGCCGAACCTCCCTCTTGAGAGGAATCGGCTCCTCAGGACAATTTGTAAATAAAGTTCATTGACTGACTGACTGACGTCAATCTACCAAATTTGAGCTCCATAATGGTCCTTGTGAGAGATCGAAAATTATTTAGAAAGGGCGTGTCTTATTCTGATTTTTTCTCTCAACTCTTTTTCGTTGAGCAGGCATCTACAATATTAAATATAAATGAGTTGATTTATTGGAAGTTAGCTGCACTCAGAAAGCTGTGACATGAAAAAAAAATACCGTGTCAAACGCAGGAGGCCGTAAGTAGAGAGGGGTGAGGAAGAGAATCTTAACTCCCATCACCGCGAAATGTTTCGTAGTTTAACTTTTCACGGTATACTAAAATATTTACACGTATTCACAGCGACCACCAATTGCCAAAGTTAGTAGTTCTGCTGCACCCCCCCCCCTAAAAAAGAGAAAAATCATGAGTAGTCTTGCGGCAAACGTTTACAGTTGGTGAAGCTGAATATAGCGTGCCTCTGTACTAATGCGCACCGTAAATTTCACCTTTTCGACAGTATAAGGTCTCAAAACTAGCTCAAGTCTAACGTAGTTGGACAACAAAAAATGCACGGCGTGAAAATAGCGGCTGTTCTAAGGGGCACTGTATGTATATATATATATATATATATATATATATATATATATATATATATATATATATATATATATATATATATATATATATATATATATATATATATATATAAGAAATCTAACAGACAATAATACCAAGGAATGCATACGGGAAGTTATTAGAACCAATATAATGTAAATAAGAAGAAAACAAGGGGAAAATGACTTGCCATGAGCAGGAATCGAACCTACGACCTACGAACGCGTTCGATGCTCTCGGCACTGAACTATCATGGCAGCTATCCCTCCAGCCACTTTATTGGGTTTATATGTGAGCTTAAACGGGGGAGTGTCAGTCAGCGCCATCTGTAGCCACCGCTGCGAGTGTAGAACACCCTTTTATGAGCCTGTGTGGCGTCACGTAGCACGTGAACTTATTACGAGCGGAAAGCTGACCAATGGTCCCTCGTATAAAACCTAATGGCACAAAGTCAGCCAGTACCATGATAGCTCAGTGGCTAGAGCATCGACAGCGTTATTCGAAGGTCGTAGGTTCAATTCCTGCTCACGGCACGTTATTTTGTCACCGACTTTTCTTTCTCTTTATTTACACTACATTGGTTCTAATAACTTCCCCTATACATTCCTTGGCATTATTGTCTGTTAGATTTCATTATTATTGTGTCAAAAACACGGAAAAACGAGCCCTTAGCTATACACTTCTTTCCCTTATATATATATATATATATATATATATATAGTTGGCATAGATGATCAGAGTTTCTTCTGATAACCGTAATAAAAATAATAAACTTCGAGAGAATAGTGCAGTATAGTGTACAAAACAATAATTTATTTATTTAATCTTACTAGTTTCGGCTGGTGGACCAGCCTTCTTCGGAAGATCTAAGCGAAATGATACAAGTTCCCGTAGCAGAGGGCCACCCTCACTGTTTAAAAGACCCCAAAGCGAAAAGAAAAAAAGAAAAGAAAAAGAGAAAAGAAAAATAAAAAACGAAACAAATCGGTTAACGAGGCAAGCGACCGACAACAAGAAGACGAAGAAGAAAGGAGCGAAAGAGAGCCACCGGTAACTAGGGGTCGACGCGCCGCCAGAGGAAGCGACCAAGGAAAAAGTGAAACATACTGCCGCTTACTCGGGATGCGAGTAAGCGACAATATGTTTCACTTTTTGTTTCACCAACGCCTGCCTACACTTTATGAGAAAAATCTTTTTATGTGAAAAATGTTTGTTTCATCAACGCCTAAAATGTTTGCCTAACGCCTGCCTACACTTTTGACACTTAATAAAAGAACATCTATGATACTAAATATCGCCATATATTTTCTCGCTTGCAACGGCGTTACGCAAATATAATGTTGGGAAAGCAGTAAAATTTAAGCTGTCCATACAAAATGAGAACTGAATACAGTGAATTTGCGCAGAGTAACAGACTAGCTTTGTATACTATACAACTTTGTATACAACTGGCACTCTTTAATATGTTTAAGATAACCTCTTTAGCACAGAGTTCTTGACTGGGAGGTACAGGCGTTCTTTCAGATCGGCTCCATGGCTAGGCCTCCTGGAGCTTGCATAAAAGAAGCAAATTGAGTGCGAAAGCACGCGGTTGAAACAAGAAATTTTTTCAGAAAGCAATAATTATTATCTTCCACAAAACTGGGATAATAAAACTAAATCGTCACCGATATAAATGTTCTGACATCATTACTTAATTTATAATCGGGTTCCTCATGAAACAATCAAGCGCATGTGGACCTATATGGGGACTTATATGAGCGTGGTTCTGATACTTCTCTCTTTGCAGCACGCCAGTAGCCACTTATGATGTAGCGCCACTCAAGGCACTGCTTGAGTGAAGAGCTAGGCGGATGCGTGCAAATTCTGATTGTGCATGTCTTTTTTTTTGTAGGCAGGCTCTCGAAACAGACGCAATTTCTGCGTGACGGGAGGTTTAATTGTGTACTATTGCGCTTAGCAAGTGTGCATACACTGATAAAGGCTCTGAAATGCATTAAACGCGCTAAAAACAAGCAAAAATATGTTTTCACGGGCTACTCGCACGCGCTCCCAATGCAGACGCTTCTGAAATCTTCAGTACCATGCGACTCTAGCGCCGCCGCTATAGGGGAGACCCGCTCAAGTTTGCCCGGCGACGCCAGCGCTTGCCTTTCCCCAGCCAGAAAAAGTGCACAATAGAGTCTTCCCACCCTTCCGCTCCCTTTGGCTTTCACGCATTTGCGAAGCACGCGCTGCACGTGAAACGTCCCTCGTTCCGCGATGTCACCCCAACAGAAAAGGGGGGGACATCGCTGCGTCGTCAACTGTCACAATAACCATGCAAACACGAACAGGTCGACTCCACCAGTGAAATTCTACCGATTCCCAACCCGATGCTACGAAACAAGCAGACGACAGAAATGGATTAAAGCAGTGCGCCGAAAAAAGTATGTAAACAATTTTTTTTCATAAATATTAGCACGCGCACAATACATTCAAATTACGTGTGTTAATTCCAGCGTCACCGTTTCTCTAATCTACCGAGTTACTGGGAGATGCACGTCCCCATCTTAAAAGTATAGAATTTTCAACGCCCGTCTTTAGAGCACTGTTACAAAATAGCGAAGAAATATTTTATGCTGCTACTATTATTCGATATTGTTGGGGACGTAGTAGTTGAAGCTGTGTGCACATGTGGTATTGGTAATGTGTTGTTATATATTCTGAAATCTACGTAGCGCCGGCGGAAGTGTGTGGTTGCCAAAAGCTTGGGCAACTATGAAAAAAAAAAAAAAAAGCATTAGCCGTTGTTGCACGTCCGTTGGCAGATACAGTGAACTAGTGGTTACTCAGTGTGCAGAGGCAGCCCGAACACGGTGCATTTTTGATACGTGACCAAGATAAAATGCCTTTATAGCAATGCGCTCTTCTCCTGCAGATTAGACACACACAAAAAAAGTTTCTCTGAAAGCTGGGCGCTCATCATGATGGTACGCACGCTGTTCGTGAACTCAAAGTACCCACGATGAGAACGGTGATAATGCAAGGAAAGACACGCGAGATAGATGTCAATTATTGTTGTGGGTCAGAAAGAAGCCCCAAATAGACCATTATTTTTGAAGTGTTGTGTATACACCGCACGATAACTTGGGTAGGTGCTAGTAAATTAAGGTATCCCAACTAATAGCAGTCACAGCGCAAGAACCGCTTAACCTAAAGCACGAGAAGCGGCCTTACCCATTCATCCAGGAACAAACATAGTGCATAGTACACAGAGTAAACCAAATAAAACAAGTATATAATAATGAACGTACAGAAAGTTTTATTCACCTCTAACGTCGTAAACAGCGTCGTCTTTCACTTGCGAAACGCACTGTGCTCTGACGAGGACGGCGTCGTCTGCTACAACTTGCTTCGCTGCCCTTTTACTAAATTGCTGCCACGAAAAAAAAAATCCTCAATTGCGGAATCCTAATAAATGCGGACAGACCGCACCGCACGCGACGCGAAACTCTCAAAAACACGTGCAGAACGCGTGCAGCGCGCGAGCAAAGAAACGCGTTTTCAAGGCAGGTTGAATGGGACAGCGGAGGGGCGAAGACTCGAGTAACGAGTTTTTCCTCCCCGCATTGACTGACAGCGCCACGCTCCGCAGCGCCTCCCTCGGCGTGGGTCTCCCCTATTGTCACCTGCCGGAGAATCAGCCGATACATGGCGCGGCCGCCTCGTTCACTCAAAGGTCCCTAAATGAAACAAACTTGTTTCATCTAGGGACCTTAGTTCACTCCACTGCCCCCTCCTAGTACACTGTAGCTATGGGTCGTCACGGAGTTCCTTCCTCCGTGTGGGTCGTTATGGGTTTTAATCATGGAGGAATGTTTTTAATGCATGAGCCCTATGGGAGCTTTTCCTCCAGGGTCTCTATGTTAGGTCTATGCCGCTACTACCGCTCCATAGCCTCCCAGATTTAGCTTGCCTGCCATCGGCGGTCACTTGGGAAACGGCCGTCGGCGGAACTATAGTGGTGACGCTACTTAAGTAGGGGCGTCTTCAAATAAGTTTTTACGTTTTTAAAGCTTATATGCAATAAAAATAATGTAAAAAGTTTTAAGAAGGCGTGAACTTAATCATAAAAAACTTTACGTAAGTGCCGTTGTTATAAATGACTGGCATTTTGCGCTCATTCAGCAGGCAACCCTTTCAATACAAGGCAAAGCCTCTGAAATTAGCAAACGCCAAAATTGCTTACCTCAAAGTAGAGTGTACTAGAACAAGGGGAGTGCCCGGACCGGCCGCAGCACCAATGCATTAAAAGTGAAGCCCAAACGGGGTCAAATCCGCTAGTGGCGCTGCGATCGGTAGTCTGTGACCTGTCGTCGTTTTAAGAGCCGTGCGCAGCTCCGCCGAAGTGGTCGAGGGGTAGAATGCTCGCATACCACTAAAAAGACCCAGGTTCGAATCACCGCTGTGACCATAGATTTTTTTTTTAATTTCACGTGTACAACTGTATTGTTTGGCTTTTTTTTAAATATGCCTTCAGTTTCTACATATTGCTACAAAACATTACGCGAGATATGAAGTAAAGGAGAAAAAAACTTGACAGCAAGCGCATTTATTTGCAGCGCCACCGCACGGGATTCAACGAAAACTTAAAAGCATAGCTTGCGAGATTTTAGCGAATAAAAGAGAGACGGTGTGCTTTCACTCGCCTGCGGTCGCCGCCCACTGGCTCGCTTAAAAAAAGAAAAGAAAAACTGAAAGTAAACGATTTTCAGTCGCGGGGAAGTCGCGAAGGTTTTGAATACTGGTAAAGCAGCGATGTTCTGTCTGCTCGAGTAAAGCGATCACGAGGTGTGCGGAAAGAGGTGAACGTGTTTGATATTTTGGATACATATGTAGTATTCCTGTACAACTGATATTGCGAACATATATCTTATAATTATGGCCGCCCTCAGCGAAAATAAATGATGCAAACCAATGCTTGTGTTTTGCGGGCGCATCTATATGTGATCGGCGCGCTTTTTGTTTGTATTTAGCTTTTGCGTCATTGGCGCCTGCATCGTTTTCAACTCTCTCAGCGGCAGCTAAACGGCAAAACTAAAGCGCGCCGGTTGCCTGTGCTTTGATGAAGTAGTATTGAAATACAAATGTACTTTTCTTGTACAACTATTTTTTGTCAACGTATACATTTTGTCTTTTGAAAGCATATTTAGTGGTGCACACTTTGTGCATACGGCCGATGGTCACTAGCGTTTATTGTAGGGATGGGGTGGCACGGAACAGTGCTTAAGACGCGTGACACAAGGTAAGAATGACAGATACGTCATGACCATTCCAGTAGTGTACCAACCAGGCCTGCCCATTACAGTTGTAAAGGAATCGGTTTTGATGTCAATGGCACAGTGGTGATTGATGTGCACGAGGCTGCTGACCCGCAGATAAGGATCGCATCCCGATCTCGACAGTTGCATTTCGATGGCGTGGAAATGATAGAGGCCTGCGTTCTTAGATTGTAGGCGCTAAGAACCACAGGTGGTCGTAATTGGGAGAGTGCTACACTGAATACGGCGAGCCTCACGCGGTATATAGTTTTATCACGCAAAACCATTGTCGTCGTCGTCGTTGTTGTTTTGTTTTGTTGAAAGTGCGTTGGTTCTATTCAGACGTGATGCCAAAAATGTAGACATGAAATGATCCGCGGTTGCATGGTAGCTACGGGAGTTTTCGCAGTCAGGCTTAAATGTGAGGTCTCCTAATCCTAAGTATAGCGTGCTATGCCGAAGGCAAGCAAGTGGTCGTGGTTTGTTTTGTCTTGTTAGTGACGTACATAAAAACACACGCTAGCACATAGTACAAAATCTTCGTTGAACGCGTATCCGCATAAGTTGTGTTCAACTGGCGAAGAAGTCAAGGTGTACAGCAACAATGAATGAAATTTCTCTGTATTTGCGTTGAGATTTCGAAAGGAGACGACTTGCATACGCAATTGCACGGTCGTTGCCCCGCTGAGTTTGCGCCAAAACTGCACCAATGCCGTGACTACACGTGTCTGTGCGTGCTTCTGTAGGAGCATCGGGGTCGAAATGCGCAAGAATAGGGTTGTCGTGAGAGTGGTAATTAGTTGAGAGAAGGTCGTCAGTTTGAAGAGGGCCCCAATGAAATGGGGCATCTTGTTTGAGAAGGTCGGTAAGTGGCCGTGCGAGTGCCGCAAAGTTTTCACGAACCGCCGAAAGTAGGAGCAGAGGCCCACGAAACTGAGAACATCATGGACAGAGCGGAATATTATAGAATGGTAGAAAGGCGTTCAAGGTGTGTGGCGAAGGTGGGTGAGAAGTTATCACGTCATCCAAGTAGCACAAGCACGTCGCCCATTTAAATCCTTGAAGTAGCGTATCTGTCATTCTCCTCGAAGGTTGCCCGGGGCATTGCAAGAGGCCAAACGGCATGACCTTGAATTGGTAAATGCCGTCAGGGGGTAACTAATGCAGTTGTCTCACGATCCATTCGTCTACAGCAATTTGCCAGTAGCCAGATCGGAGGGTCGGAGATGAAAAGGAAGGTGGCGCCATGCAGACAGTCAAGTGCGTCGTCAATACGGAGAAGAGGGTACACGTTTTTTTTTTCGTAATTTTTTTGAGGTGCCGATAACTAGCGCAGAAACGCCAGGAGCCGCTTTTCTTCTTTACCAAGACCACTGGGAAGGCCCAAGGGCTCGACGATGGCTCGATGGTGTCTTTCGTGGCATTTTGGCCACTTCCTTTTGAATCACTTGCTCGTTCTGATGCGGACACGCGGCAAGGCCGACAGTGGATAAGCGCAGAGTCACCATTGTTAATTAGGTGCTTGACAATATTAGTCTGGCCCAAGGGATGACCACGGATACCAAAAATGTCACCGTGATCGAGTCCGAAACCTGACAGAGAGCATCGGCCTGATCAGCGAAAGGTCTGATCCAATCATACTTCGAAAATGGCTTCGTCAGAACTGGGTAACCGTGAGACGTCTACCGATTCGGTAGACGCCTATACCCGAGTAGCCGACTGATTTAGTGCAGTCGTCTGCCGTGCAGCAGTGTCGCCGAAAGGTCACGGATCGTCTCCTTGAAAGTGTCCAGCTGGCAATGTCGACTTCGTGCGTCTCGAACCACAACAAACGCAGTAAATGTCACACTATATATTCTACGTAGAGGAAATTTGGTTAGCCTTGTGAGCTTGACATTCAGTAACGTGTTCAATAACCTACAGGAACCACATCTGCAGTGGGCCATCAAGGTAAAGAAACACGTTGGCGAGCATGAGTGTCGGGCCCACCTATAGCCGGCCGCTGATCTGTTCGTACACGTTAAGGCACTTGTCAACGTCAAAGCGTGCCCCGCCATGGTGGTTCCAGTAGCTAAAGTACTCGGCTGCTGACCCACAGGTCGCGAGATCGAATCCCGGCTGCTGCGGCTGCATTTCCCATGCGGTCTGAAATGATGTAGGCCCGTGTGCTAAGATTGGGTGCACGTTAAGGACCCCAGGTGGTCGAAATTTCCGGAGCCCTCCACTACGGCGTCTCTCATAATCATATCGTGGTTTTTGGGACGT